>JACATO010001462.1:0-241324 GCA_018389105.1 Nautilus pompilius
TTAAAAAACGAAAACACTGGCCCTTCCTCCACACGGCCTATTTGGCCCGACTCGGTTCTGACGCTTGAAACCATGAAAGACCTTTACGTCTATTTCTCGATTCCGGTCGCCCCTCCACGATCCTCCACCTCCAACACTTTCCTCTCTTCCCCACCGTCCCTGCGAGGGTGACATCGTTTTTCTCCTTAATGAGCAACCCGCCTCTACGAGGAGTGAGCGACACGAGTCACGTCCTCTTCCACGGGGATTAATCAGGATTGTGTATCTGCCTCAGTAAAAAACATCATATTAGAGCTCTCCATTTTGTAGAAGTAGGAAAAAAACCCAGTCATCCACATTTCCAAATCTGATATCAGCAGGCGGCAACATTCCTACCGCCCGACGACTTCTGGTGTCTTCTTGTACGACGGCACCATCCCGTTTTTGTTTCTCTTTTCACTTTGATTTACTTCTCACGTGGTATTCACGTCACCGAACCCTCCTCTCCGTTAAGTCTCCTCCTCCTCATCATCATCATCATTCATCATCAGTGCAGTTAATTTTTACTTTTCGTTCTGCCAATCCTGTTCAATATCATAGGTGTTTAGGAACATTTAGCAGCTGAACACGTTGGCTTACTTGTGAGCGTAAACAAGAACAACAACCACAGAGAGATTAACTCTGTTATAAGTATATCTGTCTAGATAATCTGAGTCTTTGGAAAATTTAAAAAAGAAAATCCGCTGTCTCAATGAACTTTTCCAGTTCTTCGTAAAGGCGCCACATCAGATCACTGGTGCTGAATGGAGTTGGCAACATCACACTTGGAATTTTCATGGCGCTGTGCTTCAGAATCATCAGGAATCGCATTGTTGTACAGTAGTTCTTCTCCGAACCAGAGAATCCTTTTAAGGGAGGAATCTTATTCAATTAAGACTGAAACGACCGCGAAGTTTCTTACGAGTGGCTGCTGATTCTCCACAGTGGTCTGGCGCGTTTAAAACCAACCCGACTATCACTGGATGTAAGGCTTTTGCCTCGCATCATCTTCTCCAATTAGCAATTAATAGTGACTGAGGGGTTTAGGAAGATCCTATAATTGCGTGACTACACGGATAATTTACAAATTTCAGAAAGGATAAAAAATAAGTAGCTCTGATACTGAAGAGATAATTAACAAGAAACAAAAGAAAGCGCTCGACGAGGAATAATTGGTATCATATAAACAAAGGCGTTTTAATTAAATATCAAATGCAACTCAGGGTTACAAAACTCTGTTTAATTAATCCTGTGGCAGAGTTTTTTATTTATTTTTTTTTAAAAAAGTGTTGGCGACGAGGAATACCGTTTGGCAAACCCTTTGTGGGGGGGGTCGTCACGCTTCAATAACCTGAATCATTGATTGAACAGGCGGAAAATTAAGATGGAAGATGTGAGACAAAAGTACTTTTATGTAATTAAAAACCGATTTATCTTTTTAATAATTAAACGGAAATCGTTTGCTGCTTCATCACAACAGACTATCGAACACTGGCGACTGCTATGCAACCGTTAATTGAAACGTTGTCAGAGTCAGAGGCTGGTATCCCTGTGACGTCATCTCGAATCTGACGTCAGATCGTGGCAGTCCGGAGTCAGTGCGATCTCTCTCCGGTTTTTCGATGCACCGACAAGATGGCGCTGTCCCTGTGACGTCATCTCGAATCTGACGTCAGATCGTGGCAGTCCGGAGTCAGTGCGATCTCTCTCCGCTTTTTCGATGCACCGACAAGATGGCGCTGTCCCTGTGACGTCATCTCGAATCTGACGTCAGATCGTGGCAGTCCGGAGTCAGTGCGATCTCTCTCCGGTTTTTCGATGCACCGACAAGATGGCGCTGTCCCTGTGACGTCACCTCGAATCTGACGTCAGATCGTGGCAGTCCGGAGTCAGTGCGATCTCTCTCCGGTTTTTCGATGCACCGACAAGATGGCGCTGTCGGTAGTTTTGAAATGAAATTTCCAATCACGCTTTGAGTATTTTTCGACTAACGTGGTTAGATAGGTGGACAGTATGCAAACTGTAATAATTCAGCGCCATCCTTTACCGACCTCTTTTGAATCGCCAAAAACGGAGGTGAACTTTCAGTCCCGGCGAAAATTCCAGTATTCGGCATAATAAACCTTTTAATACTACAGAAGGGTGGAGAACAAACACACAAGAAAACTATTATATTTACAAGAGTTTTAGATGAACCATCCAGGTATTGCCAACGTCACATTGCAGGCCCAGACGTGATGGGTTTATTCTTTGATATAGCGACATCCCTTTTGTAAAGTAGTTTTCCTTTATGCTGATCTACGGAACGTTGTTTTTTTTATTGCGTATCCTAGGTTACAGTTATTTATTTTATTTATTTATTTATTTCATTTTGCCGCCAAAAAAAAAAAAAGTGAAGAAGCTCGTAGCTGGGCGAGAATAGTCTAAGCTACACCAGAAAGTTTAACAGATATCTCGGGAAAATAAGAGCTGACGTAGGGTTTTCAACAAGGACGCATTCGTGGAGAACTTGATAAAACTGGAAAAGGCAGCGCATAAGATAGCAGAGCTTATTGATCCTGCAACAGTATCATTTACTAAGATAAAGTTATGGAACAGGATTCTATTCTTAGTAGTTAAGAAATAGAATCGGGAAACACAAAATTAAAGGTGATGTGCCGGTGATATTAAGGGGACCTTCTCACGAAATGAATGATTTTTAGAAATATATACTGATACTGGAATCGCGGAAGTTGTTCTGCATCAGTAACTATTCTTTGATGGGGTCAAAAATAAATTCACCTGACAACTATTTCAATTTATGAGTATCAATTACATTGTATTACATAACATGTCTCCCACACGCCGTAACTGGTATATTTTGGCGCAGAAAGTAACAGGGTACGTAATGACAGCGTCTAGTGACGTCACGTGTTTGGCGCTCTAGTTCGGTTATTTCCCCGTGATAAGACCTATTTTTAACCCGTGAAACGTAACACGTGATTCTTTAAGCCGGCTCAATCGCCATGATAAGGCGAACCGTAAAAAAAAAAAAGTTTAACTATTAATTTCACTTTTTTCTTTAATTCAGAAAGTGAATGTTGACGTTTTAACCCTTTAAAGTTGATACTGACTAATTACCTATCAGCTACGAAGAGAAAAACAGACTACTAAGCTGGCTACAATTGCATGTTTATAGTTAACCCTGCGTTGCACCAAATGTCACACTTCATTTCCGTGTGAAATATTTTTTTTGCATTTATCGTATTTTCATGTCGGTTTAGCTTTGATCTCTGTGAGTAGTAAAGACGGTCCCTGTCCAGTTTTGAAAGGTGTTTGTCAACTCGAATGGCTTGTTGAGCAATAACTTTAAAAAACAAAACATTACGGATATTTCCTTTTTGGTGAATGAATAAATTATTTAAATTACTATTTTGTGCAAATGGCAACCTGTTAGACGTCATGAAGTTTAAATGGCTACATTCGGATGTCACTTGAAATTAACAAACATTTCAATGATAGCATCTTTACAAATCGTTCGGTAAAAGCAAAGAAAGACATTAAATTAACAAAAACAGAGCCAAACGTTATGAAGAATTCCATGGTATTGAGAGAGAGAGAGAGAGAGAGAGAGAGAGAGAGAGAGAGAGAGAGAGAGAGAGAGAGAGAGAGAGAGAGAGAGAGAGAGAGAGAGAGAGAGAGAGAGCCAGTTCGGGTAAATGGTTTTTAAAGGGGATGCAAAAGGCTAAAGTGTTGATCGCACCATACTAAAGAAAAGCCAGGTTTAGGTCAACAAACGGCGTGATGCCGTCTTTAGGAAACAAGTGGAAAGAGTTTAAGACATCTCAAAACCTTTCGCGCTGCAGAACCGGAAGTGAAACAAAAACCCCGAAGACCTGATTGGATCAGAAATAAAATGATTCTGCATTTACTAAAAGCATGGAAGAAACTAGTACTTACTTCAGTTTGTCAATAGATTATGGCGTGAAAGTAGAACACCTAATGCTTGTAAAAATCCATTATTATTGTAATTCCCAAGAAAGAAAATGTCTAAAACGGATGGCTACAGACCGAAGCTAGAATTTCGAAACATCCTTACATCATCCCTGGCAAGATTCAGAACAGCTCGATCAATATCTGACCATCTGGTGTGGTTTTCAGAGTCAGCGTAAGATGCATTCCACAGTAACCAGTACATTGGCAGTATTCATAGAGCCATGACTAGCACATCAAAAAGTATGGAAGCTTGGCCGCTTTCATTAACTAATTAAATTAGCATTACCAATGCGAGTAATCAAATAGATTACATTTTTCATTGTTGACAGGTACGTAATGGCTACACCTCACCCTAGCATATTTTAGCACAATATTATACAAAACACTGAATAGGTTTATATGCTAATGATATTATTATTTGGGCTTCCAACTGTAAGATTTTTTCAGCGGAAAATAGTTAAATGGAATTGCAGTGAGAGCTAGGTTATGGAAAGTCTTATATACGGAAAATACAATCATAGAACAAATTGCAGGTACTCTGCTACCATGACAAACACCTCGATATGTATGGGATGCAAAAGATACTTAGCTCAAGTTTGGAAAACACATTAACTACATGTGGAATCACTCAGGAAGAAAATGAAGATTATGGTCCGAATTTCAGACACTTCTTTGAGTGGTAATAGTAGATGGCTTCAGGCAATCTAAACGGCTTACATCTTTCCCAAGATGGAATACAGCAATGAAGCATAGAGCTGCCTGTTTTTATATAAAAAACTTTAATAAATTCAGTGTTGCTCAACGTCAAGCTAAGAGATATATAACTATTGATCTACACCCTAAAATTGTTATCGACCTTTTAACAGAAATTGATTTGGTTCCTATTATGTTACATCACTGGAGTTCAGCAGTCGTATTTGTAGAGAAAAATCAACTGTCAATATGTAGATTACTCCACACGACAATTTATGGAACAAAAGGTTCTTTGTCGACTTAAACGTCCAATTACGTCAGAGTTACAGACAGCTACGTGTGAAGTTTGAAATAAACGGGCTAGGAGAATCATGTAAGAGAACGTCCAAAATATACCCGAGAAGGACAAATCTGTTGTTCCCAGCATTGCTGAGATGTTTTTCAAACAAATTAAATGAATAATCCAGTTTTCCGTTTCTTAGGACCAAAACAGTATTACTCTAAACCGTTCGGAAGGGGGATAACTAAGCAAGTATCGTTGCCCTTAGTACAGAGCGGATCTGATCTTTTAACATGAACTCGACTGTATAATCCCACGGTGGTGAGGGAAAATTTAATTTACATTGCCGAGGTATCTACGTTTGATGAATCTCCATAGATAAAAGTTAACAATAGTAACAAATGACACGGGTGCAGTTTCAGTTATAAGGTGAGATTCATCCATTGATTTGCAGAACTTCCCGGAGTTTAGCTCAGCAGAGTCATTTAAATATTTCTCAGCGTTTTTATTATATAAAGAAAGACTATTTTTAGTCGAGCTGTATGCACAACTGATCGGCTGGAAAAGTTTCAGTTTGTTCGACGATTTAATTGCTATGTAAGGATTGAACTTATGCTGTATTCTGAATAAAATCATTTATCATATTCTAAATATAACGCCTTTAAGAACAATAGATTATGAAATTTAATTTTGTTGTTTTTTTCTTGTAGATATTTTATTGCGTATGAACTTGTAAATTTTGTCGGTGTTGTGTCCGTAGTATGAGTGTGAGTGTCTGTGCGAGTGTGAGTGTCTGTGTGAGCGTGAATGTGAGTGTGGGTGTCTGTGCGAGTGTGAGTATCTGTGTGAGCGTGAATGTGAGTGTGGGTGTCTGTGCGAGTGTGAGTATCTGTGTGAGCGTGAATGTGAGTGTGGGTGTCTGTGCGAGTGTGAGTATCTGTGTGAGTGTGAGTGTGAATGTATCTGTGTGAGCGTGAGAGTGAGTGCGTGTATCTGTGTGCGCGCGCCTATTTTTTTCTTGGATCCTGCACGCCCTGTTCTCCGTGTCATCTTCAGCAGAGCTGTATTTCTGTGCATCACGTAAAGCTCTTAAGAAAATTCGCGGCGCGCAGACAGATGTCACCGAGCTGGTCTCGGCGACCCTTCACTCATATCCGGCCCCTAAGACGACGGGGTTCGCCAGGCGCCGCGCGTATCCAAGCCGTAGAAAGACAGAATGTTGCACGTGCCAAACCCCCCCCTGGCAGAGTTAAGACAATTGATTTTCTGTGCCGGTCAACAGCGCGAAAGCAGTGAATCTACTCGATCAGCAGTCAGTCCGGGGACAAGCGCAGAGCTCGCGAGGTCTCTGTGGGAGAGGAAACTCGGCTACAGAGTACGACGAACGACAGACAAAGTACGTTTCGTATTTTGAAAAATTTGAGATGAACAACGTGAGCCGGCGGTTAGATACATTAGAAAATGCATTAAACTGATGCTGGGTGGACATGAAACGCAAGAATATCCACTCAGGTTTCTATAACTCGTCCCTGCGATCTCTTCCTATAATACTCATTTCGAGAAAGACCCCGTATTTTTGTTTATGCGATCCAAGCGTTTTGCTGTCGTCAGTTTGTAATTACTCGGACACATTAGGAGGTAACGCAATAACGTCCGAAATTAGAAATAAAGAAGGATTCGGCGGATAACCTTTAAAGTCACAAGCTTGATAAATCGTACCATACATGGTAAGAAACCCACAAATTATTATTCCCCGATATAAATCACCAGAAAGAATTCTTTTGGAGTATGCATTCAGGCGCAGAGCCCACATTGTGTGAGGTTGGAAAGGTCCGAAGGAAGGCCATTTGCTAGAATAGTTGGTACCGCTGGTAACCCTCGGTTAAGAAGACTAGAGAGGCTTCTATTGCCACGTGTAGCATAGAGACGTTCCTGTGGAGGCCTGATTAGATTCTCTAAATAATTTTCTATAATAAGATTACATCTGATGCAAGTAGAGGACATACTTTAGAGCGTTAAAGTTTGAAATACTTTAACTGCCTCAGAAAGTATCAGCAGGCAGCATAAATGTTCTCAGAAATAGATATGTTTAGCACTTCTTGCGTCTCTGACCTTTTTTATTTATATTCGTCTATATAAAAAAACACCATGTTTGTTACAATGTATACTATGTCCATTTGCTGGTTTGCATGTACTTAGCATCTGATTTCAGATTGCTATAAAAACGATCTTGTGTAAGATTTGCTCCTGTATACGAGCATATGTTGCTTTGTTTAATCCATCTATGACAATGAGATTAGAATTAAAAAGATAATTTCAGAAGGCAACTATATCACCCAAGCAAACAGTTATATACACAGCTCTCCTGACCTAAGGTAAACAGTTAATGGTGATCTTTTTTTAAAAATTGCAATTCTTTCCCTTTTGTACCTGATTGAATGATACAGAAATAAAAATAAGTTTCGCAACTTGCATTCCATTGTAACCAGTAACCATTTCGATTTAAGGTCTCAGTCTGCCTCTTGCCTGGTACTGTAAGGACCAGATCGCGTTCTACTACATATTATTTTCGTTATATTCTTCTTCTTTTTTAAAAAATCATTAACAAAGTATTTATTTTGTGCATTTAGGATGAAAATGGATTTATTTTTTTAAAAAAATAACTGAGAGGCTGGTTCATGCTGTTCGTGTGTTGTATTATTCTATGCCACTTTTGGTCACCACGCGCACCTGCCGCAAGCTGAACGAGCTGACATTTTGCTCACAGAATATTCCAAAGGATTTTATAGCAAGACGGAGTAGTTACTAATGATCCAGGCATGAATTATCTGTTGCTTATTCAGAGTTTGTCACTCTATGTATGTATATACGACATAACTAAGCTCTTATCTGTGCTGAAGCTTCTATTATAAAATGATTGCAAAATAACCAAATTTAGTTCACCTCAAAGAGTAGAGTAAGTTTCAACGAAGCTTTCAGATATTACTTTTTTTTCTCTCTCCCCTACTAATAGCTTCAAGTCTTAGGCAAGTGATGAAATCTTTAGCCTTCGGCGCATCATTCAACTTCACTTTTACCATCCTCAGCAATACCACTTTCACCACCTGAACTTCAAGCCTTCATTAAAACGCAAACACAAGATGGCCGCCAGTCAGCTATTAGCGCGAAATATTTCTGATTTATGTGAGTGTGCTCGCACGGCGTAAAACATTGATTTAACCAGCAACTTGCTTTTTTTTCTCTCTCTCTCTCTTTCCCTTTATTAAAAACTCTTTGCCATCGAGTGAGACGCAAGCATGCGTGTCTTTAAAAAATGCTAAAGCGAAAGTAGATCTGGTTCCGTTGGGCTGAATGCTTTCCAGCTCAAGCAAAACTCTACCCGAAGTTTCCCTTCCGCTTGCTGTCATGAAGCTGACACCAAAGCTTCATCCCTCCATGAAGTCTTCTAATCGTTTATGGGAAATGCATTAGCATTCTGATTTTCCCGGATGTAACCCTGAACCCCGTCGAAAGTGTGTGATGAAGATAGAAGAGCCAATTATATAGGTTCAACCAGTGTCAGTCTGTTAATAATCTACTTACAAGCGAAACGAGGCTTGCTTATAAGGCAACATTTTGAAAAAAATAATTATCAGAATCCAAAAACGGAGCAGTATTTATTACATTAAAGGTGGCTACTTTGATAGAAAAGAAAATCTTGAAGTAATGACGTCACTGTTAGAGGTTTGTGTCCTAATACATGGTTCACCTGACTTTTCATATAATGTATTGCTGTTGGCAATAGTGTGCTGAAAAATGCAGATAAGTGCTTTTGTATGGTTAGCCTAATAATTTTGAACGTCAGTGTGTGTGTGTGTGTGTGTGTGTGTGTGTGTGTGTGTGTGTGTTGTGTGTCTGGTATTATAATATGTTTGTCAAAACTGAACACACGAGGCTTCTTCCGAGAAATGATCCTATTCTTTCCTTGAGGACTGCTCTGCGTCACCAGCAAATAAAATCTAAAATAATTCATTCAGGTTTTGGAATTCTTTTGCTACCATTTTTTTTTTTTTTTTGGAGTAATGTGTTGGGGGTTTTTTTGGAGAAAAACAAACTTTTTCGTCTGTAACCAAAATAAAAGAGCTCTAGGATATGAAATCACACGCAAGACGAACTTATCACAGATGGAACCTTGTTGCAGAGAACTTCAAGGTCAATCAATGCCCGTCATTTCGTTAAACTGGAATTTCGTTTTATCGAAAACTGCTCGAAATAAACGTAAAATAAGGATTCCGCATTAAAATCAGCTCAGTCTTCTGCCAGACAGGCTACAGAAGTAAAAACTCTTCACTTTTATTTCTCTGAGGAAACTCTGTAATTTTCGCTTTGCACAAGATTCTGTGTTATGCTTTCTCTTTGATTACTCAACTGCGCCTTTTAGTTGTTCAAAAGAAGCCAGAACCGGAACTTCTGCTCGCGTTTACGGGTTAGAAAGAACCGCCCGCCATGACTGCTTCTACAATTATACCTGTTTTTATGCCGACGTTTCGCCCCAAGAGACCCGACATTTACTTCGATTAAATGGTTTACCCGGCGTCAGTCTTGTCTCCTTCCCCGCGGAAGAACTCGCCTCGGCAGTAGCCTTGTGTTGTGAGCTTCCACCGATTGAACGACGCCACTGATTCTATGAAGATGCAGTACGGTACTGAAAGCTCAACTCAAACGGGAGCCTGTTGCCAGTCAGTGTGAGAATCCTTCGCCTTTCTGCTCTTTTCGACTTTCATCAACAGCCTTTGAAGTAAACCTTGCGCCAGGAGGGAAGAAGCGCACGCCACCGAAACTGCCAACGACCGGGCGGTTTAGTCTTTTCAGTTCCCGATACATTGCGGCGAAGGGGTGCCGTCCCTCAATTGTTGCTTCGGTCCTTCGCTGCCCATTCCTGAGGAGTGGACCGTCTGTTTGCGCCAGCAGTTTGGTCGCGAGCGTGGAGAGTTGCCACCAGCTCGGTCTGGAGTTAGCGAGGCGGAAAGCAGCCCGGAACGCGCGTAGGAGACAGACGACAACAGGGTAACTATTAGAATGTCTAAAGTAAATCGAGTCCTTGCCCAGACAATTTTTTCTGCACAAGTCTTCACTTCCAAAACCACCATCAGACGGATTTTGAGAGAGGTGGGACTGGTCGGAGATGGGTGCGGAAGCGAGTCTGCACAATTCAACAACAAAGCCAGTTTGACATCTCTTCATCGCAGGATGAGGGCACATTTAAAGAAAGGCTGAAGAAAGATTTAATAATCGCTCTTGGAGGCCTTCAGTAGGTATGAGGAAAGGAACTTCAAAGATGGCGGAAAGCTTTAGCGATTTTAAGGTTAAATCGTTAGTCGCTGTCAACGAAATATCTACCAATGTTGCAGGATCATTCTGATACCTTCTGGGCATTTATCGATAGGCTTTGGCTATAACATGCAACAAGTAATGATCACAGAAAGCCCAGCAAAGAGCATACATTAGAAAGAAGCAAACGCAACCTTGAAAATTACAAATTATTCTCAGTCCAGGTCGCGTCTTGGATGAACCGGTTGAAGAAGAGTTTGAGACTATTTCTCTCTAGTCGTCAAATGACTTTCGAAAGGAATAAAAATCGTTGTCTTCTCGTTGCTTGGGAAAACTTATAATTTAGACTCCAAGAATACGCGGGGGAAAAAATCGAGGCAAAGCATTTAAAAATACATTTTTATTGAAAAGGTTTCGTGTGATCAGAATTCCAAACTTATAACAGGTTCTGTGCTGTGGATATCTTTTACCAGCCATCATGTAATATACGTATACATTGCCCTACTAAACTGATTACGCAAGGAACAGGATATTTCGGAGCCACGGGCGCCAGTTTATTTATAAACATAAACTTATCGATAAACGATTGCTGAAAATATCCGATTACTTGTCTCTGATTATCTCGCGGAGGTGACAGCCGGGATTTTTGCGATAAGATAGAAAATCAAAAAAAAAGAAAAAAACATCACCAGCTTCGGTTTTGAAATATTCCGATGATTCTGTGTTCCGAGTTTCCGTTTAGTGACCCCTCGTAAACAGATAAAGGAGCTGGGGAAAGTGAAAACGCTGTGATTGTTATGCATATAAGCAGCCCTCTCTAAACACGCACGCACACAAACACACGCACCTGCTAGAGGACCCATTTTTAATTAGAACTCTAATACTTTTTTTCCTCCAAAAACAGGAATTTTCAAGATGGTAAAACCAGCGGGACGGCTGACAGCTGCTCATTAATGTTTCAAGCATTTGGAAGCCAAAATTACTTTCTTTCTCGATCTTTGCAATATTTTAAAAGGTTAATATATCCACCCTATTCTCTCCCCTTGCCACGTTGTTTTGTTTCCCTGCTTCTTTATGGTAACCCACATTTAGCAGTATAAACAGGACGTGACGTCACTTTCGCTCTTCTCCGCCGGAAACGGAGTGAGACCGGATCACGTGAGCGCTTTTCTTCCATTCACTTCGAGACTTCACCAGCACAACAAATATGATGATAGTGATAATGTGGATCTAATAACTGCACACACTGATTGCCGTGGTACACGGGTTGAGTTGGGACGATACTTTCATGGTTTGTGGCGTTAGAGTCCCCTGGTATCGAAAGCATTAAAAAATGGAGCACTAGGCACGAACTTCCCCAGTAATAATATCGCCGCCAGTAGAGAGTTTTCGTTTTTGTTTGTAAGAACTGAATTCTCTTCAGAGAGAGAGAGATGGGACGGGACTAGAGGGTTCTTCGTCGTTCTCCTTTAACATCTGTCGCCCTGTTTTCGAGGAGGTTACTTTTTTTTATTATTATTCTACAAAAATCTAACGGAAGTGCTGATAGTTAATTGCTTTTCTACTGAATCCCTCCAGCGGTGCTCACTTAAAAAATTCCCTTAGAAAAGCATTTCCGAGCGCCTGAATTTGACTTACTGGCTAATTAGTTCGGCCGGCCGGTGGTTAATTAGTCAGGCTACTGGGCTGTCGACGATGAGGGGCCCGAGTTCGATTCCCGGTCGTGGTTGTCTCCGACGCAGACGCGACAGCTAATTAGTTCCGCTCATCGGCGGGGCCAAAGGCATTTAGTTTGCGAGCTAACGGCTGGCTGTAACTTCGACCGCACACGAAAGCGGCCGAGTGCGGGCCTCGCGCATTTATCCGGAAATTAGATGGCTCGGGGAAAAAAAAAAAGATACGGAATTTACACCGATGCGTCTCCGCCACCAGCCGCTGACAGTTTTAAGGGGCCTGCGACGAGAACTCGAAGAACTGCCGACTGCTCCCAAACCGGCCGACTATAAGTAAAACACTTGGGCGATTCGAGATATCGGGAAACGTAAGGGGATGATCGTTTGCCCTCGGCAATCATCCCCGTTTCACGATAGAGCGAGACATCTTTCTGTTCATCCCCTCCCTACAAACTCCCTTATAATCTTAGTAAGGATCCCCGCCCCTCTCATCTCTGTAAGGGATACAGCGTGGCTTGACCTATAGCCAACCCCACCCCGGCCCCTCTGGTGCCCCATAGAGAGATGATGACATTAAAAGAATTATGAGATAATTTTAGAAAAACAAAAAGATTCCATGAATTGATTCCATTTCTTTTCTTGTGATGTAGAGGAACGACCAAATAAGTTCATCAGCCGTATATTTTAGAACCTTTTCTGTGACTGTACTGTGAGTCTGGAGAAAACCACGACAGAAGTGCGAGATAGTTCTCGCATATTCAAGCCGCAATGATAATGGTTCTTTCATGCTACTGTCGGCGCTGACTCTACTGCTAAAGGCTGGATATGGCAAAATCCTATCGAGTACAAGCTTTACCTGAATTAGTATTAAACGTACGAGAACAGCATTTAAATCTTAGAAGACACAAAGCGCGCAACGTAGGTAGAAAATTTTTTTAACTAAGTCTAATATCCATCCAGCCGGCTGAGCGCATTTATACACCTACCAAGTCCTTGAGGCTGCTGTTTGGTTTGAACAGGGTTTAATTTACTATTAATGTAAACTGCCAGTTTTACTTACAGGCACTGGCATAGATGCTGTTTAATTGGTATTTATTGGTAAAGATCGATTTTACTTTGTATAAAATATTTAAATGATAAAATATTAACGGATGACACTGGAATAGTAGAAAGTAGATTATTAATGCAGGCATTTCTCATCACAAAATTAACTCATCTTCAGGGTCTACGAGGACTGTCGAAAAAGTATCCGACTTTATTTTTTCCAGTGGGAAGTAATTACGTTAGGGAGGCAAAAGTGTGCATAGTGGAGCCGCATGCCTTCATGCGCATGCGTGGTTTTTGGCAGGCTTGCCGGATGCGTCAGTCGCTGTCAGGCAGCCAGCATGTGAGGTGCTGTACTACTTACTCGTCGCATTTTCATTTCGCCTGTTATGACGGAACATGTGGAGCAACGATCTTGCATCAAGTTTTGCCAAAAGCTTGGAGCTACCCAAGCGGAAACAATTCGCAAAATTCAACAGGCTTTTGGTGACAATGCCATGGGTGTTACCCAAATAAAAGAATGGTACAACAGGTTCAAAGATGGCCGAACACCGGTGGGGGAGGACCAGCAGTCCAGGAGGCCGTCAACAAGCCGCAATGCAGTTATCGAGAAAGTGTGGACCTTGATAATGGAGGATCGTCGTTTGACGGTGCGGGAAATTGGTGATGAGGTTGGGATCAGTAAAGATTCTGCACATGCAATTTTAAAGGAGGATTTGGGCTTGCGCTGTGCCCAAGCTGCTTTCTCGGGAACAACAACTTCGTCTTGAGGATGCGCAGGACCTGCTGGATACTGCCAACAGGGATCCTGAGTTCCAGAATACCATGATAACTGGAGATGAGATGTGGGTGTACGGGTACGACCCGGAAACCAAAGCTCGGTCATCACAGTGGAAGCACCCAACGTCGCCAAGGTCCGGAGCAAAATCAAGGTGATGCTGACTGTTTTCTTCGACTACCGATGCGTTGTGCATCACGAATACGCACCAGGAAGACAAACAGTTACAAAGGAGTACTATCAGGAAGTCATCTGATGCCTTCATGATGCAGTTTGGCGCAAAGAAACCGGATCTGTGGGCCTCGCAAAACTGGCAGCTGCATCATGACAATGCCCTGGCTCATTCGTCGCAGCTGATCCAAGATTTCTTGGCAAAGAAAGGCATTTTGGTCATTTGCCAGGCTCCCTACTCTCCAGACATGAATCCTCCTGACTTCTGGTTGTTCCCAAAAATGAAGATGCCACTGAAAGGCTCCCGCTTTGAGAGCAGAGAGGACATCATGCAGAATGCGATGGCGGAGCTGAGAACCATTCCGGAAGAAGCATTCCAGACGTGCTTTGAACAATGGAAGGATCGCTGCGATAAGTTGTGTGTGGAGACACAAGGGGCCTACTTCGAAGGGGATTAGCAATTGAACCCCACCAAGTACGTCATTTTTTTCCCAGCCTAAGGCCGGATACTTTTTCGACAGACCTCGTATTCATAAGAAACGTTTTATAATGTAATGATATTAATTTGAAATAAATGCTTTTGGTGAAAGTTTTTGGAAAGAATTTTTGTTGTGATTGCATAAGCAGTTTCCACATTGTTTTATTCTCTCTGTGTACTGACGTCATATATATATATCTCTGTATTGATGTAATCTCTCTCTTTTTTTCTTTTTTAAAAATTAACTCTATATCGGCTGCTCTACCAAGACATCTATTCTTTCTCGTAGATGAAGTCAAGGACGGGAACCAACAGATTACTCAAGTCGAAGATGAAATAGCTCTTGTCTAGATTAAGAGCTCTTTGGGCTATTTCTAATGATAAGTCTACATTTTACTTGGCATAGCGTGTACCTGGAATTAAGATACATTGCCCCATTCATGCAGCTCTTCTACTGTATTTTCAGCAATTTGTATTCACCATGATTACATGTTTCTAATGTATGTACTCCTTCGACAAAGGGTGGCACAGTTTTTGAACTACCTTAATCTCTTCCGACTAGAGATCGCAGCAGACAAAATATTTATTAATATTTTGTTGCATACGGTTTCAAGGCATCTTATCCTGTCACTCAGATTGCAATCCGCACATTTATCATCTCTCAGCTATTCGAGGTCACCGCGTCTATCCATCCATGGATCTTGACATTCCGGAAATCATTATGCGTCATCACGACAGCGAAGGTCTACACTTTTTTTAGCGATAGCTTGTTACTAGTCTTTTTCACGAGATAACCATTTTCTTCATTTTTAAATAAAACTATATCTCAGAAAAGCTGACATTTTTTTTTTGTTGCAAAATACTCGAAACTTAAAGAATGTTTAACCGTAGTTTCAAACTTCAAAGTAAGCAAACCTAAAACCAAGTTTAGCCACAAAATTTAGAAGAACACAACGTTAAAACACATTACTGATATTATTCATTTGGCCTTAATTCTCAAATTACCCACCATAAATTAACAAACGCATTTTAAAATGATTAGATGTTCATATCGACACATTTTGATGCACTTTTTTGAAGGAAGAGTAAAAAAAAAAATCAACTGACGTCGGAGTCGCATGCAGCAATTTTCACGTCTGTGTCAGACAGAACATCATCTATGACGTGCACGAAGCTATTTCTGGCCTTCTTCATGGAAGAGCTCAGCGCTGCGACATCAAGTTTAATTTCACATTAAATTTACTTGAAATTAATGCCGATGGTAAGTTGCCTTAGAAGTTATTTCACCCATGAAGTAAATCAAGTCAGTTTATAAGCAAATTTCGGTGTTCCACTAAACTGGCGCTTTTCATCGTTCAAATACTAATTGATCGTTAGTAGGTAAAAAATGTATTCGTAGTTTAGTTTTATTCATTTTATATAAACAGGAGTTTTGAGAAAAAATTTACATTTCTATTTATTGCATAGAAAATAGTTAGAACTTCAGCTTTAACGTAACAGTAACTATGAATTTTGATAGACGTTTCAAAACAGTATTACGCTCCTGTACACAGATTAATGATAGCACAATATACAAAATGGATTTCGTCTATAACTGACTGCATATAACAATTGTTAGATGTGTCAGGGGGGACCCACAGTAGGGAAATGTTTGGTCAACAATGTACTCTCTCTCTTTGTTGTAATGTCGTTTTCTGCCAGAAGTTTTTTTAAATAATTGAGGGGAAAACCGATCGATCTCGCCTCGATTGAATCAGTGGCTCGTGCTACGATTATTGACCCTTACTCCCTGACAGAAATTTCGGGTTAGCGTTTTACGAAGCCTAGCATCCAGTCAGTTCTCTTAACTTTGTTGAACGGCTTTGGCACTTTGTCTTTCTCCGCCAGTGCGTGACTCACTCACTGATAATCCAAAGAGTAGTGTTTGCATTTTCAATGAATACCGCACACGCTCAGATATAGATCTTTTATTCAAGATGGTTTGTATTTTCCAAAAAAAGCTGTCTCTGGGCATTCACTTTGTCTTTGACTCGTCTTTCAAGCGGACATTTCCTCATACAGTAATAACTTGCAGCTTTTCTGATTTTATTATCAGCATCATGTTGTCAACTGACCGGGAGGCTAGTTCCACTTTTCTTCTGAAGTTACCGACAATATTTGTTTTAAAAATAAATACAATAAATTGTTGCATGCGGAAAGGAAAGGGATCTGAGGGGTTAAAGAAATGGAATAAATAACTGAATTAAATTTGTGCCTTGTATATACACTTTCGAAATGGCTTTAACTTTGATACATCACTAGTAGTCAACAAGATATCGGTATAATGCCAAGAACTTCATTAGTATACTGTACAATTAAATTGAAATGTCCTTTTCTCAGTATCTTGAAGCTAAAATTGCTATGTAAAGGTGAAGTATAGGAATACCGTAAAGTCTTTTCACCTCGCAAGGTCTTGGCTTTACGTATACACGTAATATAGTTTTTTATATAAAAATGCTAATATTACACGTATAAGATGGGTTTGCATATTTTTTTTAAAATTAAATGATGGAGGCTAAACGGGACACTGTCTCGTTTTGCCTCGAAGTCACTAAATCGCTAAATTTGATTTCAAAATAATACGCCTTGTTAGCAGAAGAGAGTCACCATTCTTTGACTGTAGGCGTGTGGACAGCCTGATGAATGGCATGTAAGCATATCAGGTCTCTCCGTCGACACTTTCCAACAAAAGAGATCGGACCCGTTATAAGTGACCATTTCATTACCTGTTCGGGGTTTTATGACGCTATCACACCACTTAAGCGTGTCGTTGGCGCAGAGGATCCTGTGACGTCATCACAGCCTGACAAGATGGACGTCGCGGGATGCTAAAAGTCGGATTGGAACGCAAAAGGGAAAAACAACAAACAAACAAACAGGCGACGTAAGACGGTTACTACTTTTCCCGTTGATGCATTTTTTTCTTTACACACAATTACGCATCATTCGCAGTTAATGGAAGATTTTATCTGATTGAATACTTAAAGAATTTGACATTTACAGAATAAAAAAAAAAACAATCATAAAAGATATGAAATGATATGATTATATTTACTGTATTCTGTTTGGCGTAAGAATGATTTACTGGTACAGGATAAACTGTCATGGTTTTCTTAACAAATCCCGCAAAAAAGGTTTACCTTAAAACATTTCTTTAAAATTATTATTCTATTAACGAGTTTGATGTCCTTTATAAAGCGGCACCAGAAAATATTTTTTTTAAAAAATGGCGTTAAACCCGTTATTTTACAGGTGCATTTCTACTTGGAAAAAGTTTACAGGAATGAAAGAAAGTTTTGGGATTGAGTTATAAAAGGGGATGATAGATGCCGGAAGAAAAAAAAACTTATTTCTAAATGCAGTTATACCTTTCTTGGTAATTACTTGTACCTTTTATTCTATTAAAGATTCATTCGGTGCTTCTATAAAATATTAGTTTGATTTCGATCTTTTTCCTACTGACTCCCTCAGACTCTTCGCACACAACATCCAGCTCAGTTCTTTTATTCTTAGTCTACAGGAGTTTACTAAACCTTCGTTCAGATGTCTAGTATATTTATTTATTTATAATTGAACTGTTTATTATAATAAGTTTACATTGATACGACCGCTCTGAAATCGAATTATACATTTAACAGCTTGAGTTATCTCGAACTAGACCAATTATTCACATTAAGGTCCGATCCTTTTCCACTTTACACCAAAGCCTTTGGCGTTTCGTAATTCGATCACCTCAATGAAACTTCATCTCGAATCATGAATGGTGACGTCACTTTCTGGTCCGACAATGTTCGAACATGTTATATTATTGAATTATTTACTTTGTTACTTCCTTTCCTTTACAAAATGCATTACAAAAACCTTTGATAGTATTTATTTGCTAAAGAAAATAAATACAGTTTAGCCTAAAAGGGTATTTCTAAAATTTAAAAATGTGACATTATTATTTAAAAATTAACATATCCGTTATGCAACAAATATATTTTTTTTAAAATCTGCTGAGAGATGGAAAAATCGAACTTTTATCGGAGTTAATGGAAATTTTGTAATTTGTTTTCTATTTTTGCATACTAATTTTATTGTATAATATAATATCAAAAGTTGAAATATAGTAGTTTTAACAAAAATATTTTAAAAATTGATATAGAATTATTTTATAGTTTCGAATTATACATTTTTGTTTTAAGATTTTGAGTGGAAAATGTTTCATAAAATTGTTCTTCGGATAATATATTCCAATTATTTTTGTATTGATTTGCGGCCATGGAAGACAGAAGTAGCTATAGGATGTACATTATTATTAGACAATTTAAAATTAACAGCATGTGTTAGTATTGAATTTAATAAATAACCTTATATATACAGCTGTCCCCCGGTATTCGCGGGGGGTTACCTTCCTTGAGCACCCGCGAAGAGTGAAAAACCGCGAATATTGGACGTGGTCCATAAAAATGCCTATAAACGTCAAAATATAACGTAAAATATAAGTAAATATATAATAATAATTTAATTTAAATACAACACTAACAAACACTCGAGATAGCTACACGCGGTAAACTGGGATGATGCGGGGCTGCTGGGCTGCATCTGCCTGAGACAGCGCCTCGTGGGCAGCAGCCAATCAGCAGCAAGGGAAATGAATAACGCTCTCGGATTGGCTACTTTCAAACCTCCAGCCAATAGTGTTTATTTTATATTGATATATTGCTGAATTTACGTTAGTATTTATATTACAAAATTAGTAAATAATATTGTTATTAATAATTTAGCGTTAAAAAGCGTGAAAAAATATATATTGCTACGAAAAAAGCCAGTAAAAAATCGCGGAAGATATTTGCGATTCCGCGAATATGCGGGGGTTTCCACGAATAATTATTAGTTAGGTTCTAAGGAAAATTCTGCGAATAACCGGGGGTCGACTGTATACATTCACTTTTCATGTCACTAAACGTTTCATTTCCAGAAGAAATGAGTTTATTGTCAATTTTGGAGGCATAATAAGTTTAAATGTGTATTCAGTAGCGCAGTTTGCAATTTACGATTACTGTATTGATTAAATTATTAATTACAACTTAAATATCTCTATCTTTTCCTCATGATCTCTTAATATCCGTGCTAACTCTCTGAAAATCGGAGTTTTTTACCATTAGTAATCTGTTAAAAGGAAATACAGACAAATTGCCAGCGATAGCAGATATGCAGATAAATAATTAAGAAAATGTTTGCAAAATAAAAGGGCAAAATTAATATATAATACATTATTAAAATTGTAAATTAGTAGAATTATAAATGCACTTACGTGGTTTCTGATACTGTTAATACCTTCATAATGATAATCGTAATGAGTTACTTCCCTTACATCATAAACCTATAAACAAGATTTCTAGGCCAACCGAATAATTTAACTGTTTTCACTTTCGCGATTTATAAGGAAATTACTTTCGGAACTTTTTTAAGATTACTGAATTGACAGTTTGTCAAATGTTTGCCATATTTGCCACCACTTTGTAAACACACACACACACACACAAATATTCGCACAAAAAGAAAAGTTATCTCCCCTAAACTATACTCCAACAGGCGCGCGCAAAAGAAAAGTTATCTCCCTTAATCTATACTCTAACTGCTAACAATACGCAGACAGTCTCCCAGATTACGGCAAATTAGTGTCCCAGAAGTTACCTCCCATAAGTTCAAGCAACGACAACACGTTTTTTTTTTTGTTGTTTGTCATTGCTGGCTGCTCTAAGTCTGTCTGGCTTTTATGGATTATTTCTTTTAAAAAATGGACGTTATACTGAGTTCCCACGACAAAATTTAAATCCACTGCGTGGTCGGAGACTTGAGCAAACACATCTCTTAATAGTTTCGCTTATAAAATAAAGTGAAATTACTGGGTAACCAGGAAAAACAGCAGGATGTAATTTCTGTTAACCACGTACAAGGTGAACTGAAACTAAAAACAAACGAAGGAAGCCCTTAGTACATGTTAATTTAAAACCAGGAGCAGATCCAGGAAAGGGGGGGGACGGGAAGAGTACGTGCTCCCTCCCCTACGCTTCTTAATCCTCTAAATTTTAACTACTTGCGTAGTTATACAGGCGAGCCATTAGGAAATAATTGTATTTCTGATCTTAGAAAGTGTATCCGAACGATCGCGTAACTTATATTTAATACAACCTTTACTAATATATATTTAATAATAAAATCGTTATGGTTTTTGATTGCTTTACCCCATTATTTGCCCCCTGTTAAAACCTTCCCATCTTTTTTTTTTTGCATCCTCGGGGATTTTATCCTTTGTTGTGCATGTCTCCACCCAGTCCACCATGCTTGACTTTGTTTAGACTTCAGGTGGAGTAAGTTGCTCGCGCACATCTCTTTGGATGAAGCCTATTTCATTAACCCATTCGTCACCTGTATGCTTCCTGCATAGAAAGACATCTCAATAATCGATGAAACCGATAAAGAATAAGTAGGATTATTAATTTCCATGTATATTTGCTTGTTGTGAGACGCCCAGGGCTCTTGGTTCACACGTGAGGTAGCTTTAACTCCACGAGTTGTTCACCTGAAAACTTTTAAGTAGGACATTTATGTTTAGTCTGTGACTGGAGCTGATCCTTCATTGTCGTTTCAAAATCTATTAGACATCTTTTAATATAAAATACCGATTTAATACTACAATTATGTTGTTTCATTTTAACTTGAATCTGAAATTAAGAGTAGGAATTCAGGGATGATGATGTAAACTGTATGTATTCCGGTATAGGAATTCAATTTGACGCCTATGGTCGTAGAATGTCCTTTTCCCATTACATGCAATTCGTGGTTGAGATGTAGAATTTTACTAGTTCTGTCTTTTGTTTACTTGTTTCTGAATTAATTAAAGTCTCATTGTGCAAAGTTGGTAAAACTTTTTTTTCTTTTCTTTTCGATACATGAATAATTTACTATAATACATTCGTCGAGTCATTTAAATAATTCCCTTGTTTTATATACTCTTTTGTCATAGTGAATATTGCTTTTGTTAGAGACAGAAATTTCAAATCTGTCTACATGTATGCACAATTTTGAGCCACTGCAATTTAATTGTTGATATGTTCCAGAATTATTCACTAGACAAGGGAACAGGTGGACTTTACACTTTAAGGAACAATCGCTGGAATAGTTAAAAGTATCGAGAAAATTTATATTGATCTTAAACGCTTTCCTTTTTTTTTTTTAAAGTTGTTAACTGCAGTGGTAAAATTCGCCCCCAAATACGTGCTTTCCACAACATTTTAGACTTGAATCCCAGGTTAATGATAATAGGCAGAGAGAGGAGCAACAACCGTCCAGCTCAGCCTCCTCTAAGAGAGAAACTGCTCCAGACGGTAGTCGATCCGCTCCTCGTAAGAAGATGGCGCTGTATAATCCCACAGGTCGTGTAGATGAACAGAGGGACGAGTCCGAGCACCGGGGTGGACTTTACAGACTGTGTGACTAAGAGGCGGGGCGGGGCGGGGGGGGTGGCCAACAAGGGGGTCGGGCACAGTTCGGACACCCGCGCTCCCCTGTAAGCTAGGGAGGGGCTGGGCGGGCTGCTGTTGTTGGTGGAACTTATCGGCATTCCAAGCGATAACCGACCGAGCCGTGTTACTGCAGCCTCGTAGGTAAACAAGCAGTCAGACACAAATAAACGGAGAAGAATTCATCGGACATCTTAATAACCGGGCAATGTCTTGCCCCACCCAGAGACTTAACTTCCGGATCCGGATCCGCCTATAAAGTTAGTGGAGAAAATATCTTCAGATGCTGACGGAAAAATTATACATAGAACAAATTTTTTTTTTGTTTGTTTGTTAAATTTATAAACCAATTATTATTATTATTATCATCATTAAGAATTTAAGAGTTCAGAAGATTATTAGATGCGCAGCGCAGAAAGCAGACGACAGGGTCATGGATCATGTGACTGAATATGTAAATTTTCACATTCTTTGCTAGTCCGAAATATTATTTAGGTTTAGGGTAGTGAACAATTCCTATTATTTTATTGTTAATTATTAATTAAAATATCTTTTTTTGGGGGGAGGACGTGTATTATATAGACAGTTGAGGGTGGGAGAGGACATTTTTATGTGGCTGCTTTTGAAACTTCGTGTTAATTGAAGAAAAAAAAGACTACTTTTTAAAGGCGGGGGGGGCCCCCGAGTCGCTATCGTGCAATTTTTATTTTATTTATTTTTTTCAATCTGATAAAATTTATTATTATTATTTTTTTATTATGTGTATTTTTCCCGTCTTATTTTTTGTGTTCGCCATAACCAATTTTCTCTCCTCTCTCTCATCCGCTCGTGCTTCGCGCCTTTCGTCGACACGACGCAACATGTTGACGATCGGGAGCGAGGCTCGGAATGCGGGGGCTCCTGATTGGTCCATTCGAAGCTCCAGCGGTAGTTGTGAAGATCGTCGGTGTGTGTGTGCGCTAGGTGGGACTGCGCGGCGGCGAGGTTAACAGACAGACAGTAATAGTAGTAGTAGTAGTAGTGCCACCACCACCACAGCACAGGGGGGAGAGGAGAGAGAGTAGTTTCTCCCGGCTCCGTCCACCGCACTGCCTCGAAACCCGGCTGCGGCGAGTAGGTACGTATGCGAGAGGGGACGAGGAGGACCCGGTCCCGTCCGTCCGTCCGTCATGGTGGACGGTGTCTGTATTGTTGCTGACCGCCGGATCCTCGCTTATAATTTCGAGGTGGGGGGGGGGGGGGAAAAACAAAGGGTTAAACGCGTGTGGACATCGGGACATTTCGCTTCAGACTCTGTTCAGTTTGCTGGGTGGTCCCCGTAGTGGGTTAGGGGGTAGGGGTAGGGCATCCTGCCTGGAACTATTACTATTAGTATAACTCTTGTGTAGCATCCTTTAACAGGGATGGTCAGGGGTAGTGCATGACCCCCCCCCCACCCGTCCCCTCAGCTTAATCTTGTTGAACATCTCTCCTTGTTTTCACCTGCGCTCGCTGGCCTGGGGACGGACACCGACCGAGTCCAGGGGAGGGACACTGCTGTTGTCAGTCCCCCCCCCTCCTCCTCCTCCCCCTCTCCTCCTCCCTCCTCCAAAAACTGAACGATTTCTCTTCTTTTTAAAAAGAAAAGTGATGATGGTGATCGAGCTTAATTCCTTGTTGTTGTTCTTAAATTTGAAATGAAGTCCTGAAGCTAGTAAACTAACCCCCCTCCTCCTCCCTGATCTCCCTAAATTTGAAACCTGTCTCCATCCAGCTTCGGCCTTTAATAAGAAGGAAGTGGGGGGGTTTAAAAAAAAAAGAAAACAAGTTTTGTTTTCCCTGTTAACTCGTTTTTACGTATGAAGACAGTGAAGAAGCTGATAAACTTACACACACACACACAAAGGTGTGTGTGGGGGGGAGAGAGAGAGGAGGGGGGTAATAAGTGTAACTGAAAAAAGAAAGGGGGGGTTTCGTCGTTTACTTTTGGTGATATAACCTTGTTAAGATTTTAACTACATAAAAATAGTTAATGTTTGTTGTACAAGTATCGATGAGGTGTTGTCTTGAATTTATTCACTGATATATTATATGTATATATTTTTAAAAAACTTTAAATTCATATTGACACGTGGGCTCGATATTTTTTTTTATGGGGGGGGTTGGCAATTTAAAACCTTGGTGGATCCGGTGGTGAGACTTGTTGTCACTTTTGTCAGCCTAATTAACGTTGTCTCTTGTTTTAATTGTTTTCGTGTGGGGTCCCCTTAACATTTTGTTGGTGAACCTTTGCAAAATGCTTCCTTTCTCTCTCTCTTTTTTTCTTTAATTAGAAGAGTATGAAAAGTTGAAATCAGGGCTACAATGAAAATGGTCCAAGTGATTATGTATTATATAATTAAAATTGTCACGTGGAAGATTATTGAAAGTGTGTGTGTCATATCTAATAACTGGGAACCTGATTTAATTTCTAGGTAATTTTTTTCTTAATTGTGCAAGGTGTTGTTTTTGTTTTGTCAATTTTGTAGCACCATATCTTTGCAAAATTGTACTTCATCTAGGTGAACTCCCACAAACGTTTTTTTTTTTTTTTTTTACATTATAAGGAGGATTTGCTGGAGTTGAGAATAATTCTTCAAAAAATAGTTGCTAACTATTTTAATGCAAAAAATCTTGTCTTGTTTTTAGATAGATCTGGTTCACAAGTCACCTTAAAGTTTCCAAGACGATAGTTCTGCTGCGACTCATAGAACAGCCTAGTCATGGAGAGTTATTTGAAAATTGAAAAAATAGGAGAAGGTAATTTAATGTGCTTAAAATGGGGGCTGGGTTAACAGGCTGTTAACTATGTACCTACCTTTATTTTTAACTTAAAAAATAAAGGTTTTTTGGGCTTCTAACATACTTTTTTTCATAGCCTTGCATAAAAGTGTAATTACAAAGTCCATATAATGCATATTGAATTCATTACATTGTGTTAAAATCAACTCTAAGACTGGTTCTTCTGGATTTGGTTACCAGTGGGTGGTGCCATTATAAGTAACTTTCCAGGGACAAGGGGTACAAAGGCACCCTGCCTTTGTAAATTTTGTGCCATCTTAATAATTGCCTCAACTCTTGCATGACTACAAGAGATGTATTGGATCACATGCTATGGTGAGTAATTATGTAAATTTGAAAGCACTGCATTTTTAAAAATTTTCCTTTAATGGCATTATTTGGGTTGGTTATGGTCAGAAGAGCTTGGTAACCATGCATTTATTTACAATTTTTAGTAATCAGTTATAAAATCTTTGGCATTTCATAGAAATGGAAAAAAAAAATTGGAATAAAACTGCGAACAAAAGAATCTCTAGGGCCACATATGACAATCTAATGGTGGCATCCTGGCTTGTCGTTTTTCTACTGTACAAATTACATGTAAATAATAAGATCCTTTTAGGTGAAAGGGAATTTTAGGCATTTTTGCTTAAGAAAAATGGGTTCATGTTAAAACTGATTATAATCAGCTATCAAACTGGATGAACTAATTGCTGATCCTTACAGTTTTTGGGCATATTCATATGATTATATTCAGTTTACGGATGGGCCAAACAATTTTTTGGTCTATTCCTAATGGGAGCCAGAAATTTTTGTGCAGTGTCATCAGATCTGTACATGAAGTTGTTTCCAAAGCTTTAATTTATTTACTTTGACAGAATGTTGCAATATACCATATGTATTTTAATGGAAGAAGATAAAATATATATGTACAGATAAACTTTGAAAAATATTTAACAGCTGCTTGAAATCTGACTTGATCTTTGTATGAAGTGTCTATGGTGTACTGCATTATTATTAGAATATTTTCTGGCAGTATGTGGAGTTTATATATAAAATTAGTGTTTTTGTATTTAAAACTTTTGGAAAAATGTACAGTTTTGCATATTCCAATGTAAGCGACCAGCATAACATTAGTCAAATTTTCATGATATAGAAAACCCACTGCTTTTTGCCTAATTCATTTTTAATTTGACTGAGCATGAAGTGCTGACTCAAGTAATTATTCTATTAACAAGTTGACTGGTGACTCTGCCATTGACAGCCATTATGGACAATATCTAATCTGGGTATAATGTGCAGTACATGGGATGTTTCTTGGTAGTGTATTGTGTTAAGAGTAGAGCGTGGCTTCAGCCAGGGGAAAAAGGAAAGTTTTTACTGAGTTAACCTCTTTGATAGTGACACTAAGATAATTAATCATGGGTGCCATAGAACCTATAGGGTCATTCTGTCTCGAATCAACCAAATTTGGAAAAAATTTTCCTGGGCGACCATCTCTGATTTTGTTCTAATTTGGCATGTAGTTAGACCTATATATCTGGAGTGCTGCCTGGGAATCTTGCTTCAAAATTCCTAATGGTTCTTGAGTTAGGCCCCTCCCCCCCCCCCAAGTGTAAGAGTTGAGGGGGAGAGTCCCCCAAAATAACACTACTTACTCTGCCATTTTAAGAGGTATACCATAAGAGCTGGTGCACACATTTTTTCACTCTACCTTTTATAAGCAGAGATCAGGGTAAAGCAATAAAATTCTAGTTTTTCTGTTATACCCCTGTAGCTCTCCTGTTCCAAAAATGGAAAAAAAAAAATCTTGTAATGGAAAAATTAAATATTGAAAAAAATTGTCACACCTACATTTCTGCCTGTAACAACTTGTCCTTTGGGGATTTGATGTCTGCGTGTGTGGAGCTCATGTAGCCATGAGAATAACTTCTCAAAATAAAATACAGGTGCACCACGAGGGGCCATTATGTCAACGTAGCCCTGGTGGAAGGAAGTTGGGATATTTCTTCCCTAAGAGAAAACATCATTGCCATCAAAATGCCATAATCCCTTCCATATCCTTCCCAATCAGATATCTATTTTGGTATATTTCTAGCTATGACTAGATATTTAGTTATTTTTTTTAATGCTACAAAATCATTAATATTTCTCACAGAATTCTTACAAGTGGCACAAACTAATCTAATAGTGAAGATTTTAGATTTGCTATTAGAATTAGTGTGCAATAAATAAGGAGATTTAGTGCGTCTAAAGCGAGATTACATCTGATAGGCGCACCTCTCAATTCTGAAATTGAAAAAAATGTTGATGCCTTACCTAAAATGTTTGGGAAGATTACTAGTGCAATTAGTGGGCTTCTCAGCAATGTCTCTAAGTTTCTCACTCTGAATTTTGTATGTTCTTCCTGTGGCCCAAGCTGGAGGTTCTATAACACAAAATGTCACTTTTTAGTACCCACCAAACATCATCCTTAGCTAGCCACTTAAATGACTGAAGGGCCCTTAAGTGTCATGAATTTGATTGTGGTAGTCTTGATTGTTTCCAGAAGGCTCAAGTACAAGTTCAATCCACCAATATCCACATATGCAGGCATCATGCTAACCAGACTCTGGGCACTAAGCAGGGAAGTAGTTGATGGGATGAAGCAATGGTGATTTCCTGTTCCAGGGACTTTTTGTTTGTGCAAAATGTGACTCCATTTTTTATTATTTTTAATTTTTTTTGCATGAGGGGCTATCTCTTTTTCGCATAAAGGAATTTTATCCCTGCTATTGCTCCTGAAGCCCGCTTGAAAAAAGATCTGGTTGTGTACAGGGTGCTGCAAACTGGCTCATGCTACCAGCCATTTTACTGTTCCTCCAATGTCATCGCAGGTATTTTTCCTATGACTAGTGGTAAAAATGTGCCATTTTGCATTAAAATTGAAAATTTTGATGGTTACAGAGGTTAATGAGGTTCTTGCAATTTTTGTACTTACTGGGACGAAGTATCGCTGAAGTAGATCACCTTTATTTTGAGTAGAAATGATTTAATGTGTTGCAGTGCTGAAAAGCACTGACAGCGACTGTGTCATGTTTATAGTGGTCACTGATGCAGCATACACAGTTTCTATAGTTTGTCATTGTCTTTATGGTCGGTGGCAAAAGGATCTAGATAGCGTGGAAGTTGTCTCAGTAGAATCCTGGATAGTAAATGGATAGATCTCTGCAAAGTCAAAGATAAGCAGAGTAGTATCATCTGGCAATGTTTCCTTAAGATTTTTTTGGGTGTTTAGACTGAGCCTTAGTAAAATGGTGTGGGGAGATTATCCACACTTCCTGTAATGTTCTGGTTGTGTGACTGAGCTGTGGATGTCCTGGCGATCAGCTCAGTTCAATCAGTATGAGTCCACTGTTTATAGAATATTTCATCCTTGGGATCATGATCCTCATCGAGGAGAGTTTGGATGTAAGGGCTGTTTTCCCTGGAAATTGGTGCAACATACCCATGAGTGATGTGCCATCTAATTGTGATGGCAAAGGTCATGCTATAGGTTTAACATTTTGGTGTGTACAACATATACACACCAGTATCTATTTATATCACTCACCAACCAGTGTGCAGAAAGCTGACTTCAATATCTATTTACCATGGAGCCATGTGTTAGAGTTGGCACTCAACTTGTTTGTTGAATAACTAAGCAATTAATGGATTTTCCCCCTTTTACTTAGTGCAAAGTGCACCAAGTTTTATACTGAATGTATTTTTTCACATAGAATAGACAATAGACTAAAAAGATACAAGTTTTCATTATACTTGCTAAGATGTGCTCAATTAAGCAGATAATATTCCAGAGCCCTTCTATTTTTGACTTGTTCACTTTGCCTTAAGTTAGACATAACCTTATTTTGGAGGCGCTAAAGCCCTGAATTCATTTACTGCACACTAAATCTAATGACAGATCTAGAACCTACACCATTTGATTGGTGTCTGTGCCACTTCTCTGAGTTCTTTGACAAATATTAGTGATTTAAATGAATATATAAAGTACATGTGCCTTCCTATTGTCTTAATTCAAACTATTTTCATATATTTTATCTGATGAGGAAGGGATTAGGAATTTAGTGCACTTTCAGGGAGAAAAAATCCCAAATCCCTTTCATATTGGCATAATGGCCCCTCAAGTTGGATAATGTTTAGGGGTCAGCCAACTGTCCACTAGTGATGCCACGTATGTATTATCTTGGTTATATCTGTGGCTACCTGAGCCCCATATACTTCCACATTAAATCTGCAAAGGACAAATTGTTACAGATAGAAACTTAGGTGTAACAATTTTTCAATATTTAATTTTTTCACTATGACATGTTGTTTTTTTTTCCATTTTCAGAACACAAGTGCTCCAAATATAACAGAAAACTTAGAATTTTATTGCTTTTCCCTGATGTCTGTTTATAAAAGGTTAAGTGGAAAAAAAAAAGATGCCAGCTCTGTTTCTGAAAGATATGGCTCTGAGTACTTATTGCATTTTTTTCTTTCTTTTTTTTCCTTCAGGGGTGCATCCCCTTCACTTAAGGAGTTTTAACTTTAGAACAATATGGAATTTCAAAACCAAATTTTCAGACGGTTCTCTGGGTGCATCTAGCTACGTGCCGAATTTGAGGCATATTGGAGATGGTCACCTGGGAGCCATTGGTTGACTTGACACGGAATGAACCCTATATTTTTGGTTGTTATTTTGACTATTGAGTCTGGTCAGTTTTCAGATATATTTTTTTAACTGAAGGATTAAGTGCTGGAACTATGGCAGTCTGGCCTCTGTCCATTTCTAGATGAGTACCTAGCACAGATATTTTAAAAGCAGAGATGTCTTCAGAATGGTTTGTATAGAATTATTGTGATTCAGAAAGATTTCACCAAAGCTAAATGCCAGCTTGCGATCAAAAAAGCTTTCGAGATGGAAAATAGAAAAACATTGAAGCTATTTACAACAACCAGCATGATAAACCAGTGTTGTGACTCTTATGGTGGACGACAAACCCCAACTTTGGGTCTCTTGGTGATAAACCACTTAACGGTGAAACATCTTGCCAAATACACTGCAGAAATATTTCAGCAGCAAAGAACTTTGACCAGGCTGTGGTTAAACCAATGACTTGAGGGATTTTTGATTGACAATAAAAAGTGGGAGATCAGATTTTCAGGCCACAGCCAAACACGGAAAATTAGATGACAAAAGAATTCTTGAAGTTTTTACTGTTTGCTTGCTAATCCTATAATAGGAAGAAGAAAAGGTAGCCATTACCTGTAGTAGTGGTTCTTGTGTTGATACTGCATTTTCATATTTTTTACTCCTTAAACCGAGTAAAAATTTTTTTTTTTTTAAAGTGATAATGAATGCTGTTCTGTACAGTTGTGACTCAGAAGTGTTGATGTGTAAGTGAAAACTGGGTTTTTAAATCAGCTTTTGATAATCCCGCCATGGCTGATGTTACAGGACATTTCCCTCATACTACATTAGGCTTCTCTCTATCCATTCACAGAATATCTGCTGTAATGATACCCGTATTACTGCTGTTAATCTTTGATATTGCTGACATCTTAATTCTGCTTTTGCTTTGTTAATCTTTTATTTTGTTTACAAAGCAGCAGCACAATTTGTATACCTCATGCTTGCTAATGCAAATGTGTGGGTTCTGTTTATCTTAAGTTAAATGCACTACTGCTAGACTTTCTTTCCTGGTAGTACACAATTATTGATCTCCTAATTTTGAGGAGAAACAGCTTTAATGGGTTCTTTTCTCATGATATCTTTAAATTATTCACTCCACATTATGGAGGAGAGGAGTCTGATTGAAAAGCATTCAGTAGTTTTCTTTGGACATTGAAAAGGTAGACTTTTAAAAAAAATGTGAATAGCTGCCTCAACAAACTCCTGTAAGCCATCTAGTTTCTTTCTAGATTTATTTCATTGGTGTATTCATGCTGTTTTTATTAGATTTAATTTCAAAATTTTGTTTTGAAAATATATAGTCTGCGTTTTCCCCCTTTTCCTGCTCAGTTTGGTTTTTTAGCCAGTGTATTTTCATTCTAAAGAAAATGCCTGCAGTTAGACTTCTGTGGAGAACTTTATAAGAAGCTCTACTGAAATCACCTTGATAGTTTTTGCCATTGCCAGGGTTCACGAGTCATGATATTCTGGGAAAGTGTTGAAACAATCAGCATTTTGATTTGAAAAACTATTACCAGATTGAATTTAAGAAAGAAAAAAAAAAGTGACTTGGGTGTTTCCTTCAAAAGTCATAAAATATGGATTTTGTGTCATGGAATTTAGATCTGGAAAATATTTAAACTCTGGAGGTCCTCATTTTATCACAGGGTTGTGCCAGGTTACAGTAGGACTTGTCATAGCCTGGTGGCAGCTGTACAATTCTCTAATAGCAGAAAAGAAATGTTTATGGTCCTATGAATGTCATAGAACACTTGTTGTACATGCATTTTTCTTACTCGTGTTGTGCATATAGAATCTTAAAGATGGCTGCTTTGAGGCTGCGAGCACTAAGTGGTTAGTATTTGTGGTGTTGGCTTACCTGTTCTAATATGTGCTTTTGACAAATCCTTAAGATAGTTTAATTTCCATGGACTGGCTATATTTTAGTCTATTTGATGATATAACTATATTCAAACTAATTTGGATGAGTTTTTGAATAATTGAAGTTGTGCTTTTTGTTGTCCCATTTTACTAGCTGCAACGTTAGGCATATGCTTGAGCAACAACTGTTGTCTTGGCTTCCTCCTGTTCCAACTACTTGAAACAGACAGTGGTAACATATTACCCTTGGAATGACTAGGTATGCCATTTGTCAATCCAAATCATCTTAAAGCCATTTATTCACATCACTATCTATACAGCCACTGCGTCCAAAAATCTGTTTCAGAACCTGAGCAAGTTAATACCACAACATCACTTGTGTCATTAGACTGTTCTCTAAGTAAATCTGTCACTGGCTGCATCATTGATCCTATACAATGCATTTTTGATTTTTAGAGATTTCCAGAAATGTGGCAGAATCTGATTTGAGCCACTATCAGAAAGAAGCAGTTTATCTAATAGTATCTGGCAATAGTGATGTTTCAGGACACCTTGGCCCATTCATGCACCACTGTGTGCACATTGGAAGGAAAGAACAATGCACAAGTGTTTTTATCTTTTGAGCAGGTGCGTTGTTTGAAAGTAGCAAAGCTTTCCTGGGAAGTTTTTGGACATTGTAGTTTTTATCAAAGCAGTTCTTAAATGCAATACAGTCTATCCATTCACTCTGGATTTTTGTAGTTCACTGGAAAAACATTGCAATTAATGTTCTTTGTCTAGAAGACTTTCAGATTGTATAACAAAGTGTCATCATTTTGTGAGCCACTTGATTCAAGTAAAGTATGAAGTGAGCTTCTGTTCTGCAACAACAGCTTTCTTGGCCCACCATCCTCAGTTTGTTTTTTTTTTTTAATCTTGAATGTTTCAAGCTATTCAGAACTTGCTGTAAATTCCTATGTATATCCCAATTCATTATGGAAAAAAACAGTTTTTGCACTTACGATCAGTCTAGATATTGGTTCTCTGTACATTTTTTTTTTTTAGAAATCACTGATACAAAGAAAGCATTGTCTGATTTGCCATGTGCTGATAGTGTCTTGTTGTGTTAATTAAGTTGGTTCAAATTCACTGGAAAAAGTTTTCACTATATCTATCTTTGTTTTATTATCACTCAAAATGGGTCTGTCAATTCCAAACTAACTTTGATACTACTACCTAAATCCTTCAGCCACTTGAAACACATTATCAGGAGATGTAATGTGACAAGTTGGATTATAAGAGCTTCGGCCATCTTGTTACTACACCAAATTTTACTTGTTTAGTGAATCAGGATTCTACTGTAATTATACAAACCAAACTTTCAGGGATGAAGTTTGTGTGGTGACTAGGCTACTTTGATAACCTAATAATGATGCTGTGTGATGTTTTGTCTTTGTTGGTGAAGAATTGCCTCTTTTTTTAAAAAAAAAAGTTACCAGTCCCTGGAGATTAATGGATCTTGTGATATTGGCTTCTTATTTGGAGAATGTTAGACACACTGGAAAAACGATCAAGCAGTTAAGTCACACAACAAAATGGAACTGTTTACCAATGCTAAGGGAAATTATTTGTTATCGACCAACCAACCCATTTTAAAAAAATTTTTTCAATGTTTTCCATCTTAATGCTAAAAGAAAGATGACATGATGTTGAAATTGTTGAGTAACATGTGTAACAATTTTAGCTTTTAGTGTTTCTACTTGTTGGCTGCAATATTGCTGAGAAAGTTTTGGATATATTAATTAACAATGTTTTCTGAAAACTTGAAATTAGGAGAACTTACTATCATTATACTTTTGGTCAAAACTTACAGGTAACTCATCGGTGCAGTCTAATTTAGGGGATAATTAGTGTGTGTTGTGGGAGAAGGAATATGCTTATTTTCTTTTGAGAGCAGATGTGTGTGTAGAAACTTCTTTCGTTTCACAATTTTAAAATGGTTTTGGATAAAACATCTTTTAAAAAGAAAAACATTAATATAGCCCGACTAGTCTCACTAAAGTGGACAAAGGATTTTGTTTGTAATTCAGAAATTTTTTAAAATTAAAAAATATTTACTAAAGGTAGTCTTTTCACAAAATTTTAGAGTGAGTTTTGTATTTATATTTTTATCATTGCTAAAATTGAGATTTGTCCACTTGATATGATTGATGCTTAATGGTATGACAGATCTGCTCTACATTGAGAAAAATCCATATTCAGTACTATTTACTGAGAAGTGGTCGTGCAACCTACTTGTGAGTACACAATCACTAATCTTGTAACCAAGATTGAGATCTGCAATCTCTGTAACTAGGAATGTTTATTAGCATAACTAGTGTTATTTTTTTTTTTTAATTATTAAAGATGTTTTTGTGTGGTTGATTGTTATTGCATTGCAGTGTAGACTCGATTGTGTGTTCAGGAAAATTAAAGGTTAGCTACACTGAATGTTTATTTTTTTAGTAAGTACTTTTGATACAAACTTTAACTTTGACCTCTGCACTTTCCTTTTAAGGTACTTATGGTGTTGTTTATAAGGGCCGTCACAAAGCAACAAATCGGCTGGTGGCACTTAAGAAGATCCGTCTGGAAAGCGATGAAGAAGGCGTGCCATCCACTGCCATTCGTGAAATTTCTTTCCTCAAAGAACTCCAGCATCCCAACATAGTTTGGTACTGAGTTTTGACTTGCAATTTCTTGTTAGTGATAGAGTAAAGGGTGGTTTTGTTTTTCATATCTCCCCCCCCCCCACTGGCCCAAATGCATTTGCTGTAGCCAGACAGCTTTAAGAAATGCCTCATCTCTTAATAGCAATTGCTCCCAAAACCCTGAGATCACTCTGATGTGGAGTGAAGGACAACGAATGTCAAAATAAAATACAGAAGGAATTTATTTTGCAATAATTTTGAGGGTCGTCATCTCACCATAAATGAAGCAGTCTCTCTATAGCAAAATAAAAATGAAAGTTGCACATCTTTAGCACAGTTGTCCAAGTTTCTCATTTTTGCTGGTTATCCTTATATCATTAAGTTTGTCTTGTCACCTGAGATCATTTACCACGGTAGACTTCTGCCAAGGTTACTGCTGACAAACAGTGCTTTTTCTGCACTTTGTGGGATCTGTTTCAATCTTCAGCAGGAAAGGATCTTCCATTATGCTTAGCTGTTAGAAGAAACCTTTGCAGGGGGGGGGGGAGCCAAACTCTACCAAGTTTTTCCATTGAAGTTGTTGCACTCCTGTTCATTATCATGCTAGTAGTTTGCTTGTTTGTTTTGTTTGTGTGTTTTTTTTTGTTTTTGTTTTTAAGAAATTGCTCTTGGAAAATAATTTTAATTTATTCTCAATCTGAGTACAGTAGACTATTCAGATAATTTTTGTTTTTAGTTTTAGTCCTAAAGCAATTTTGATTTAAAGAACAGACATTTCTATTACTACAGAATGGGCAGCTGAAACACAGCCATTCTAACTTTGGTCAGACCGATAATTTGCCCAATTTGATTGTCTTTAATCCTTTCTTGGGTAACTTGACCAAAATCCCCCAGGTTGTGACAAGTCATTTACCGATCACTTCCATATTATACTATAAATAGCATGTGCAGGAGAATGCTGGTCTGCTTTCACTTCCTCTGTTTATTTTTATTGACTTGTTTTGGCACAAAAGTGTAGCCAGAGGCTTTCATAGAAGTAAACATCGTGGGCCTTCATTCTGTTTCAGTCATCGATGATTTTTGGAGTACAAAACGGGCTAAATGTGGCAGAAATTTGAGGTCGCGGCGTGAAAGATTTTTTAAAAAACAATCAGTATTGGCACCTCTGCGTCAAGTTTGGCACCTGCCTTTGATGATCCTAAAATAGACCAGGTGTTCAAAATTAGACTGCTTCTTGATGTAGCTACAGTTGCAAAGACTTCAGGCTGGATGTTGGGGTGGGTGTCTGTGGGATAAGTGAAGCTTGCCAAAAGAGAAAAAAAATGACAAGTCAGGTACCTCTCGAAAACCAAGGCCATGACATCTTGGTTAGGATATAGGGGAGGAAAAAAAATTACCTCTGCTGTGCTCCAGGAGTGGCTGCGAAACCCCTCCTGCATATTGAGATGCAGAAAACAAGGTTGAGATTGTGTTAACGACATGAGCGGCACAAAATGTCTAGTTTCGTCTAAGATAATGTGGAGTTTCATTCATTTTTATGGCCATTTCTTGCTGCCAATGAAATGATATGATGAAGCAGATTGAATTTAATGTTTGAGATAACTTACGAAATTGGAGTTGTTTCTTTGGTATTTGTGTACTGTTTTATACATTGGACATTTGAGCCAATAGAAACTTGTCGTATCATATATAATTAGTTCAGGCCCCATTGGCTGGTTTCAGTTTATTTAGGAATTTTTATTGCACATTTTTAAAATCAGTAACAGTCTGAGCAAGACTTGTTGGTTCAATTATGGTCAAACCTAAAAAAAAAATATTAAGAGCAATAATATTTATTCTGAGAAAGTTGCATCTTTTGTAGTTAATCTACAGTTCTGAAAAAATGATAAGTGTCTTTTTTTTCATTGGAAATTTAGCAGCATAATTTGACAAAATTCCTAAATCAGTGTTCATATGATTTTGTTATATTACTAAATGAGATTCAAGACTTTCATTGGAGAGATTCTTTTAAATATTGCTTTTGTGAGACTTGCTTTTTGTATGTGTATAATGCAGATGACTTCACCAATGAATAAGGAGTTGGTAGCTACATAGCTTGACTCTTGCTATCAGAGTCCAACTCTCCTGTTGAGATTAAGACAACAATTGAGTATTTGACTAATTTGGAACAGTTTTAGTGTGGATTGTTATCTTGAAGTACGCAATTTACTAAAGCTGATGTTTGCAATAGATGCTGAGAGAAAGGTCAGGAGACAAACCATATCTCGGATTAATGATGACACAAAACAGTTTTGTTTTATTTATCAGAGTGCAGACATTTTTTTATTACAGTATTTTAACATTTTAATTTGTTATACTTTAGACTGTATGCAGTAGAACTAAAATCAGTACATCATTCTAATTTTAGTAATACGTAGTAGGTCAGTCCTGAGTATGGTTGAGTCATTTGCACCTTTGTCATTTTTTTTTTTTTTTTTACCAATAATCCAGCAAACTGGGAGAATAAATCAATAATAAAGAACAATGATGATCAAGCTTTGCTACAACCAGATAGTTTAGTTTTCAGAAACATCTTGTCAAGAAGATAACTATTCATTCTTTAATTTAAAAAGAAAAAAAAGGAAAGACAGGTGCTTAAGTTTTAGTTTTGAATAAAATCCATTTTTCTCCTCCATAAGCAGTGCCAGTGTATCTACTAGTAAGGTGAGTATCTGATGACTAATAGATGAACAACAATATTTTAAGCTGTCTAATCATTTTGTGTGCGGGTCAGCCGTTACAGAAGAGCCTCTCTTTATCCAGATATCCAAATAATGAAAATTCCCATTTTACAGGAAAGTTCATGGCTTCTCACTTCTGATCGATTATCCAGATAATCCACCATTCAGAATCACTGGTGTAGTTGCAGAGTCAGTAAAAATTGTACCAATCTGAAATGCTACCAACTCATGCTCATTTAACTTCAGTTTACCACACACAGATTTTTTTTGTAGTTTGCATAACAGATATTGGAAGAAGTGCTAAGGTTCCAGAAAAATGGAGTTATTGAGAAAAAAAAATTCTAACAATTACATCATGCCTATAATACATAAAGCACGATACAATCAAACTGAATTCTTTTCTAGTGATGTGGGGGGGTCTTTAGTGTTCATACCTCAGATCTCATTTAGCTGGTTTGACACCCATGGAGAAACATCAAAAAATGCCTTGGAGGTTGAGAGTGATGTCATTGATGAAGAGCATAAAGCTTTTGAGTGGAGTTTGAGTCATCTGCTGCTTATCAACTTGCCAACACTTGTTGCTGTCTGATTTGAGGCCAGTGAATTTCTACTGTGGGTTAATTACGGGATTTACTCCACCATTGACTAATTAGTAACTGCTTTAACAACACAGAGGCAGACAAGGAGGCAGGCAGATCTAACAACTCGTGGATGGACATCACCAGCAAGGGAGGAGGTGAAAGTGCCTTGGTGGTAAATGTAACTAATTCTCTGCTGTCCATTGAGGATTATTGGAGTGAGGGATGCACTTGGTGTCAAAAGTAACAACACTAGTCCTAAGAAACCAATACTGATATCTCTGGCAACAGTTGGGTGATTTTTTTTTTTTTACTCCACATTTTGACTTTCTGCCTTATAAATTGGACTTTTCCTTATTTTCTAGACAGACATTATTTTTCATTTGGATTACTGAACTGCTTGCTAAGTTATTTGTGCTATTTGAGTCATGACTAGCTTTATGCGTGTAAAATACTGCATTTCCTGAATGGTAAAGAGTTAATTATTACAGGAATACGAATTATGCTTTATAACAAGCCTGTGTATCTATTAAGCAGAAATATCATCCAATCAGAACACACTTTGCACTGACCATTCTTGATAAAAGATTCTGCTGTAATAGAATGCACTCAACATTCAGAATTTTTTTTTATGAATAGGGACACATTCTAACAGCCAAATAGTAATCTGATTTTGTCATAAATGTGGATGAATAATTTGAAGTTTGCTTTTATTCAAATTTAGTTGAAATTTTATTGTTTGATGTGATGGTTTTTGAGTCAGTCTTGTTATGTACTAGAATTGTTCCTTATCGTTGTTTTCTTTATTGATGTTTGTAACTTAAGGATTCTTGGCTATGTGGGATACTTCAGTGCTTTGATAACACTCCTAAAGTTTCTCTATTTTGTTTGCCAGCCTGGAAGATGTACTGATGCATGAAAGCAAGTTGTATTTGGTATTTGAATTCCTCAGTATGGACCTCAGTAAATACATGCACTCAATACCAACTGGAAAATTAATGAACCTGGATTTAATCAAGGTGAGTTGTTTTTTGTTGATCAGTGTATGTGGAAGATTCCAGATGTAAAGTCCATGATTTTTTTTTTTTTTTTTTTTTTATTTGTACTTTATTACAAGAACACAATTTTGTTGGTTGGCTATGTTAGTTAGCTAAAATATTTCTTCCTCCCCCCACCCCATATAAAAGGCAGTTTTGGTGCTGACAGAAATAATGTAATCAGGAATCTTCTGCAAAATTCCAAGCAGTCTTTTAGACTGCAGGTGAGAAGGGCACACTACTAAGATCATTGCCGCAGACTAGAGTTTTAGCATTGCCCCTGTGATGCCCCTGAACAGCATCTTGAACAATGAAACTAATTCTTTACAAAACTCAGCAATTGATAATAAAAAAATGCTGACAATGGTTAAAGTGACAGATCCACTGTTTGTAGTTAACTGTCGTTTGTATCCATTTTTTTTTTGTAAAAAAAGAAAATGACATTAAGTATCCTGATCGCACTTTTTCTTGGCTAGGGTTCACTAGATTGTGTCTTGTATCTATGTTCATTGTTTTATGCCACACTTGAGAAGATCTTTGTAATCTGGATGACCAGGAATTATAGACAACATTAATATAATGTTTTGATGCTTTTTTTTTTTTTTTTTTTTGAGATCTCTGCTGCTGCCTACCCTACTGTGTTACACCATTTGGTTCTTGGGCTTTACTAAATTTTGTAAATTATTTTGATTTTAGATACACAGCACAAGGTTCTATCAAACTGATCAATGGCAGTCATTTTTTGAATGTGCCTTTACTGTTACATGATCCCCTTTTTTCCAGAGCATTTTCTTGAAGAATACATGTCTACTTGATAGAAATCTGACAGAGCAGTACTTCTGTCAGCAGGAATTCCTTTACTCTGGTCTTGGTTCTTTTTATTTTTACTAAGTTCTATGATGTTGAAAATCCTATCATTGTCTCTTTGATGTTCCAACTTTCAGGAATGAGTTAGCAATTTGATTTTATTTTGCCCAGATGCAGTTTTATATTTGTATTTCTGCCACGCTGAGTGCACGTGGAAATTTTCAAAAAAATCATTTAGCTGTGGAGAAATTGTGGAACAATGCTGAAATTCAAATGCACTCAACACCTGCCTGAAAGTCTTCCAGGCCACCAAAGGTGAAGCATTTTTGTGGTGCAAGTTTGACCTATCATAAAATACAAAAAAAATAATAAAACCATCTGCTGGTTGGCTCAAAACTGCCCAGGGGCATACATTAGTAGCCAAGTAATAATGAGATAACAGGTTAGAAAGCTATTTAAACTTTAAATTACTGTGCTGCCAAAAAAAAACCAGTGACTTTGTGATTTTGTTGGTTAATAACTTCAGACTTCTGATAAACTAGCACACTGTAAACCAAGTTTGGAGACGGCTGTTCCTGTGTGGTTGTGGCCACAACTGGTTGGAGTTGGGTCCTAAAATAGTATGCAGTTACCTATGACCTAGAGAGATGCTTTGAAAATTTCTCTGGTTAAAATCCGAGAGAGGGGGGGTCACCGTTGGATGTCTGAATTTGAGTCAAAATAGCTGTTCCTGCTGTCGTGCATTCCTGAGAAAATGTTCGTCTGTTTCTCTTGATTTTTCTAATCTTTTAATTGCTAAAGGTGAATTAGAAGTTCTGTAATGGTCAAAATGATATCCCAGACCAACTGGCCCCTGACTGCCCACTTTTGGTGCTTGTTTCAGAGTTACTTGTTCCAGATTTTGAAAGGCATAATGTTCTGCCACCAGAGACGGATCCTCCATCGTGATTTGAAACCCCAGAACTTGCTTATTGACAACAATGGCTTGATCAAGCTGGCTGATTTTGGATTGGCCCGTGCTTTTGGGATTCCAATCAGGGCTTACACACACGAGGTGAGTTGGTTAGTCCTCCAAGTGTTAACATTTCGAAGGCTGGTAACATCTTTGAACTAGTGCTGGGGGGGGGGCGTGGCAAGCTCTGTCCGTGCTGCATCAGTGAGAAGAATTTTAAAATATGGCAAGTTTTAAAAAATAAAAGGTTTTAGCAATTAAAATCTTAACTTCACATGTGAAAAGAAAGCAGAATTCCAGCATAATGGAACTAATTTAGAACAAATAAAACAAGCTTTTATCATCACTCAGTCTCTGCTTTAATTTTAGAGACATCAAAAATTTATAACTGGGGTTTTTTTTTTTTGTAAATAATTTATTTTTAATTCTATATTATTTGCATTTATAAGTTTGTTACAAATTGGCAGGTAAAGGGTCCTCGGGGAGGAGAAATGTCCATTTATAAGAATCTTAAGTTAATACTATTAACTACATCTGCCAGCAATTAACCCTTAAAATGCTGAAAGCAGATGCCTTTTGACATTTATAGCCATTTGATGCTGGAAGCAGATTTACCCAATGGCTAAAAAAAAATTTCTATTGTGATAACCAGGAATAATCTCACATCTTTGGAAGCCCTGCAACAACTTGGATCAGATTCCTCCCTTCATTTTCTGGTGGATAATTTAAACTTTCCACCCTGAAATTTTACCAAGCATAAACTGCTAACAATTCTACCAGTTAAACAAAACAACAAAAAAAAAATTGCTATCAAACCTTGCTAGAATCTTAGCTAATTTGTGCTTAGGACTCTTGCTAATTAATTACAGCATTCCCACTCCAACCATGGTTTCTCCTCTGTACACCATTTTTAGCATCGACATTGCAGATCACTTATTTCATGTTTCTTCACCTTTATTCATTGTCTCTTAGCAATAATCTTGCCCTTGAACATGGCCTCTTAGCATGTACTCATTGGTAAAGGTGAGAAAAAAGTGAGAAGGCCAAGGAATCGAATGTCCTTAGAAAAGAAATTAGATGCGGTTGATCAACTTCTGTTGAGAATGCAGCTTTGATTGGGAGACTTGTGGGAGTTAATGAGTCCACCATTTGGACAATAAAGAAAAGTGAAGTTTCAATAAGGACCAGTATTGCTGGTGGTAAATCTGAACGTGCTAAAGTGACGTTTATGCTGCGTGACCCTAACAGAAAAAATGGAAAATGCTTTTAATATATGGATGGGAGACCAGACCCAGAACAGGCAATTCATGAGAAGGTGAAGTGTTTGGGGGGGGGAAGCATTGAAAACATTAATTTTCAAGCCAGTGAGGGCTGATTTGTAAACTCTAAGAGGTACAGCCTGCATAATATCAAGACTGGGGGGATCTGCTTCAGCAGATCACGAGGCTGTTGCGATTTAGTTGGAGCATCTGAAGTTGATTGGAGAGAAGGATTACCTGGCAGAGCAGGTCTTCATTGCAAACAAGACTGGGCCTCTTTGGAAGTATGTACCTAACAACTTTCATCTCAAAGACTGAGAAGCTCTGGAATTCATGGCAACAAAGGACCGACTGGCCCTTCTCCTTTGTGACAATACTGGGGGGGGGCTTCATCGTGCCAATGCACCGTGGTTCCTCTAACTCGTTATTTCCCATAAGACTTTATATTTGGTAACCACAGATTTTTGTACTGCAGTGGTTTTCAAGAATGTAACCCACAACAGTAGGCAAGGGAACCCTGTATTTTAAGTTTAAAATGGTATATATGAATTTTGTTATGTAGCCCCTACTTGTTATAAAAAAATGTTAAGATCATTGACAACAATGGTAAAATTACTGCCTTTCAAAAAAATTTCTCAATGGGTCTTTGACAGATGAATTTATTGTATAAAAACAAATACTTAAAGTGGAAGCTGGAATTAAATGCATAAATCTGAAAATTGCTCTTCTGTTGTGGTATGACATAAGTTTTCTTGTGTTACACCAGGGCGGTCTGACCACTAGCCAATGAGGTCATTTTCTGCATCCCACAAACCCAAACAGGAAAGATGTGCTAAAAAACTTTACATAGAGAAGGCCTTTGATGTGTCATAGTCAGGGGACAACAATGTTTTGACACTTTAAACGGCTGACAAAAATACTGTCTAAGTTCATTCTCTCTCTCCTAAGGAACTAATCAGTGTTTGATTCCTAAATGACAGTCACATGGTGTTCTAAGAGTCCTCTAGCTATAGTTAGTTTTAAATGTGGTTTGGGAATGAAAATTTGTAATTTCCAGCAGTATTTTAAGATAGGTAGGAAATCAGCGGGACTGTACATTTAAAGTTTAAGACAGAAATTTTAAAATTACTATAATGTATTTTGAGTAGATATGCAGATCTGGAATTTGTGGTGGATTTATCAAGACCTGGCTGATGGAGGCAAGTTCTATAAACATGACAGTCATATTGGATGAGGATCTTTATGATTTGAGGATGGACTTTGCATGTTGACACTATAGTTTAGTCTTTGATCAGTAATAGCTAAGAGTTTTCTCTGCAACTAATACCATTTTCAGGATGACAACACTGCTGCAAATTGGGCCAGGATTATTCAGGAATGCAAATGAAAAAATAGAATTGTGTGACTTGGCTGCCTCATTCACCTGATTTAAACAACATTGTAAATAAAAAAAAATATATTCTTAAATGCATACAAATCTATCCCAAGGAGTTTGACTGGATACTTGCCCAAATTTTGAGGAAACTTAGTTTTAAGTATCTCAACAGCATATTCACCTAGTGACTTGTTACAGTGAACCACCTGAAATGAACCCCCAACAAAAGGAGGAAGATGTTTGTGTTTCAAGAAGGTTTGCAGAAACAATTGAATATATTTCTGCTGGGTTTTAAAAAGATTTGAAGATTATGCATTAAAGCAAAGTATTAGCTATTTAACTTGTTGGAAAGTGCAATTGAGCAACAGCCACTGGATCTTAACCCTAACCCTGCTCTCATTTGTAATTCTGTGAAATCAAAAACTCAACAGGATGGGGAAGAATAAACTTGACATGTCTTAAACTCTCAAAGATTAGCATAAATATTGATTTTGAGTCGGGCTTATCTTGAATCAGTTTCTCCCAATGTTCTCACTAAAGGTAAGGTCCAAATGAGATTAAACCTTATTTAAATATTATGAATAGGAAAGATGAGAGCACATTGAACTAAGCTTTGTTTATGATTTTATATTAACAACCATTTGTTAAATAAAACTCTTGTAAACACCCAACCTAAAGAGTTTTTCAGTCTAGCCAATAAATAAAATGAAATGTTAGCTTAAATGTTTATGCATTCACTATAATCTTGGTGTTTTATTGTGAAGTGAGTTAGCTTATTACTGGTTCAGCAAACTTTTGTCATCAATAGTCTTGATAAGGATGTTTGGTTGCAAAACTAATCATTTTGCTTTGTCCACTAGCTTACCAGGACACTGCCTTGGTTAAATATTCTTGAGTGGTAGTTCATAGTATCTTGTGTTAGTCCTGGAGTTCACAATGTTTTGTTTTTAAGCAGAGTTTATGTAGCCTTTCACAACTTGGACTCTGTTTTTATCTGAATGTATCTCTGACAGTCACCAATTTAGTTTGTTTTAGTGTTGGTTTAGTGATTATTTTTTTTGTTCTATAACTAAATTTTGCAGAAATACTGAGGCAAAACCTGAGCTGCTGTTTTCATGTGTGTTGGGCAGGGTTTGAATCCAGTTATTTTTTGATCAATCAAAGTGAACATTTCTAAATTTGAGGTTGGTGGGAAATGATGTGATTGATATGTATGTATTTTGTGAAGGTGTGGAGTTAACTCCTCTCTCTCTTGCATCATGAAGTGACAGATATACTGTTCAAAAAGTGAGATGTTTTTCTGTTTTGTTTGAATAACATCAGGTGTGAAAAACTAAATTTCACAAAAGTGTGATTTGACAGACCACACTGGGAATGTTTATGAATTAAAAGAAAACAACCAAAATAAATGTTTCAATAAATATAAAATAAAGTTGTAAAGGGACTGTTTACCAAAAAAAACCTTCAACATCAGGCAAAATTTTTCTTTATTTCTGGTTAATTTAAAATATAAACTCTGAAACTTGGCCATTTGTATGTATTCTTGCTAGACATAAGTTGAAATTAAAGGTTTGGATGAAGATTTCATAAAGTTATGGTCTCTTGTTTCAAAGGTAATCAACTTTTAAACTCTTGGCAACTATGTAACTTCTATATGTATTTATATATTATTAAATAAATAACCAGGTTGTTACATTGTGGTACCGGGCACCGGAGGTTCTGCTAGGGAGTCAGCGATACTCAGCAGCTGTTGACCTATGGAGCATAGGATGCATATTTGCAGAAATGGTAACCAAGCGGCCTTTATTTCATGGTGATTCAGAAATCGATCAACTGTTTAGGATATTTCGGTGAGTTCTGCTTTGAGTATCTTTGTTGTGTGGATTTGTTTTCCTGAAGATGCACTGGTTGTAGACTTTCAAAATAATTGTCACTCACAGTCAAACAAACCTTGCTTTATTTACATGATGCTGTGAGTGGCAAGACTGGATTGCTGTCTGCCTTTAAATTACAATATCATACATTTACAGACTTTGGCCAGAAAGTAAAATAAAAAGTGTTAATTTTTTATCAGCTCTCATAAATTATAGTTGAACTGTTTATAGAAAGACCTAAATGGAAAAGAACAAAACTGATTTTTTATAGATTGGCTCAATATAAATACCACCTATCAGAAATCAAACAATGGCTACAATAACAAGGGACTGAGAAACAGAGAATTAATGTTTTATTTAAATTTCACAACTTGACTATGCAGTTCATATTGAAGTCCAGCAACTAACAGGAACAGCCATTTTTTTTTCTGTTGACATGATGATACTTGGCATGGATTAGTATTCTTAATGTAATGCAAATGTTTTAGCTTGGACATGTGCCTCACTACTGCACATACAGTTAAGGACCTAAGTTCTATTCACATAATATCTCCATTCATGTTGCCAGTTCATTGAACAGCCATGGAACTGGCTGGTCCACAGTTGCAGACATATCACACGCAGCATTAGTAGCTAAATGCAACTTTACATCAGGAAAAAGTTAGCTTTCTTACATTACAAGATTTTTTGGTCTTTTAATGACTAATGGTCCATCATGCAAAGAATTAGCCAAATAATGAAACCAAAGGTTTCTACTACAGGAGCAAAATCATTTGGCAGGACTGCTCTGCTGTAATCAGCATAAACAGTTGCTGTAAGGTAGTAGTAGCTAGAGCAGATTACTGTTGTTACTGGATGCTTTGAGTGAAAATTTGATATTCATCTGTGATTTTAAAAAGAAATGAGGTATACGTTATATATAATGTATACATTCTGCTGCTGTTTTCTTTCTTTTTAGGACTCTAACCACACCTACTGAAGACAACTGGCCAGGCGTGACGACATTGCCAGACTATAAACCTAATTTTCCTAACTGGAAATGCAACCAGCTTCACAGCTCAGTGGGCAATCTGAATAGTAAGGGACTGAATCTTTTGGAGGTGAGTTTTCCTGAATTCGAAAGTTTGGTTACAATAAAGGATGGTGATTTCCTAGTGGGGTTTAATAATAGAGACATTAATTGAATGACATGTTTGATAGCAGTTTTCTTATGATGTGAAGGAAAAAACAAACTGGATTTTTAGGGGTTTTTAATACATAAACCAGGAATTAATGAAAGTTTTACAATAAGTAAGTTGACATTTTTTGAGAAACAAAAAAAATATTTACTTCATTAAAGCATTAGCTTATTTTATACAAAAGATTTGCATGTGCTTGATTGATCATTCTAATTTTCCACACCAAAATTGTAGTTTAGTTTCCATGGCAGGGATGGATTTTGAGATTTAGACAATCCATTATAGTAAATTCTGGTGCCAGTTGATGAAAAGCAAATACAAAGTAGCTGGGGAAGCAGTGATGGATGCCATATTGGATTGTGCTGGCAATAGAGGTTGACAAAAGCTCTGACCAGCAGTCATAACAATTCAGGGATTTTCTTGTCCAGGAGATAGGACTTTGTTTTGGTTAAACTTTACAGCAGACTTATGAAAAACTGAGATTGATACTGTGGAAAGCCAGCTAAAAACGCTTTGTTGATTGTGAGATTTCTTTTTAATGATGGATCTACATGCAATTTAGCAGCATCGACTAAAGGTGCTATTAAAGATTAACTTTGTTGATGATACAAAGCTGCAGTCTGAAATTGTGAACACCAAAGATAGTTGACAAGATGTTTTCTCACATCATGCGTAAACCTCATTTTAATAAATGTCCAGATAACCAGATTATTCAGAATTTTCAGTATGTAGAGACCAAAATAGGTAAGACCCTATGCCGTGTATATCAAAATATAATCACTGCACCAGAAACAGATAATATACAGGTATACCTCTGGCAACGAAGTGGATGTGTTCATGAAATCCACTTCATTTTCAAACTTCAGTGTCAGAGGCAGTTCCAACATGAGGCAAATGGGTATAGATTCAAATCTTTTTGCATACTGTACAAGATGTACAAGTCCAATAAATATAATATCAAACATTGTAGATACATCTTTAATAAAGCAATTAGACTCAACAGTAACTTGCTGGAGCTTGCATCACTGTTTACCACAGTTGCCAACCTTTTCTCTGACTTGGCAGCAGTGGATGAGTGTTGTTAATTGTGTGGTGAGCTGCCTCGGTTTGATGGGCCTGTCTCTAGTTCTTGTAGTTGCTGAAGAGGACTCTCTTTTTATATAAATGCATCAGGTGTTAACTGTTTAGCCTTCCCCCTTTTAAAATCTCATGAAAACAGAAGATGTCTTTCAGCACTGCTGCATTCCCAATCAGGGTTATTATTTGAGAAGGCCTCCATTGCATCCATAATCTTTGTTTTCAGACAAAAATTTTGTAGTTAACTTTTCTGGTATTTCATTGGCAACTGGGTCTTGTTCATCTCTCATCAGCTGTTCCTTTTGTGTTCTTGCAAATCTTCATTGGTAAGTGACTCCTCATGAGAGTAAGTTCCTGCATGTCATCAGCATCTATTTCACAGAATCCTACTTCCATTGCTGGCTTGACAACATAGTCTTTAATTGCTGGCATCTCAGTCTCAAAGCCAGAAAAGTCACTGGCAACGTCTGCCCGCTTGACACCTCTCACCAGGCATCTCTGTCATCCATCGCTTTCGTTATGTTAAGATTTCCAAAAAATCTTTGATTCGCCATTATGCTGCTCATACCGAGTTAATTTCTTAGCAGAATGATACACTCACCGTTTTAACTGAAGCTTTCATACCGTCTGCTGGGTTTAGGATAGTTTACCGTGTGGACCGAGCCATGCCCTGCGAGTGCCGCCATGTTGAGCTTCTCCCTTGCCTCAGCTTGCTGTATGGCCTGCACTTTTACATTCAGGGAGACAGACTGCCGCTTCTTTTTGGGCACACATGCATCACTACAACTTGATGGCCGCTTGGCTGGCATAGGGACGGCTAAGAATGAATATTTTCGATAAAAAAGAGGGAAACTGTGAGATATAATCCGTATGTATATGCTGGCCATTAGTTTCAAAATGGTGGATTGTTTGTTTGTTTTGAATGGCGCGCTTTGTTCTGATTGGCTGAAATCAAAACAAAAGACTACGGTGATGCATTCTTGTTGGATTCCATTGGTTTCTTTGTTGCTTTTTTTTAAAGCAAAAAATAAAAAGATGGAAAAACAAACATCATAATAAAGCTTTGTTGCCAGAGACATACCTGTATTGATTTACATTTCTGAAATAAGAGCTGATAAATTTGCTTTGTGTGTATATATATATATATTTAGAGTTTTTGATCAATAAGAATCTGCCTATTAATGACTGTTGTGTGTCCTTGCTTTAGATTTAGTGTAATCTCTCAGGTAGTTTTTATAGTGGATGTTTTCTTTTAGCACCCCTGACTCCGATTCCTCGCTGTCTTGCTCAAAGTAGTTATTTTCTAGCTACTATTGCTGGGCAGTTGCATTGTTTTGTCATAAAAATTATCTTGTTGGTTGGTTCAAAAAGACCACTTGTCTCAGTGAAATAAATATGCAAAAAGGAAATTTCTGGTTTTGACAACCATCCTTTTTCTCACTGAAGGAGTGAATTAAGTGAAAACACTTGCAGAAATTCGCCTTTGGGCTGTAAATTTGGAAATGGATCTTGGTGGTAATGTTCAGTAGTCGGGTTGGACTGTTGGCCTGCTATGGATAGGGGCTTTTGTTTGCTTCCTGTGGGGAGGTGAACTGCTCTACTCTAGTTTCTTGTTCTTCATTTGAAGTCAAATATCAGCTGATCCCTAAGTGAATGGAAACTATATGTATTTAGGAAGGACTGAAATTTTGCTCCTTTTTTTTCATTATTATCTAGTTTTATCAACAGATCACTTTATCCAGATAAACGCAACCTGGGACATTGATTTAACTTTAAGTTGGGGGCGGGTGGCCGGCCAAGATGATAAATCCCATAGGCTGCGTGCGTTTGTGGTGATAGAACGAATGCTTATGTACATCTATGATTTAATTGGGGAAGGGGCAATTAATTACTGGTCTAAAAAACGATTAAAATTTAACACATTTGAGACTAAAGTTCAATACAAAAAAATTGCGGAAATTAGATAACATTAAACTTTTAAAGAATTCAGTCTGTATATTTAAATCTCATTTAATACATAACTAGATAGATTTAAAAGCCAATAGTGTTCCACAAATATTTTAAATTATAATGCAGAAACATTTACTGGGTTGAGGTGGATTCTTATTGGGTCATTTGACTATTAGTGCTAAAAAGCCATTCGCTGTTTATGGAGATGCACACAAATGACTTGAATTAGCGATTCCTGATCGGTCAACAGAGTTTTCCTAAGAATGGATAATTGGGTTAAAAAAAAAAAAAAACAGGCTTTCTGTATCACGAAAAATCCACCTTTAATGTTATACTGGTTGCTTACACTGAAATATAAAAGGGCATTTTTCATAATTAAAACTACTTTGGATCTGTTTGAAGAAAAAAAAAATTCTAATTATATATAAACTTCATGTACTGCAAGAGAATATTTTAATAATGCAGTGCAATACAGGTGCCCCATCAGATGATCATTTTTTATTTCAACCAATTTTTAAATACTTGTTTTTCCTTTCATCATAATATATATCAGTAGAATGTTGCAATACATCAAAAGTTAATGTGGACCGTTAAATTATTGAGGATGTTTCTACTCTAACTTTCATTAAGATTTTTGGCAATTTTTCCTGTTTGTGTGGATACTGTGTACAGGAACAGGCCAAAAATGTTTGTTAATTTTACCAATCAGCATTTTGATAATTAGCACATCGTTAGTTCTTCACAAGTCAGCCGTTTCCTTTCCCTGCCAAAGTCTGGAGTGCCGTGTGGTGCAGGGCTAGTAACACTTCCTAGTAAGTTGTTTTTTTCTTTCCTTTTCTTCTTTTTTTTACTTCCAGAAAATGCTATTCTACAATCCTACAGTGAGGATTTCAGCCAAAAATGCATTAAAGCACGAGTACTTTGAAAATATAAATATGAAGTGTGTTCCAAAGGCTGAATGAGACCAAAAAATGAAGTGTCGCCTTTATCTCGAGCACTACTAGGGGAGGGATGGATGGATGGATGGATGGTTGTTTGTGTAAGTGAGTGTATGGATGGTGGTGGCCATCACCATGAATTCTTCATTCCAGTATTTCCATCATTGCTGGAACACTTTCATTTATAATACCCCAGCTCAGAGTCTGTACCTGTTTTCATTATCTGTCTGTTCATTTCCTTCAGCTTGACACTTGTTCATGATTCATGCAAAACCAAAAAAGCTAGACCAAGCCTGTAGTCAAAACAAAACAAAAACCATGAATCCCCACCCCCTTTAAAATTTGATTTTACTTTGGCTGTGGGGTTAGGGATCAAAAAAAAAAAAACCTGCATAACTGCGCATGTTCTGTACAGCAGGTGTTTGGTGAATGCTGTCTGTCTAGAACAAAAATGGAAACTGCTAATGTTTTCCTGAGTAATTCTGCTGCTGCTTGGAAATAGTATTTATTATTATTAAACAAATTGTCGATGTGGTATGCCAGATTTCTGTTACTTGTGGGCTACCCGTAATGTTTGGGATTGAACACAGTAATTTTCTATAGAGTGTATTGGTATTTTGTTTGCTGATTAGTATTTCACTATGAAAAAAAAAAATTAATTTACTATAAAAAGATTGATTTTTTTCCATGTTTTGTGAATCACGTACATTTCAAGTGAACTCGGAGGCAGCATATTGAAAATGTTAGTAATTTTTATCAGAAAATATGAAATCTTAGCAGTGTGAACTGTCAATCATTCTACACACAAACTACGAGGATATTTGAGAGAGTGAATGCTGAGCAACAAGATTTTTCATCTACAAAAACGTTTTTTAAAATTACAACTGCATCAGCTTTACTTTTTTTTTTTTTTCACTTTAATGACATCAAAAAGTTTATTACAAGATAATAAATAACGTGACAGTTTCTCTTAAATTGCTACCACCACTTTTGTTATTTTCTTTTCAAACTCCCTTAAAATAGCCTTTCATTTATTGTGTTCGTGATGAGCATGAGAGAGAGGTGCTTGGCATAAAGATCAGCAATTGGGGTGCTATGCAAACATGACTGAAATGGTTTTAGGATTTGAGCAGTTTTAAAGGGATGAAAGTGATTTATCTTTCTCCCATCAGCCGGTTCATTGTCAATAACTTGTAATAAGCTATTTGATGTCAGTAAATTTATATAAACTTAAGTTTTTAATTTTGATCTGGTGTAATGTAGAGGTTCCTAGTTTTGTTGATCAATTTTTTTTAAATGTCTTCATACTTATGATATATAAAAGAACGATCGACTTGTACTAATTGCTAGGTTTTCATTGTTTTGTTTCTCATTGTGTATTTTAAAACAAAATTTGCACAAGAAATATTTTGGTCATAATACTATAATATACATTTTTTTAAAAATAACTCCATTCCCAATATATTCCTGATTGATGAGCAGGGGTGTGGCTTTTTCTCACTGAAGAATTAAAATATGGATAGTGTTTATATTTGATTAAGAAAGCAATCATGTAGAGATTTTTAGGGAGGTATCAATAACTAAAATATGAAACAGGACTATAAACAAAAGTTTAAAAATTATGGCAGAGCAAACCTAACTTGACAAAAATTAATGTTTCATCATAAGCATTACACTGATAGAAAAGCAATTTGGTTCATTGAATCATGCTGGCCCCAATTTCTAGGGTGCCTGGCAACAGGTTTCATTAATTTGAAATCGGAGCCATCCCTGGACAGCTCTTGCCAGTCCGTTTCAGAGAGTTGGCTGATTTTCTGATCAGTCTCTATGTAGCAGTTTCTCAGAGACCAACTTTTGTGGCATTCATCGTGGCTGCCATTTATTTTTGTACAGCTTCCAGACTGGATAACAAGTTGTTTTATTGCACTTGACTGACTTAGCAATCTCTGTATAAATGGGGTTTTTCTTTGTGTGACTCCACAATCTGAGTATGTTTTGTTGGACTTAGAATGGTTAACCCATTGTAGAGCGCATTAGTTTACTATTTTGTTGGTTGGTTGCAAAAAAAAAATTCTTTAAAAAGACTAGTTGGTGTGCTTAACAGAACTTCATAGCAACAAAACGTGTATACAACATATTTACTACCAATAATGTTGACGGAATGTTTATTTTTACATATTGCATCTGTCTGTTTGTTTTGCCATTGTTCTTAAACTTTTGCCTACAACTGTATATTCAGCAAATCTGTAATTGAATGCAGCCAAACCTTGTTTGCTTTTGTATGTGATGCAGTTGGCAGGTCTTGGATAGAGCATGGGCATACTTCCAGGTCTGATTCATGGTGAATAGAGTTCAGGTTTGTTCATTGTTACCTCTCTTTCTCAACTGGATACTTAAGAGAAATTGAGCAAAGAATGCTATTTGTTAATATTGCAAAAATGCCTATTCATGACCAAACAAATGACGGGGGTACAGATTTTGGCTAAGTTTTTAACTTACCTCCCTTGTTTTAAACTGAGAAGTTGGAATGACTGGTTATCAGATTGAGAACCTGTGGACATTTGTCTGAGAATTGTGCTTCAAAAAATTATCTACATTTTTTAGGTTTCAAAATATTTTTTAAATGTATAGATCTTTGATTTTAGCATGTTACTGAAGAGAGATTTTTCTATAAATTTGTTTTTGGTCAGGCTTGCATATTTAGATCCTGCAATGACAGTCTGTTTTCATGTACTTAGTTTGGCACTTCCAATATAATTAAAAATTGGTTGGGGGGGGCATGGAAATTATATATTTTTACTTAGCTTTGTTACTATTATTTATATTGACTAAATACTGGGTTTTAATTGCTGCTGCTCTTTTATTATGATGTAGATTTGTTTTCCTAGTTTGTAATGTACAATGATATTTCAGTTTTTGCTTTTGACCTGTACAATTAAAATGATTTTGAAAGAGACCATTTGCTGTGAATTGATTATAACAGTTTATAAATTTCCAATATCATTTTATGGTTTTTCAAAGTATGAAGAAAAAAGTTTGTTTGGTGGAATCACAAAACTATGGTTTTTGTAGAATGAATGTCATTGGTGATTAATACTGGTAAAATGAAGTTTTTAGTCAGTTTTGTATAGCTTATAACAGACGTAAAATGTCTACTGGGGGAACAGTTTTTTCTTTACCAGTATTGGTTGGAAAGGCTATATGCTTCATTTTTTTTGTCTGTCTGTCTCTGGCATTCAATATTCCCCCCTCCAGAGTACATGAAAGACAGACCTGAAGAATTTCACATTGGCTGCTACATTTAGTAGTGGTTCATTTCTTGAACATTTTTCATCAACTCTCTGCTCAGTGATGGAAGCTTTAAAATGTTATAAAACTTGTGAAGATGAGCTTTTCTTTGTGTTCAAAACCATTTAAACGTGCTAACCTGGATTGAAAGAAAAGTAATATTGGACCTTTAATCATTTTTACAATTTCTACTGGTGAATTATGCAATGATAACCAAGGTCTTATGAAAAAAGTGAGTGCCAACACATTAAAGAAGTCCATATACAATGCAGTTTTGCTACAAGCCAGTAGTACATCTGAATGAGAAGGAAAGTTAGGATTTTCCAGAAATATGGACTAGCCAGCAAGACATGGTTTGCACTGATATGATGAACTTAATTTTTTTGCCTTGGCATTCCAAATTATCTGGACGAGTAAGTGTATGCTTTCCAAGGTGAAGAATAAATAGTGAAAGAATTTTTAACAGCCAGACTAGTTTCAAAATACGATGAGAATTGTGTAGAGACTAGATAATAAAAACATCTCCTTCATGATGGTATTTGTTTAACTTCTTCACATGATTGAAAGGACCGTGTAAATGTCATGCTAGTTAGTAAATGAGTCAGCCAGCTATTTCTCAAGAACAATGACTAACTAAAGGTAGTTTTAACCATTTATTATAAAAACAAAACAAAAAAATCAGCTTTCATTCAAACTGGTAACAAGCCATAATATATAATGACCTTCACATCCTGTTTTGAGAGAAAGAAAATAAATTGGTATCTTAAAAATTGTTGGACAAAACTCTTCCTTTGAGAATGTTTATTTCTCAGATTCTCACTTCATGACCAGATAGCAAAACCATCTTGCAAGGAGTTCCATGTACCTAAGAGGCTGATTCAGTGTAAAGCTATTAATATAGACAGTGCTGCAGCAACCATCTTATCACACTGATGGTGTTTCTAACACAATGCATTGCACTGCATCAGTTCCACAGATACTTCTGCTATCAAGTCTACTGCAAATTTTCTTTCCAATGTAAAAGCAAAGATTTCATTAAAGTTTGCTCAGCATTTTTCTAAATCTAGTTCATTAACAAAAAATCACAGGCGAACAGATTCTAGTTTTCACAAAGCCAGCTTACCACTATGTCAAGAGGGTAAAAAATCCTTATTTGTGTAAATTAAAAACACAATCTTTCCTGCTTTTTGGAATTTTACTCTAATGTAGCACCTTTCTCGGCTTTGGTCCATTTTAATAAGAGAATTCAATATCAAACCTGTTTGTCACAAAATACATTTTACAGGATCTTTCATACAACAAGCTGTTTATTCTAACTGCATCAATATTCTTTTAAATAGTTTTAGATGGAGATTCTTATTCAACAGAATGTTCCAATTGTTACTGAGACTAGAAGTTCTAGAAAACTGGTATTTCAAATTTTTTTTAGTAGAGCAAAACAGAGATAATTCTACATTCAAACAAACTGGCTTAAAAACATTAAATGTGACAAAACAGATTCTTCAGGAACTAGTGTAAAACATTCTAATGCCATCATAACATCAATACCATACTAAGAATTTTCTGCTTGATCTTAACTAGTGTCCCCTATAGTATATAACAGCTAATCTAGAAAACTGGGATCATTCACATTGGCAAGTTCCTCTTTTTTTTTTTTAGATGAATGCCAGCAGTCAGTCAGCCTCATACTTGATCTCTGGTTTTCTCAGCTAGGACCAGTGCAAAAACATTGAGGTAAAACTCTAGTAGACAACACGAACACCCATTCACACGTTGGTTCCAGCCATATGCAAGAAAAAATGCTGTACATTTTGCCTGAGTAGCCATTAAATGTCCATCAGAACATTCACAAGCTACCACAAATAGGAAAATACCTTGATTACTTGTATAAAATTTCAAAAGGAAATTAAGGTTTTGGCCCTTTAGTCATTTCACAATGACAGAAAACAATGAACAATTCTATAATGGTGGCTCTTGGAATAATAACCAAAACTTCTGATAGCTTATTAAACAAGTGAGCAATGGACAAAAATGCTAGATAGGTAATTGCATTTTGCTTAGAAAACTGCAGTATAACCCTTTCTATAACAGAGAAATTCAAGGGAAACTAATTCTGAGAACTTGAATTACTAAAATGTTTCAAGCAGTCTCAAAGTTTAAAAATAAGCATCTACCTGGTGAAAGGTTTAGGTAAAAAATATTGTAGCATAAATGTTTACACATTTAATAAAACAATTTTTAAAAAAGTTTAACAAATTATCTGAGTTGTGGGCTTTTGTTATCTGAAGAGTATTAAGGCTTCTCAAATATTTTAAACAATATTTTACTATCTATCGACCATATAGTAAACACTGACAGTTGGTTCATAAGAATTAGGCAAACCTTTTGAACAAATAGCATTTATTAAATTCTTTTTTCCATTTTTACTTGATAAACATCTTTAGCTTCTGAATCTCTAAAAGAAACTAAAAAACAGCCAAGCTACAGAGTAAAGTTTAAATGTTCTTTAAGATGATTCATTCATTCTATATGATTCGATGAACTCTTTCTGCCTGCCCAACAAGGCTTTGTTTATGGGGAGATATCATACCAGCAGCAGCGAGATACACTTTAGATTTTAACTTAGTATTTATAAATACACAAACCTGAGTTCAGAACCCTGGCTAATTATCCTGGAAGATCTCACTGTGCCATCTGACAGAGTTAGTCATCTGGGTCAGTGCTGAAGTCAAATGCCCTGGAACAGTAGGCAGGTAATAGTTCATCATCATCATCATTTTCCAGCCTTTCCTATACCAATACAGGTAATGTACCTTTTGTTTAAAATGGGGTCGGATGGACAAGTGCCACCACCACTTATTAAAAAAAAAGTGCAAAAGCACAAACAAATCCCTGCTCTAGCCAGCCACATTTAGAAGTCCAAACTCTCCACAACTCAAAAAGTTAAAAACATCTACCAGCCATTCCTGTTCACTAACGCATTAGAACATTCTTGTGCTTAGAGAATTGGTAAAATAGCAGTTAAGACATGGAAATCATCAAGAGATTAGACTAGTGCAGATAGTCACAGTCACATGGTTGATTAAAAAAACAACAACAAAGCCACACTGGCATACTAGAAAGCAGAGGTACAGTGTTGTGTTGTTATTGCAATTTCTTCTTTCTATCTCTAAATTTTCCTTCTGTAATTGTTGGCAATAACTTACTTATTTACTACCAATTTTCCTCATACCAAAGCTGGGTGTTTTATCACCGTGTTCTTGTAAAGCAGAACAATTCAAGAGTTTACTATTACATCTTATTGTATGATGATTGTTTGGAGTGTGCGCACACATACTCACCGAATGTCTGTCTCTCCATGAAAACTTGAGCAAGACTAAAAGAAAAGGTGCTATCTTCTGATTTCAACTGAGCATCTGATCCCAGTTTTTTTTTTTTTTGATGACTCCCTTTTTTCAACTCTGAAGCTCAGCATAAAGAAGCTCCGTGTCCACAGTCCATCCAGTGCCTACACCTGTGCCATGGTGTTAACTGCGACGCTGTGGCATCACATAAACAGAGACCAGAGCATCCGTGCAACCAGCAGCCAACTTCACCTGAAAAAACAAACTGCTAATTTACAGAAAGATCAACAACACTGGAAGTTAAAAACAACCCTAAGAGACTCTTAAAATGATTCAAGTTTCTCATTGCTTACTTTAAAACAGCATTCTAGAGAATCTGTGCTCAACCCTTTCCAATAATTTTCCATTTTTAAGTATGGGTTTTATAGAGTCTGCTCGGCTGCCTTCAATGGTGGTATCATGGCTCGACATTCACCCCTCTTGATTCATATAATCAAAAGAGAATTGTCAAGTCTCATCAAATGCTCAATCTCAAATTCAGCATTAAATTTAACAGCTTCAAACTCTGTTTATGCATATCTAAGAATAGCCAAATTGACCCAAAAATAAGAGCATGGAAGCAACCCACATACTGTCCAGTAGTTACAGAGGGGTCTCATTTTTACTGATAGTATGTCACACACCAAGGCACATAATGAAATCTCCAAGACATAAATCCTTTAGTCCCCTCGGTAAACAATTTGTTGGATTTTACAATTTTTGCATCATTATAGAAATCAATCTACCAAAATTGCAGCACAATTAGTTTCATCAGACACTTAAAAAAATTAGTTTTTAAAAAAATAATTCTTTGTGGACAAGAGAGTTCTCTAATGTAGGTTGTCCTGCAGTCAGAGCTAGGTCATTAGAATCATGCTGGGGTGAAAATAAATGACGGTAAGCCAACCTGACATTCACGTATCACACTGAAGTTGTAGTAGTCACATCTGGACTGGCTGTACACATGAATCCCATGAACAGGAACATAATACTACTACTGCTTTCCTTTTAACTGATCCTCTCTGTTCATATGGTGCATAAATAAATCTCAAAACCTTGTCTCTTACCTTGTATGGGTGAAATGCAAGACACTTAACAGGACCAATCCGCTGCCCCATAAACCCTTCGTGATATTTAAGCACACTGCGCTGTTCACCAGCCTGGTTCAGGATTACAATAGACTGGTTCATGGATCCACTAAAAACAGAAATGAGCTGGTTCCTTGTAATGGATGCTATCTATCATTGTGCAAACCCTTACATAATCTTTTCAAATGCAATCAAGCTTCAACCTGCATCATTCCAATTATTCTCATCATTAACTGTTGGACCCAAAACAAAGGGTTGGCCCTCAATTTTTAAATGCTAGCATTAAAAAATTAAGTTCAATTAAGCAAATTAACTTGAGCTTTAATAAATGACTGTCTAGATTGCACTCACAATAAGCATATGTACAATCACCTTTAAAAACTAGAGCCATTAATTTATATTGTTCAAAACAGAGTTAACCATTTTTTTTTTACTTACTTTAACTGCTTCAGAATGCTCCATAAGCAAATTTCCTGTTTAATTTAAAATGCATTTCTGATTTAAAAAAAATACTGACAAAGAACCGATATTCTGAAAAGAAAAAGAAGATTAAATGGTGAAAATATGGTTAGTTTCCAGTGTTATACAGCACTCCAGGGGGAGTGTGGTAGACTGAAGTTGTCAAGGGACTAACTACCTCCCTGCTATCTTTCTCCCACTTCTAAACAGTGTAGAATTTTAGTAAGGATTTCCCTGTTGATGTCAGAAGTGTCTCTGGCCTCTCGTGGTGCAGGATTGGCAATGTTTCCTAGCAGACTATCACAGTACTATGCTCCCTTAACAAGGTTGCCTCCCTTGTAGGTGCCAATCATAACTTTGTCAAATGACAGATATCTCTGTAAAGTTCATGGACCTACATCAGTGTTGTATAATGAAAATTTCAATGTTCTGGACACTCAAATATGTTTAATTGAAATATACAATGTAATTAACCTGCACTTGTATTGAGGATTTCCTCACACCTCATGCCACTCACAAGACCTTGAATGCTTATCCATGGTGGTCCCCGCCTCTCCTCATGTAAAGCCTGGACAAGTTGTGCAGTATTCTGAACAGGATTCCATTCCTTGACACAATGTATGAACTGAATCCAGAGATAGTCAGATTCAAATTCAAGGTCATAGCAGGCCAAGTCAGGGGTTCAACTGGACTGTCCTGGAGATATCACACTGCATGGTGAGTGAGGCATGTTATTGCCAGCTATGAATATTGGTCTAGTAGTAGTAGTTAGGTGATTGTCAAAAAGAGGAAGCCTAATGTTTTCATGTTATGTTAGTATTTAGGGTTCCAGCCAGAGTAACAAGATGAAACTGAATCTTAAGACATCCCAACACCATGATGGATGCACCACCAACAGTGACTGCAATGTCTCCTTAATTGTAATCTTATTTCCTTTGTTGTCAAACTCTCATTCAACCACTGTAAAAGTACAGGAGGAACCTAGATTCACCAGACTAAAGTATGTTCCTTCAGGCCTTAAATTACACAGGAAACATTGATTGGCCCAATTAAGTTTAGCTTTCCTTATGTCAATTTGATGAGCTTTTCTTACAGTGACAAGGGTGGTATGCGAGGTTATTCAGTCTCCTGGATACCACTGCTGATTCTCTACAGGTTCCTCAGTTTATCTTCTCTAGCAACAAGACTGACGACAAAGTGGTGCATGTCAAGTTGCCTACCTGTCCCAGCATTTTTTTATTCCAATTATCTGCCATCTCTAGGCTTTTGATAAGAATCTTACTGTAAGTGATAGAAATGTATAGTGCAGTTTATTTTTTAGAAAGACTAATACAATTTATGAAAAAATGGTGTAACTAACAAGAGGGTAAAGAATATTTATTGGAGGGAAGCACAAAGTTGCAACCCAATACAGCATCTGGCCTGCTTTCAGAAATGCCTTCCATGCAGGTAAGCCGACACCCGCTCTCGACCAAACAACACCTTTTTTTTTATCTTTTGTGGTGCTTGCGTGAGTAGTGCGTGTGAAAATTCGTGTATGCATGTGTATCTCCGAGGAGAAGGGAGTGGGGTGTGGTGGCCAAAGCCGTGTAGGGTCTGAAACCCGGTCTGGAGCAAGCTCCTATTAAGGCCTAAAAGGCCGGGTTGAGGCACCGAAGCACCTCGTGTAACTGACCACCGAAGTGGCCAGGGTTGGGGGTGACAACACCCACCATTAGAGTGACCGCTTCCCCAGCCAAAAACCAATCTTGGGGAAAAAGACCTCAGCACGTCAAGTCCGGGAACAGGTCTCGACGCACCTAACCTTCCTAGCCAGACACCATTTTTTTTTTGTTGTTGTGTGCGGTGGTGTGTGGGTGTGTGTGTTGTGTGTGTGTGTGTGTGTGTGTGTGTGTGTGTGTGTGTGTGTGAGTGTGAGTGTGAGTGTGAGTGTGAGTGTGAGTGTGAGTGTGAGTGTGTGTGTGTGTGAGAGTGTGTGTGTGTGTGTGTGTGTGGTGTGTGTGAGAGTGTGAGTGTGGAGAGAGAGAGAGAGAGAGAGAGGTTGCATAGCCAAGTAGGTGGCCAGTGAAAGTGTAAGAAATCAAAATGCTGGACACCCACACCATCCACAGGATGATCAAGCTCCAAAGAATATCCAAGTGACCCTTAAGGCAATAACCCAAGATGCCACATGTCCCACAAGAAAGTGTTACAAACAAGCGTGAAATTCCCGTAAAAACGCGATACTAAGACATTTGCTCAAAGCTTGATTATGCAGCAGTTGAGGAACAATGACAACTGCCATACATGTGACTGCGACACGACAGATCTTATTGACATTTAGTTCATCAGCATGGCACTTGTCACTGAAAATAAAGTAACAGCAACATGAGCAATTTCGACTGTTTTCCACAGAACTCTGGGCAACAATTGAAAACTTTGCCACTGGACTTTATACACATGCACAAAGTAGTGTAGTGTGAACAAACAGTCTAAGTACAGATGTTGATATTGTACCTTATCTTTTAAAAACTAAACAGGGGCATGAGAAATCAAAATATAGACAGGATTTCACTCAACCATAAAAAGGCTTTACTGCTGCAAAGTTATATTTTTGGTTAATATTGAAAAAACATTTGGGGTGCTTAACTTGTTGGCATACACACACACATTTCCTTTTTTTATTTTGTTTTATTTTTAAACTATAAAAATGTATAGAGATTCTACAAACCAAGCAACCAAATTATTCATCAAAACCAGTGCCAAGATGAGTATATGAAAATGTTCATTAGTTTCTTCAAAACACTTGTTTGTTCTTTTATTTCAGCTGTCATACCCGAATTGTAGGAGTTTCAGAAAACACTACTTCAAGTTGGAAAATCCAACACTTATTTAACCATTTAACTATCCTGGACAGGGCTCCAAAAATATCACCAGGTTGCTAATGGCAACCAAAAAAAAATATATATAGTTGGCATCTATTCTTCTTTTCTGATAACCATAACCAGGCTGTGACAGTCCCACTAATACCTGCACAGACATGAGTTGGTTGACCTGTATGGATCATTATCTTGCGAATTATAAACTACTACAGAAATTCAATACAAATCAGCAAGAAAACAGCAATTTCACAGATTGCACTGTGTCTAGTTTTCAAGCAGTGGCTTGGGACAAGCAGAAGTGATGCATGCACCACAGGAAATATAACACAAAAGAATGAAATAAAGGAAGGAAGTGACCCTAACACCATAAAAACCTGTAGGAACTAGTCTATACAGACAGTTAAAAGTCATGGCACAAACTCGGTCTCTACTGGAGCACCTTTGAGTTCACCCCCTCACAGCAAAAAGGCACCTGTCAAATTTCCTGGCCACAGGAGTTTAGAAGATGGAAAATCCATGCCAAATGAAATCGTTGTCAGAAGATACATAGTGTTTCACTTACGCCCTCCAGCATGAGCAAACCAAGCTTTGGGCCACCTAAAAAGTGGGGGAAAAACATAACCAACCTGCCTAACCAACTTAATGCGACACTATTTTTAGCTGGTTATCAAATTGTGAAATTTTTGGAGCCCAGATCACAGAAGTTAATGAAATAAGCAACACAAGGTGTAAAAGTATGTTAAAGGCCCAGAGAAGGGAAACTGAGACTCTACTTAGAATGCCAATATCATAGATTAAACAAAAATTCCACCTACCAGGCCAGCACATCAGCATAGCCATGGACATCCATAGCTGTCAGCCCTTGTTGAGTCTGAACCTTTCGTACTGAATCTGCATGTCGGAGATCCCAGAATCTGATATCGCCATTGTGACTAGAAGAGAGACAGACAAATGCTCAATTTACCGGAGTCACTTAGTTACTTTAATCTTATATTGGATTCTTTGAGTGTCTTTCAATTGTGAACTAGAATTAAAGTTTTTAGCTAAACAACTTTTGGAAAATGAAGCTAAAATCATATTTACCCAGAAGGCCCATTTATATTTTCCAACTACTTTACAATTAGACTTAAAGAAAGAAAATCATCATCAGCCACATCATCCTATCCATGCTTGCAATATGCTTCAAGCAAAGATATAGCATATGTCTCTTGACTACAGGAAACCTCACCTCCTCCAATAAAATCCCTTATATTTCTAAAATCAAACAAGGTAACAACAAAAGTAATAGGTAAAGTTGGTTTCGGAGATCTGGGAATATCAAAACGTTAATGATTTACATTATTGTGTTACTACAGTTTTAGATATTTCTAAAAAGTCTTGGTTTATGTTTAGAAATATATCCAATGGTGCATAAATTTAAGTCCACCTGTAAGAGAAATGATGTTAAATTAGAGAAGGAGATTAAATATACCTGGAAGGTGGGTAATTTTGTTTTGCTTTATTAATGAGAATTCATGCCCAAGTAAACTGCCTCCCATAATTTTACTCCAGTAGGCAGAAAAATAATCTATAAACCCAGGATTTCAACTAGATGAAACATCACTCACAACAACTCTAATCTATTCCATCAATCCACAACCATTAAAAACATATTTTTGAATAAAGTTTGCCCAAGAAACCTGAACGAGCACAAGTGCAACTAGTTGTCATGCAAATAAACTAATCCTATGTGCTACCGAGGTTACTAAGATAAAAATGTTTCTTTCTTAGTAATGGTCTGGAATGTTTTGCCAAAACAAGGTAGCAGAACAAAAAGTACAAATATTTAAAATAGGCTAGACACAGTTTGGAGGAAAGAGCTTATGTAAATATTATATGAGGTCTGCCCAAAAAGAAACCGAACTTTTAAAACAGTGAGTCAACCAGCTGGCGCAGCATGCTCGCGACTGCAGCACTGTGTATCAGTGACCTTGACCTTAAGTCTAATAATAGCCGCATCACGCCACGTCAGTCATTGATCTACACGCGCTAGAGTGAACGTATGTTTAGTGCACTTGGCGATCTGTCGCAAGTTGAACAATGAAGGATATGGAAGAACAACGTGTTTGTGTGAAATTCTGTTTCAGATTGGGAAAAAATTTTACGGAGTCTTTTCTAGTGTTGCAACAGGCCTATGGGGAGGATTGTTTGAGCCGTACGCAATGTCACAAGTGGTACCAGTGTTTCAAATCAGGAAGAACATCCACCAAAGACAATCCCAAATCTGGACAACCTTCCACGACAACAGATGATCATCACATTGAGAAAGTGCATGCTGTGATCCATGGAAATCGTCACCTGACTGTCCGTGAAGTTTCCGAAGAAGTAGGCATCTGTAAAAGTTCATGTCACATGATTTTGAATGTGCAACATGTAGCCGCAAAATTTGTGCCGCATCTGCTGACAGATGAACAAAAAGAGAACCGAGTCACAGTCAGTCAGGAGCTCTTTGATCGTTCAAATGCTGATGAAAGCTTTCTGAAAAGTGTCATAACAGTTGACAAAATGTGGGTGTACAGCTACGATATTGAAACAAAAAGGCAATCATCACAGTGGGTTGGATCATCGTCACCGTGACCAAAAAAAGCACGTTAGAGTCACTCAAATGTGAAGGTGATGTTGATTGTCTTTTTTGATTGGAAAGGCGTCATTCATCATGAGTTTGTTCCACGTGGTCAGACGATCAATAAAGAATTTTACTTGGATGTCCCAAGGCATGGAAAAACAAAACCTGGATGCTGCACCACAACATCACACCTGCTCATGTGTCACTCCTTATCTGTGACTTTTTGGCAAAGCACGAGACTACTCTTGTCCCCCAACCACCTTACTTTCCAGATTTGGCCTCTGCGGATTTTTTTTGTTCGCAAAGTTGAAATCCACCCTGAAAGGTCACCGATTTCAGATGATAGAAGAGGTTGAAGAAAATTCACTACTAGAACTGCGCACTATCCCTGAAAACGCATTCCAAAACTTTAAAAACGTAGGGAGCGGTGTATCAACAATTCACATTCCATATGCACATGGGTGTGCATAAAAGTTGAGGCAAATATTTGATCCAGTGTTTAGAACAGCCAGCACAGCAAGTTTGAAGCAATGATGTATGACATGAACATTTTAAAATAATAATCTTGCACTGCTTGATGGATGTCTAAATTCTGCCAGTTGCATATCCATCCTTGAGATTAAGCATGTTGGAGGGATCCTTTACTAAACCACTATCTTGCAGAAAGATGGAACAACATGCTAACTTGGAAGACAAGTGAGTGAGTTCTTTCCCCTATTCTTACAAAACCTGGAAATAAGACAAGTCCCTGTGAGAACATCTCAATAGAAAAGTGTGACAAATGACCAAGACCAACATCAATGCAGCAACTGAAGGAACAGCTAAAAACTTTGTGGGAAACCCTGCACCAGTTATGTCACTAGATATCATCAAATAGCAAAAATGACTTTTCTAACAGTTTGTACATAAATGCCATGGGTTTCAGGCTGTAAGTTATTATGACAGCAATCATAATATAGATACAGAAAGAAACTTGTCAAGTCTTACCTGGCACTGACTATCTTATTACTGATACCCATCTGGTAATGTACATTCACAACCCAGCCGCTGTGTTCTCGGAGGGTCTTCACTAAGCTGACAAAGAGAACAAACAGCAATTAAGCTATGACATTCACACATCTAAATACACCTTCAAAAACAGGCCAGCCCCTAAATGCTATAAACATGGGGTCTACACAAAGAAGTACACAATATTATATTTTGCACTGGCAGAAGTTAAATTCATTTATTTTGTGCCCAAAAACATTTTATAACATCAGCAATAAACTTGTAGTCTCAATCTGCTAAAAAATCTTTTTGAGGTTTGAATTTTTTTTCCCTGACAAAGAAGAAACCCTGTTCAGTTTGTTAGGGGTGCAGCTCCTGCTAAGTTTCAAACCCTTTCTGAAAACCTGAGATTCTCTTCTACTGCTGTTTAATCAGCCAGAGAAACAACACCACATCTCATATCTAAGGCCAATGAATGTGCATGATAAACCATCACAGTTCTCTGCATTTACAACGCTTCATTTTTCCATGCCATAATTCAGAAAAAAAAAACATTCTAGATGGCTGATAAACGAGGAAAGGATAGTGTGTTGGTTTGCTTAGTAGATTTCTTACATTATACTGAAAAACAATGTTGGTAACAAAACAACAATCCAAATTCTGCTAAATATAACAAATGGTCATGTATGTAAACTGCTATTTTGCTGTTGTGGCACAGGATACGATGCTACCACACACTGAATTTAACCCATCAGAAACATAACTCCATTACCCTCCATCAAGAAAATGAAATAGAAGTTAAAGCGAGGTATCTTTGCAAAACCCAACAGTCATATCAGGGCCACTCTGAGAATAGCAACAGGAAATTCACAAAAATAATGTTAATTTTATAACAATGACAGTGCGTCCAATCATTTTTCTTTCAAATCTTTTGTAAACTGCAATGGAAAAAGTTTAAATGTAAATTCAGAAATTAAACACAAATTGGCTTTATTTGCACTCGCCAAACCAAACATTTTTGGTTTTAGTTTTGTACAAAACCCAACAAAATGGCATGGCTAACAACTATGTTTTTCAGTTGGTTTCTGATCTAATGTCAGTTAGTTTTTATATTGACTAACTGACGTCAGTAGACTTACCACTCATTTACTCCCATTCTCCGATCAAATATTCTGATGGTGCCATCACCACAGCCTGCCACCAGTAATGAGATGTTAAGTGGATCACAGTCAATGCTGGTGACGCAACTGTCAGCTCCAGTGTACAAGTCCTACAGAGGAGGAAGAACTTCATTAAAATTTGTTTGATCTTTTCATTTACTCAAACTTTCAAGAAATGCATCTTTTTATATTAGGAATTTTCAATCATGAAACATCGGCAGTCCAACATCTGCTGAATCAGATAATGGTTACTGACTTAGAAAACATGGCAGTGGCATCAGGGAGTACAAGTGGATGCTGAAACCTTGGTAACCACAAGCAGAACTACTAGATGCTTTCTGAAAAATCAGACTGAAGGACCCAATCATCAGCTATCTCTCACAAATCTATTTTCTGTAACCAAAACACTAAACTTGTCTTTCACCTTAGTGTTAAGAATTCTTCTGGTCCAGGCTGGTGTGTGGGTGTGGGTTGATGGGTGTGTGAGTGAGAGAGAGAGAGAGGTGATTTGCCAAACTGGTAAAACAAGGAATATTCAAAGAGCACAAAGTGATGTTTGGTACCCAACCTACTTGTTGGGTTATACATGCTGATGAGTTAAAAAAAAAAAACAAAACAAAAAAATTCTACAGAAATTGACTTTCTTTCATCATCCTCCTCCTCTCAGTCACTAAGCTTGTACAACCAGCATTCAGCCATCGCCAATGCTTTAGCATAACTTAGAAATGACAATAACAAAACCTATCTTCAGATCCTGCTCACATAACTTAACCTGACACCGTACCCATGACCACTTCTCACTGAGTCACATCTATCATGCTTTACAAAGGTCTTTTCAGAAATCATGTATAAGCATGATAGATTTCAGGGTCACATTTCTATCATTTGGAAAATGCATTTTGATACATTTGCATAATAATGCTATGCAAATGTAAGTGGTTTAATTCAATTTTATCAGCAAAGTTAGAAAATTCTGGGTAATGCAACACCTTTGACAACGGATGGCTATGTTTATTTAAGTAATTGACTACCATAATTTTAGCCATTATCAAAAAATTCAGGACCAGTGAAAGCAGTAATATTTTGTTTGTAACATTCACAGGTTAGTGAAATTTTAGTTAAATCCCCTTTTAATGACAGATTACTCACCTATGTTGTGCTGATTGCTCATCCCTGACCTGGTCTGCATACATTAACCAGTCAAAAAAGATGTCAAATTTCATAGATCCCTTGTTGTCCCAAACCTTACCCTACAGAACTAGTCATATCAGTTTAATAAAAAGATTTGAAATCAAGCTATTATTTCAGACACTTCAAATACACTCTCCTAATGTCTTTTCCTCTAGTTATTAAATCATCTGTTTGGCTTAAAATAGCTACAATTATTTTTTTTTTTCCCTTGAATAAAAGAAATTGTTTGTTTTTTTTAAATGTATCCATAATAATGTATTTGAGTAAAGGCCGCCTATTACAACCCACCTGTATTTTTAATTCTTTCTTCATGTCCCAAGTTCTAATAATCCGGACATCCCCAGTAGCATATAACAGCTCAGAATTCTGATTCCAATGGGTAATTAGACCAGAGCCTGTTCTCGGGAAGATAAAGAAGACATTTGTGTGAATACCAGCTACTAATTTGCCATATCAAACTGTTAAGACAACAACAAAAGAACAAAAACAACAACAATAATATTCAGCATCATTGTTGTCTTGGTAATGTCATGAAAGCACTTACCTCTATGTAGTGGCAGCATGTTTGTTACTGCTTGGAAGGCCGTCACTAATTCTGCTCTTCCTTCCAGGCTGTAGTTTCTCCAAACTCTAACTGAACCTTCATCTGCATTCAAAATGTAAATAAATACATTTTAAGAGACTAACAAAAAGGAACATTTTATAATTTTGTAATTTCTTTTTTTTAAAAAAGATAACTTTTTAAATTGTCCAAGAACTACTTATTTTTGTATTTTGTTCTAAAAGCCAATATTTTCTTACTGGAGTTTACAGTTTCTAAAACTAATGACTCCCAGTCTAAAAGAATGGGCTGAGGTTTTCTTCCTATCTATGGCCAGTAAAAAAACTATGGATTCTTGTTAACAGAAGATAACTGAAGAGTAAAGCTGGCCAATCTCGCCCATCCCCAAAATCCAAGTTTAGATGATTCAGCCACCTGAGCCACACAGCAGCAGTGCCTGATCATGGGCATTTATAAAATCCATAGATGTGATCCGGCTGAGTTTCGAATGGTTATTGTGATGATAGCTCAGCTGCATTCCATTCTCCCAGTCCCAAATACTGCAAAAAAAAAAAATTTTAAAAAATCAACAAGAACAGACATGGCTGCGGTTTCTACCACAAATTTTCTCAAAACAATTTTTAGATATAGCAGATTTCAGCACCAATAAAATCAGAGGGATAGATCAATTTCCCTACCTGACACCATCTTTGTCTGCTACACCTAGATGGGGTTCATAAGGATGGAAACAAAGGACTGTGGGATTGCCAGAGTTTCTGTTCAAGAAGATCTGATCATCTAATCGATCATAGCCTAAAACAAAAAGGTAATATTAACAAAAAAAAGGTGCTATTATTGTCCATCAACTTCCTAAGCAACTTCATAATGAAAGTAGTCCTCAAAATCGTAGTCTGATTTATTTAAGATTATGCTGGGTGATCATCTTTTGAACTCCAGACTTCTTGACTGAGGGAGAGAGAAATGTCTAATACAGTAACAGCTCCATCAATATTTTGAAATGATGATATATGGAAGGAAATTTTATACAAATTGTTAGACAAGCAGTACCAAACCTGATATGGATAGCTATCTGAAAGCTGTCAGGGTGTTTGTCTACCCCATTGTTATTTCTGTTAAAAACAACCTGGTGGTGAGTGTGTGACATTCTCATGGACAGGCAGATCAATTTTTGTTACTAATCGAAATTTAAATAAAATTTCTTTGAACCTAACAAAAAAAAAAAAAAAAAAAGGATCACGGCACACTCTGGTCTCTGACCAGCCTTTGCAGTCAGGCTCATTGGATCAGCATTCTCGGGGAGGAGGGGCTTGTATTGTGAGCTCCCTAGCTTGAGGAATAACCATCAGTATGTTCCTTGGCCTAGAGTAGCAAATCATAAGATCGCCTTTGGGCACCGACAGGGGCTAATGCCCACCCCAAAACCTCATGCAGATTTGATAATCGAGCACCTCTGAAAGGAGTCACACACTTATACCACTAACAAAAAAAAGAACCCACAAGAAATGCACTGACCAAGGTAGTCACTGCTATTCAACAAAACCATTTCTAAATTACTTGAGCATACAGCAAGCAGCAGAAAGGGGAGATCTTTCAAGATATTTATAGAATGGTGGCGTTATTGTAAATCACACCAAACACAAACCTTCTAAAAACCAATTTAACAACCAAACATTTCCGTCTTAAATATCTTTTTATCGAACTCAGAAATAGAAAAATTTGTTGAATGGAGACTGAGCGAAGCTACAGACCAGCAACTCGCCCAGACAGCACAAAGTTTTCCAGTCGATGTCTGGTAAAGGAGGGGGGGGGGTAGTTTTTCTTCAAAGCAAAATTAAACTTACAGAAGTTAAACAACATTTAAAAGACAAACAGAAGAATTATACACTGATAGTAGTATTCCATCCTTTATGCACGTCGCATACCTGCCCTGAACTGCTGCTCCTTAGCATCAATCCTCACAGTAGCATTTCTTTGGAATCTGTAGTCCCTCTCTAAAAACACCCTGCTCTCTGGATCACTCTCTTCGCTCTTCTTCATCAGGGGCTGTGCAAAATATTTACTGCACCACTGGAAAAATTCTGTGACAACCAATGGCTCCTTCACCCATATGTCCTCCTTGGCTTTCTCTTCCACCTACATGGATTTAAAACAAAGAATAAAGACTCTGAACAAATATAAGCAAACACACCAATGAAGTAGAGACTCTGGCTGGGTATAAACAAGCAACTGTTAGTCAGAAAAATACTTGACCATGACTAACAGAAATTACTGAGCACTATAGAAATAAAAAAATAAACACTATTTTCACTATACATTTCTCCATGTCTGAAGGCTGTTTCCTGCTCTATGGAACAATAAATTTCTGCTTTTATTCTGGAAATATTGGGTAGGCATTATTTCACAAAATATTTCTGTTTATCTTATTTATTCTATAAATTCTTGCACAGTTACTAAAAAATGTCAGCATGCAAAGAACCAACTTCAGTATTGCAATATAGAGTAAATAGAGAACACAAGAATAGGAAAAAGAAAATGTACACGAGAAACAAGATTAAATCTACAATTTGTAGTTTGCTTTCCATTAACCAGAGGAAAGAATATATAAGAATGCAGCTAATGTTCACTTCTTCACTTTAGAATTTCAAGGCAAACCTAATTTTCGCCGTGGTTTTATTTCAAACCTCACTGAACCTTTTTGCTGCAACTATCTTATAGTGAGCCTTCCTCTATTAACCAAAATGTTCCAGAGTGAAAGTAAAATTCAATTCTGGCCAGCAGATCTAAAATCCTAGAGCCAACAATTTTCAGGTAATAAAGCTGGTATACTGTACAGTTTTCTGAAACTTGTATATACCTGTCTCAAGTGATTTAAAAGTGAAGCAACTGCAGGTAAAAAGATGGTGTAACACCATTGGCTGATGTAGATCAAATTACCAGAGGTATCATCATACATTATAATTCAATATTTTATAAAGAATTCAGACACTTTATATATAAGCTATAGTACTGATATTTCATGTAATAGCAGAATTTTTTTTTTCAAATTTAATAAAACACTATGTCATGTTAACATTTTTAATGTTTTGTTTTTGATAATTGCAAATTTGAGATAATTTATCTGATTTATTTACTATTTGTCCATACAGCGAATCCTTTCCATAAATTCCAAGAAAATGCACCTAACTTTGTAATAAAATTTTAGTTTCTATGAAGGAAATATTCAGACTTCAGTCAGGTTTGAAAGCTTAAAAGATTTGAGCAATTCATGAATGAGGCACTTCTCAGGTTTCTAAAAATTTACCAATGTTTAATTGTGATTACATCATTCAAATATCCCGAGGTTCTTTTTCTATCCTGAAGTGAGAGAGAGGAAGTCATTACAGATAATAAAAGTGAAATCAGAGGATCAAGGATATCAAAAGCATTAAACTTTCGTGCAAACACTGAAAATTGAACGTAAAACCCCAGACTACCCATTCCATCAACACCCATTTATACAGGTCAAAGTTCAATGATAAAACAATTTTTTTTCATGGTTTTCCTTTCCTTAAATTCACAATGCCTCACCAGAGTTGGTCCCTTTTCAAAAATCTTTCTGCTGGGAAGGTACTGGGCAGAATGTGGAATCTGCTTCAAAGGTGACATGGATTTCTGCCGAGACGTCCTTTTGCTGGATTTCTGCCCATTATCTGATTTCCCAGTCCTATCTTTCCACAAATCATGCGCATGGTTTGAGGCTGTAATTTGAATGCCCTCCTCAGTTCTGTCCTGTTGGCCAAATAGCTGCTTTCCTGATTCTGGTGCAAGACCCTCACTGGACTTTGTCAACAACATGTTGCCCTTTTCACACTGCACTCTGGCCTTCTGCTTCCCCGTCAACTCCACCGTGGCAGGGCTGCGTCTGCCAGAATTTCTATCAGACTTTTTAAACATCCTTGACGGCTCAATGATGTTGGCTTCATCTGTATCGCCATCTGACCTCAAATCGCTCTGGTCAGAATGTCTAGTAAAAAACAAACAAACATTTTAAAACTACAAAATCTTGCGGATGAAACAACAATGAAGAACTGCTGACGGGTTACTAATAAAAGCCAACCTACCCTCTAGAAGTTGGTGACAGCTGGATGCGGCTGGGTGGGCTCGAAGGAGCTGACTGGCAGGTAGACGAATCCGTTTTCTTTGAAGGAATCACTGTGGCCTGAGTAGAACAAGATAGTTACCAGAAATTCAACAAGGTATATGAAGAGCAAGTGAAAAGAAAGCAGTGAACAGGGGGCCGACCCACCTTGAGCTTCATTGTGTTGATCACTGTTTTGGCCATGCTCTTTACCTCTTCGTGCGAGTCCGCCGCCAGCATCAGCAATGTCCGCCACACGCTCACATACACGTTGTTCACAACCAGCATCCCTGTCAGACTTGAGCTGGATGCTGTACGCCTGATCCTGTCTCCAGCCCCCTGACCTTCAGGCACAGTCAGCCCTTCCAGATTAGAGATGCTGCTGCTTGAAGACAGCCCACCAAATCCAGCTGAAAGTGAGCAAGCAAACCAGATCCAGCAAGAAAATTACCATTCAGCAGAAATATCATATTTTATCACTTTCTCCTTTTATGACAAACTTTTTTTCCTCTCTCTTTCTCTCTCTCAAATTCATTTCTATTAAAGGGAAAACATTTTTATGCTTGAAAGACACTCAGATAAAAACTATTTTAGTTGAGTTATCTCCCATAAATTATCTGACTATGTTGTGTTACCCATTATAAAAAATTCTAATGAACTAAAACCAGTAAAGATGTAATTATATTTGTCTCATGCAAAAATAATTATTAATACAAGACAAATCCAACTAATAATGTTCTTAAGATCCTGAAAGAAGGGCCTACTTAACATCAGTTGTCATAACATACATTAATAGACTGAACAGACTATTTAACACTTCTAGATTTTGAACAAGTGTTTAAGATGAATTCTGTTACAGTATTGCATGCATCAAAGTTCCTGACAGTACCAAATATTTCTTAAAGTGTCACCTTAATGCCATCCATGTCTCTTAAATAGCCTGAAAGTTTAGACATATCCATTAACATCCCATTCGGTCTATAGGATAACGTCACGATCATGCCCAAAATTTCCAAATGATGCCCTGACTTAAGGATTATTTACCCAGCATATTAAAAAAAAAAAAAAAAATTATATATATCTTTTTATCAGTTTTTCACACCAGTGAGTTTACCTGCATGTCAGTCTTCTTCTAAACCAGGGTTGGGCAAACTTTTTATTCTGCAGGCCACGTTAGCTATCAGGTAAGTATGTTGCAGAGCTTTTGGTTGTCAGTCTGCAAGAGTTGTTGCATGACCACAGCATCCAGCTGTCAGTGTACTGCCATGCACATGAATGTTCAATACCACCGAGTTCCCATCCAAAATTATTTGATGGCCAGTGAAAGATACCAATGGAGTTTGCTCTACTACTAAAGGGCTGTAGTGACATGTTGCCATAGGTCAGGCTATTCAAGCCAGCTGTAGTTCTCTCATCCCTGTTCTAAACAATTCTTTCAAGCAGACAGCACAGAACAATTATATTGCAATGAGGAGCCTCCAAATTCTGTGACATTTATAGTGCAGTGTTTTTATTGCTGATTTTAAAACATCTAACTCAGTCAACTTGGGATAAAACTTTGCTCTAAACATAAAGGCCTAATAATTATGGAAGACTTAAAGGCACCTCATACATCAAAGCCAACTAATAAATTTTATGGAAAGTTCATGAAAATGCTATGGATTTAATAGAAGTTTTGAGGGAAAACAGCTGCAGAATTTCCCTCATAATTCCTCCAATAGTTCAAGTGACTCTTATGGGTGGTGACATGCATGAAATTCCATGTGATATATATTAAGCCAAGAATAGTGCCAAACCTAATGCAGTTGAAACAGAGAGAAGTTTGGGAAACAACCAAGCAAGTCCAGCCAATTCTTCAAGTTTAACAAAAAAGAAAATGCAGTAAGCACCTGCATAAGAAAGGCTAAAATAGGAGATGACTGAAATTAGATGATTTCTCTGATAGCTCATAAGTATATGAATTTCTCAGAGAAATTTACCTAAAGTTGCTAACTTGCAAAGCTATTAATTCCTTAACAAAAGACCATTACCCACTTTTTCTCAGAAATAGTAAAGATGCCAGAGCCATGATGTAGTATTCCGCTTCAGTCAAGATGACAAAGCAGGAGAGTTTCACTTGCACTGACTGCTGCACAAAAGCAAGCACCAACTCAGATCTAGAATACGTTAGGTTATCCAGTCACAACTGGGTTGTTGATGCTGTTAGTCTATGCAGCTTGCAAGATCAAAGGTGAATCTTTAACAGCATCATATACAGCTAATTTTAATGCATGGCTGAATTTTCAGAATTTGAAGCCATTTCAAGGACAGAAGAATTTATGCTGAAACCTATACGTGTAGTAACTACCGATGCAAGCCCCCCCCCCAACTATCCAAAGAGCCTGGCAGCCTTGGTGCCATTTCAAGCATTTCAATCTGCCAACTGTTTTTGTGACAACTTATGTACCTAGAACCCTTTGCCTCATTACCTTATTGGATCAAATTTAACCACCACTTCAACAGAAATGACAAGACAACTGATTTTGAGACTGCAACTGACTTGGAACCTGTTGTTGGCAAATTTATTCCAACAAACTCCCCAGTGCATGATCTTGTTGCCCACAATTGAAAGTGGATTGTAGATAAAGTGTATAGAGCCAATATTGCCTGAAAATTCCACCTGGATCCAATGTCAGAATTCCCATCATTACTGCTCTTCTCTCACTGATTAAAGACAACATGGCATCATACTTTCTATCAAAGGTGGGAACCTAAAGATGACGACAACAGAACTGATGAAGGAAACCCCTACCAACCCAATTGACAAAGCTACGAATGAACACCCTGCATTTACAGAACATATTTATTTTATTTTATTCTGGTAATTCATGCAATCTTAAAGATGATATTGACAGTATATTTTGTTGAATTTGTTAGTTCTCTTATTATCTTGTACATTTTTTTTTAAAAACTTAGTGGTGGTAAAAGTGCAAGTCCTTGCTTTTATTAGGTTTCTTCTTGTGATCACATTAGTCCCATGATTTGAAGCTCCCTTTAAGATGTGAACATTAATGGGTAAAAAACATGAAACATGCAGCTGGCATTTCCATCAGGTGCAATTAACTCAGTGTAATTTTTTATTGTATGTATTACAATTTTCAGACATACTTTGGCTAATGATCACATGATCCACAGGTGATGGTCGTTGACCTGGTTAGTAATGGGAATTGGCTATTTTTATCTTCTTGAGATATATGGATGACTCCCCCACCAATCACTAAATTACAGCTTTTATGCAGACCATCATCATAAATTACCTATTTTACAGACTCTGTACCACATTATTAAATAGAATATTCTTAAAAAACACTTGAAATCTACTTTTAAGTAACATGAGAATACATTTCTTTTACAAATATACTATCAGCCAAAGCCAGACTATAGAACACACTAACTTATTTTCCTCTGGAAGAAACTGGTCAAACAGCTAAAACCAGGCTAAATGCTGTGTGGTGTACAAGATAGTGACTTAGTTTTCACGCTGTCACCAGTGACCAATAGCTAAAGATGATATACAAATACACATCAAAAGGTGTGTTAGTAACAAACTGGAAATGAGTTAATACTGTTTTATCATCAATATTAAAGCAATGATACATTTCATACTGTTTAAAAATTCACCGAAAACCAGTGAAAATAACTAAGATGAAGATTTTCAAGAACACCAAAGAAATTCTTCAAGATACATTTATGTTGGGAGGATTAAAAAGCATGTAAATAAATGTTGCATTTGTGTGTTCTACAAGACAGTAATTGAACATTTAAAAAATAAATTGATAAATCCTTATCATAAAAGAAAGTTTTGCTGATTTATAAATATACAAAGGTACATAAGTGTATTAGTACCCTTTATCTGATTAGATGAAATGGAATGAACACCTGCAGAAATATGCATCATGTCTTCATATATTGTCCATCTCTGAAAATTCAATTGTTTAACTGATGCACTGATGACCCGAGATGAGTCTTGACTATAATCACATTTATAGAGAAGTTTAAATAATTTAAAAAGGCAGGCCACTTGTTTAAAAATGCTGAATCTTTTAACCAATCAGAATTAAGCTTTCATACCACTCATAGCAGCAGTCAACTTCCTCACAATTCAAACCGCATACAAAGACAGTACACTCCAATTTATTTGTACAAGTATTTGAATGTTGATTAGTTTGTTGAGAATATGGCTACCAGTGTTGACTGATTTAGTTTATAACATTCAGCAGAAGTATTTGTCGAAGAAGGATCAGAGGAAGAAAACTGATTTTCTTGTGATCAAATTTGATGAAACCATTAATGATTCGCAGCAGCTTCATGCACATCTTGGCAAGAGCACTGTTTTCTGACAAGGATTCCGATAAATATGATTTCAAACCAAAAAAAGAGTGATGGTATTTAATCATCTCAGTTCTGAGGAAAATGGTCCAATGAATCTTCCCAAGGGCATAGTAAGGCCAGAGGCATAAGGGATCAGTCATTTGTTCCACCAGGCAGAGCTAGGGGGAATTTCAGGTCCAGATATAGGAGAGAGCAGTGTTCAATCCCTTGCTCCAGTTTCTGATAGTGCACCGGTCTGGATTAATAATGATGGATTACAGCCTACAATAGCTACTACTGACTTCAAACTAGTGGATTTCTTTTTCTAGCAAACATTTCCTCCCATTCTCATACAACAAACATGGAGACTAATCATAACTTTAACCAGTGGTGCCAAAACACATCTGCCTATATGACAGTAAAAATAACACACACGTCAATGAGAACAAAGGAAGGGTTTTCTTATCTGTCACCATACTGGGTGCTTCTGAAGATTATCCTACAAAATAGAGTACACACTGGCTGATGGAGGTACCCAGCCCAGCATATTCAGGATGAAGCATGTATTTTTTCACTATATTTACATTTCTACATGTCTGATAATTGTGCTGCTGCTCCATGACTGTGTTATAAACTTCAGCAAGTGATAGACAAACTCATGAATGTCTGGAAAGCAGCATATAACTGTGGAAAAGGCAAGCAGTGTAGATGAGTGCACGGTTACATTCTCAAGAAAGATATTTATAACAATATATACCAAAAAGGAAACTAAGCAGGAACTCAAAAGTTTGGTATTAGCTGGATCTCATGCCACTGGAAAGACAGAAATGTCAGATGTAGCCATGGTGTGCAAGTTGTGACCAACCAGAGCACAAAGTTTACACTTGTTTCCTTTAGTGTTGATATGATGCAAGCTTCGTCTCAATCAGCTTTTGTGGTTTGCTGCATTTGAAAAAATTGGCAACCCACCTGAACTCAAGAATTTCGCTGCAACCAAGATAAAAACTGAGCATATACACCAATTGACTCTAACAAAGTGAGATGTGCTTTGCAACGAATGATACAAGTAATGTGTGCTTACACACTAACCTTCATTCATCAGAAAACAGGTTATGGGACCACCAGCTCCTAAAATATGCTGCAATCAAAGACCTATGATCAAAACAGGTGCAAGATGGACCATCCAACCAAGAAAAACTTGTACAACTTTCAAAGGAAATGATGCTTGAAATGGTGAGAAAAGTTATCCCATTTGTTCCACATAAGCAACTACAGAACATCCTTCCATTCCAAGTGTGGACTTTCATCTTGCTGCCTCAAAGCAGTGGATAGAAGGCTGCGTTAGTCATTCTACAATTGGCCACATATGAACAGAGAGCAGCAGCTTACAGTTGGACAAAAGCTTTCTTGAGCACGGTGATGGCCCAAAATCCACACTGCAGCATTTTCACCAAAGAACAAGCAAACATCTCATACCAATGTAAGACGTGTCTAGAACCAGGGTTTTCAACCTGTGGGACACGGGGCCATTTTTGGTGGGATGCGAGCTGGTCCTGAGTCCAAAACCTATTGTGGGGATGATTTTATTCTCTCTCGTTTTCCATTCACAATTGTAAACCCCAAATGGGTGAAGACTGGTAATCCAAGCTGTCTCTTGACCTAGCCACGGTCCCCCTACCACGCAATTTGCACTGACGCAGTTATTATATGCACAGCGTAACTTCTGCCCGTGCTATCGGCTGACAATGCAGTCTTGTTGATTTAGCAATAGCTTGCAGCATAAGACTGAGTTCTGGCTTCTGAATGGCTGATGATTTTGAGGAATCGACATGCCCTCAAAAATATTCCAATTTCATCGAAACAAAAGCCGGACACGTCTCCAAAAGGCGGTGCATTTGTACGTAAGGACCAAATCTACACAACTAGCCACTAAAATCGATCCGTCCTTTCCTTGTTTTCTTTGTACAAAGTTTGTGCCATTTGGCGCTTGGCAGATTTCAAGTCATATTTCAAACACGCGTGATAGCAGGCCGCTTGCTGATTGGTCAGCCAAACTCTGCGGCAGAATGGCATTGTGCAATGAGTGAACTGGAGCGATTCTTCTGCATCAAGCCTTGTTATCGTCCGTATGAGACACAGGCTTGATTCTCGGACTAATTTAGCGAGAGAAGGATCCTGGCCTATCTTTAACATTGTTGTCATAAGTGACAGAAAATTTCCGAGTTGAAATTCGCGTAAATTTCGATCAAAGTTCAACCAATTATGGGTACTGACAAGACACAGCTATACGGTAACTAGTTTCTAAATATAGGATTCACTTCATTGGTGGACAAGGGAATTCATAAACCTCTATGTGTTGTGTGTGGTGAAGTCTTAGCTGCCTCAAGCATCAAAAAGAATCACCTACAATGACATTTGGTAACAAAACATCTGAAATTCGAGGGTAAGGACAAGGCATTCTTTGAAAAGAAATTGCAAGCAATGAATTCCCATTGGTTGGATTCCACAGGTGGCATTGCACTACAAACTGTCGCATTTGTTGAGGCATCGTTTTTGATCACGTAGAGAGTTGCCAGGGCAAAAAAACACATACAAATGCAGAACCTGATCATGCCATGTATGAAGGACGTAACAAGACTTATCTGGTGAAGAACAGGCGAGAAAGCTATCTTCAGTGTCAGTATCCAACAACACTATACAATGCCGAATAAGCTCAATTTCAGATGCGACTGAATCCAAAGTTTTTGAGAACATACAAAATTCACCATATTTTGCCATAGCCACAGATGAATCCACAGATATTGCCTCACTGAGCCAGTTGATGGTCTGGGAGGTATATTTCAGAGGACACCTTCAAAGAAGAACCCTTGTTTTGTTCACCACTGACCCTCACAATGAGGGGAGAGGATGTGTTTCGTAAAATTGAACATTACTTTGAACAAAAAGGCCTTCAATGGACAAGCTTGTGGGAAGCTGCACCAACCAAGCCCCTGCTATGATCAGGTGTAATTCTGGATTTCAAGCCACGATAAAACAAATCGCACCCCTGGCAATCACAATTCACTGCTTGATTCATCAACAGGCCCTCTCAGTGAAAACCTTACCTGTTCTTATGAAGCAAGTGCTAAATCAGGCAGTGAAAGTAGTCAACTATATCAAAGCCAGTCCCCTGAACACCTGCCTATTCAGGCAACTGTGCAAAGACATGGATGCCGAACACCAGAACTTGTTATACCAAACCAAGGTCAGGTGGTTAAGTCGTGGAAATGTGCTGTTGTGGCTATATGAACTCCATGTAGAGGTGGTGGAATTTCTCTGCTGACAGAAGGTAGAAATGGCTGGCTGGCTGGCTTCCTGGCAGATAAATCATGGCTAGGAATTGTGTGTTATTTTACCGACGTATTCGAGAAATTCAACAAACTAAACAAGTCTCTACAAGGCAGATATTCCAACATCATGGATTTCCATGACAAAATTCATGGATTCACTCGTACTCTGGAGTTACTAGTGCTGAAGGCCCAGGCAAAATGACTCACCCTCTTTCCCTGCTTAAACAATTTTCTGGAAGACAATAGCGATGTTAATATCCCAGATATTGTGACGCACCTGAACTTGACGAAGAGTGAATGTGAAAAGTACTACCCTGTCTTAGACCCTAGTCAGTTCAATCCAAGATAAGATCCATTCACTGCAGATGATTGGAGCTTAGAAGACAAATTTTGTGCAAGAACTGGTAAGGCTTCAGCAAGATTTGTCATTTCACACTCTCTATGAAAGGAAGAGACTGTGTGAATTTTGGTGTGGAATGCGGGTCAAATACCCAGTGTTATCTTCAATTGCAATTAAGAAACTTATGCCCTTTCCATCGATGTATCTTTGTGAATCAGCATTTTCAGTCATGGCAGGGATAAAGACTAAAGACCAGAATCGTTTGGACATTGAACCAGATATGCATGTGGCCCTAACTTCTATTGAACCTGATTTGAATTGCCTTTCTAATGATATGCAGGCCCAGCTATCTCACTGAGAACTTTCAAAATGTGCACTGTACCCACTTTCAATATGTACTTTTTACTCACCTTTGGTGGAAGATTGAAATGTTTTTGGTCTGAAAATGTCAGATTTGTATGTTGAATGTGTGTGCTAGGCTAAAAAAGTCTGAGACAACCCAATGAATTTGTATTTACTAGTTTTTGTTGGATTGGGTGGGACACAAGAGTGTGTATGTAGTTAGATTTGGGATGCCATGGAAAACGGTTGAAAAACCCTGGTCTAGAACCATCCTTTAAAATATATAATACTCAGAAAGATCACTGAGGATTTGGATTTACCACTACTTGTCTGACATTCTACTTGAATCGTGAATGACTGTAAATACCAACTGTGCAGCATATTATCATGAATGCATGTACAAACAATATTCAATGACTTCATTACATTCACACAATATCTTCAGAACATTTCGTTCAAACTTCTCTTGCTTTCCTAATTGTCATCATAAGTTGGTAATTTGATTTAATTTGAAAAACATTCTTTTTATCTGAAAATAATTCCTTACTGCACTTACCTTAAATACAAATAAATTGATGAAATCCATGTTTGAAAATTTTTACAAATTATTGGTAGTCATTTTGAGAACTTTTCAGGACCAACCATGTACACACAGATTGAACTATTCCGTCTCCTAAAGGTTTTATAGGACTGCATATGTTAAGATCACAAGGTGTTAGGCCATGAATATACAGTGGATATAACAGCATCTTCCCCTTATCAGTGGTCTGTTGTGCCACGTATGGCTAAATCTGGCCACCACTTATGAATGGCAGATGAACCTTCTTCAGCAATTTGTGGTAATTCCATGCATTAATAATATTCTTCCAATGAATTCATGAACTCAACATAACTCTCTCATCCCAGAAAACTCTCATCATCTGAAGGTGTCAGCCTAAACTTCTCTGGTGGCATGGAGTCTGGATGTGTTTCAATGCATACTGGCTTTTTTTTTTTGTTTGTTTCTTGGATACAATTTCACACCCAGCTGTTGTCACATAATGCTTTCAAGAAGATATCTTCTTGTATTAAATAATCAAGTAGAATGTGACATGAATCTCACCAGATCTGCAACTTTGTTTAACCAAAAACTTGATTATTGAGTGCAGTTTCAGGCTCACATTCATGTTTGTTTCAGCTATTTTTTTTTTGGTGGGGGGGGGACACCTAATGCCAAGATGACTAAATCATGTATCACCAGATATTCAGACAAAATGGCTATATCAGTAATTAATGTACACCTTCTAGTGAAAGTTAATATACAAAAGGTCAAGAATATATTGAATTATATTTAAAAAATGTATTCCACTGCCACCTTTTTCTGGAAGCCCAGATTAACAAACACAGATAATGATCAATCATTTTCAATTTTAAAAAAACAAGTAAACAGTAATATGTTGCTTTTGTCACAAAGCTCTTGCTTGCTTGTGAATACGTATACAGTCATACCTCGTTTTACGTCGGTTTTCTGCAACTTTGTTACGTCAGTCGGCGAACATACTAAAAACCCATAAAAATTTTCAAAATCACCTAAAAACCAATAAAAAAAATGTTAAAATATGTAAAATAATTTATAAATTATTTAAAAGCTTAAAAATTTTTTAAACATTGTGCCGTTCGGTACCTATAGTTCCAGCATTCGCCGAATGGCGGCGTTGTAGTTCTTGTCAGCTGATTCAAACTTGTGCTTGTGCATGTGTTTTTTGCAGCATCTCATTTGCATTGAATTTGTGGCTTTATTTGTACTCCATGGCTCCGAAGTTCCCACTGATAGTCCTAATGCTGGTGCTACTAAGCACCGTGCTATATCGTTGGAAGATAAGCTGGCTATGATAAAACACCATGAAAATGGTGAAAAGGTTGCCGCCATAGCTCATGCTTTTAGCTTGAATCAGACGACAGTATCGATGATCGTTCATGATAAGGCACGGATTTTAGCCCACATCAAAGATGTCCCAGTGATGAAGAACACAGTCATCAACAAGAAAAGAGGCATGATCTACGAGGAAATGGAACATCATCTTTCTCTTTGGGTCAGCATATTCCCATAAGCCAGCTGTTGATTCAGGAGAAAGCGTTGTCTTTGTTTAAAGACCTCAAGAAGTTTCCTGACAAGAAAAACACAGACTTCAAGGGAAGTTCAGGATGGTTCATGCGGTTTAAGCAGCGACACAGTCTTCACAATGTCAAGATCTAAGGTGAAAGTGTGTCAGCCGACAAATTAGCTGCATTGGAATTCCCAACGATTTTGGCGAAGATTATTGAGAACGGATTTCTTCCAGAACAGATATTCAATGTGGATGAGACCAGTCTCTTCTGGCTGGAAGAGAATGCCAGATCGTTCATTCATAGCCAAGGAGAAGGCTATGCCAGGCTTCAAGATTGCAAAAGACCGTTTGACCCTTCTGTTGGGAGGCAATTGCTCGGGCGACTTTAAGTTAAAGCCATTGCTGGTGTATCATGCCCAAAATCCTCGAGCATTGAAGAACATCCCCAAGGCCTCTCTCCCAGTTGTATGGATGGCAAACCCAAAGGCTTGGGTGACTGTTGCCATTTTTGAGGATTGGTTCTTCAACCATTTTGTACCAGCAGTGGAGAAGTATTGTAAGGAGAAGGGCATCCCATTCAAGATCATCCTTATTTTAGACAACGTTCCTGGACACCAGCAAAACCTCATCGGTTTTCATCCGAACATTACTGTCATTTACCTCCCCCCCAAACACCACCTTTTTCTTGCAGCCAATGGACCAGGGGATCATTGCCATCTTCAAACGCTACTACTTTAGGCGTATGCTTAGGCAGGTTGTAGCTGCAATGGAATTGGATGACGACATCACACTCCATGACTTTTGGAAGGGATACAAAATCTACAAGAACCGTGACACTTCATCATCAGCAGAATACAGCAGGGCTTTGTGCACATCGACAAAGCGCTTACAATTTTCGAGGAGATGGATCTCAATGCTTCGCAAAAATTATGGGGGCAGTTCACGATGCTACTGTTCCTTATAGGATCATCCTACATGAAAAGAAGAGCAAGACTATTCAGGGCACTCTCAACCAGTTCTTGCAGCGCATCAAAAATCAACAGGAAGAACTCAAATCGTCTGCTGGAGCGTGTCAGCCATCAATGTAGTCTCATCCTTTTCCTCTAACCTCCACCTTATCAAGCACATCGATGTCACCCATCAGGTAATTTTTTTTTTTGTTTTTTCTTTACATTAGTATTAATTAAAATGTATCAATTTATTAAAAAGAATGTAAAAATATTGAACTATCGAACGACGTATTGTATTCCTACATGTCGATGTCATTAGCAACGTTATGGGGTTATTTATAGGAGTTCATAGAGGGTCTAGATCATTTTTTAAAAAGTTTATTTCACTTAACTTGTGAGTCTTGGAACGAATTAACGACGTAAGGCGAGGTATGATTGTAGTCCTGTACAAATTGAATTACTTGAAGCAAAGAATGGAATAAAACAATAACATATTTCCCAGCCCACCCTTTGCTGAGAAAATCCATGGAGTTGTTTGTCTCTCTCTATATATATATATCACCTGGAAGGTGCAAAACATTTGATTTTTCTCTTCAGTGAACTGTTACAATCTGTGGTTAGCAAACTATAAAATCTAGTGCCAGTTAGCTACAACAAATTAGTAGTTTAGCAATGTCAAAAAAAAAGGGGCACTACCTTCATTCATTCTACAAAATCAAATAATCAAGATGCTGTTACAAATCTATTAAAAGCAGTATCTTAAAATGCAGAAATCAATCATCAAGCAACCAAGAAAAAGGAAAAAAGAAAAACAAAGCCATTTTGAATTCTCTCATCTCTCCACTTTATACCTATGAATCTGAAGTCTACTCAACCCATCTACTTTTTTTTTTACTTACTCACTCACATCTAACAACACCTTCACATCCTTTTGAATTAGCCACTGCAATTTCATTTCCTCCCAAACAAATCTAATCAGGAGCAGACATCCTATGCTTCCAAGCTGAATTACCTTGTACAAAGCTGTGTAGTTCTTGCAAAATAAATTCCCAGGTACAAAAGAAATGAGATGTACTGGGATAAATCTAGCAAAGCAGTACAAAAAAAATAATTTTTTAAATCATGGTTAAATGTTAACTGGCACATTCTATTCTTAGGAGACCAAGCAGCAAGCGCAAAACCTCAAACCTGTAATGCAGCATTTGATTGGCAGAGAAACAATTATGCTAAGAACAAACTTTGAAGATTTCCATTCTCACCCCAAAACCAAAAAATAGAATCATACTTTTATGCACTAGTCTTTTTACATGAGTAATAACTATAGATGTGCCCAGCACTAATCTATCCGATCCTACTTCCCACTACTATGGCAGTCAGTATTTCAAGGGTCTTAGGTACATCTGTTTCTCAGAAAAGTTCATGTTTCTTTCAATGCATTCACATTATTGGGCAACAGGTACGTTCATCAGAGTATTCTATTTTCCCATACATGGTGAAAAATTTTGTCAAAAAACTCTAGTGCCAAAGGAAGCAGCTCAGCCCATAACATCTCTTCCATGTATGTTCTTCTGGAAGGCAGGCAGGTTGCAAGATATTCCAAAAATTGCAAAGTATCTTGTTGAGAAAGAATTGGGGGGGGAGAATAAACTGCTGGGTACCAAACTGCTCTACAGAACTTGCACAGCAGCTATCATGATTGCTGTAAACAAGTGGGCTGAATTGCATCTCTGGGCCTTTACCACACCCAAGTATAGCCACTGAAGACGTAAACTGATGGAATCTGCTGATCATCAGAGGAGAGAGACAACTGATACTGCAAAGACCTGTTCATCACCTACTAGGCTCATTCCTTTGTTTCACACACTACATTCATAAGCAGGGCTTTCTATCGAGCCACACACACTCATGGTGCCTAAGTTTATGAGAAACACATTGCATTGTTCTGTGGCACAAGTTTACAGCATCTGATGTCTACAACTTTGTTGGGGGGGGGGTTGGTGCAGACAATGCATTCAATCGTACAGCTGTCAACAGCTTTTCAACCCAATGTCAAGCAGTGGTAACATGTGAATGGTGATAATGTCACATACAAGGTCTCATTTTAACCATAATCTGAACACTCCAATTACATGACAGTGTCATTTGGCAAAATGTACCACAAAATAATTATTGATAGCTTCAAAGAATTGAAGGTAAAATGTGTTCTTAAGACTCTAGAGGTATTCATTTTAACACAAGATAATGTGCATGTTTTAAATGTATACTTCAATATTTCTTCAGAGAATTATTATTTGAATGTTTCATTTTTAAATATCTAAAAAAAGATGTTTAAAATGTTGGCCAAAACATTAACATCATTAAAATAATGAAAAAAATTACAAACTGATATATCAAAGAACCTAAAATAGGAAATTTAACTGCATCATACTTGTTTTAGTAGCCCACTGAAGTACACCTCTTGAGACGCCCCAACGACCTATGGGAAAAGTATGGCTGAAGACAGATTTTCTTTCAGTTTTAAAAAAGACCACTTCAATTTTTGAAGTTCCTACAATTTTTGCTTTAAGTTAATGTGACCTGGGACTTCATAATAACATAACCATTTTACTTTAATACGAAATGGACAACCTTCTAAGTTAATTCTGGCATAACAAGTATCTCTGTAAGGTGACGAAAGGTTAGAAGTGGGGGAGTAAAAAACAAAAAAAAAAAAAAGGACCGCTCACTTATATTTTTCAGGTTGCTCTTGGATGAATTGCGTCTCATGCCGGAGAGGGGCAGAGTAAGGTAACCGTCTGGAATACGAAGACAAGCTGATAAAGTAAGACAGACAACTCAAGCAGACATACTTTTCTCACAGTATAAAGGACTTTTGACTGAGGTGATGGAGTTGCACCAGCTCTGGACGTCAAGTCAACAACACAATAAACAAGTAACAACAACATATTCTCAACTAATAATCAGCACAAAATTAACACATCATCCAGCAAAAAATAAAAATAACTGCTACAATACTTAACCAAGTTTTTGATGGACAGTGTGCATGTACATGCTTGCAGGTGCACCAGTTTCATGGAAACAAAAACAAGAAGCAACAGTTATTTACCCTGAAAACAGGAAAAGCAAGAACTACCAGCAAGTTGTCAATCAGTTTCTTCAGGCTTTTAGATTATTACTACTGTGTTTAAGAGGCAACTAATTAAGGATTGCCTGCTAATTAAAAGTTTTGAATGTGCAGACATGGATGAATGTTTTCAGCTATCTACAGTTACTAACACTAAGAGGCCATAAGTATAACTTAGTTGAGATCCTGGCACAGTTAGATATTAGAAAATACTTTTTTTAGTAACAAAATTGTTAATGAGTGGAATAAATCACTGATAAGTGTTGTTAATAATAATTAATCAATCTACAAATCCTATATCAGTATATATATATATAATAGTATTTCTCTTTCCTGGAAGCCCATGTTAAATACATGATGGCTTCCTGCCTCACAATGAACTAAATTCTTTTAATCCTTTCCCATTCAAGTCAGCCAAAAACAGCCAGGCATCAATGAGTTATTTAATGTCTATTTCTGTGTATACTATAGATGGTGCATGTATAAGAATGCTAGTCCACATCATCATTTCCTCTGGCTATTTATATTCCTTTTTTTCCCCGCTGAAGTGATTTAGTAGTGAAGCCAAGCATTACCCAGTTTGTCTATTCACTTGATATCTGACAGAATCCAACAGTGAATCCTTTTCTTCTGGTGACTTGGAAATCTCAAGGGTTTGTACCTTGAAACTCTCATCATTTAGCTGGTCAGACAGCTATGGACAAATTTTGAATGTGACGAGTGAGCACAGAGTTATCTAGCAAAGTTGAGACAGCAGCTGATCAACATACCAGTGTTTGTCCAGTCTGCTGACCCAAAGATTCATGTCCCTAATAACGAGACCAGTGGATTTCTTCTGCCACGACTAACCACTAACCCACAGACCCAGAGGCAGGCAGAGCTGGAACCAACTGGGAAGAGATGTAAAGCATCTATAGCAGTAAACATAACTATGATTCTGAGCTGTCCATTGAGGATTAATGAAGTCAGAATGACAAACTTAGTGTGAAAAGTAATAACAGTGGGAGATTAAAATTGGATCAGTACCTCCATTGCAAGTCAAATGATTTTGTTTTCTGAACATTCTTTTTCATTTGGATAACTGAAATGTGTGCTAAGTCATTAGCACTTTGAGTCGACCCCAGAGATTTTTTCATGCTTTTTAATAATTTTAATCAGATAAGTACAAATTAAATATCACCTTTTCTTTTTTTTTTTTGAACAGGAAAGGGTTAGAATTTTATTCAATCTTCAGAAGTTTGTTTTTTTTTTTGCAAGTACTTGTTTTCATTAAAATCCAACAAGTCTACAATCACACAAAACATGTAAAGATAATTATTTAATGTACAAGCAAAATAAACTTTCAAATTTAATTTCAGAAATTAAAAATATTACAGTATATCTTTAAGAGGGTTATAACTGTGCCACTGAGATTTTGTACAAGTTAATTTAGCATTTAATGTAGCCTGCAAAGCCCGTGTATACACAGTCGGTCAGGTCATTACTGCCTGCACATGAATGTCATTTATAAGTAAATGTGAGAAAGGAGCAAGAGTTTCAAACATAACCCAGTAATGAGCATGCTACCAGGCTCTAGCTGCTGAAGTTTAAATTTTATTGACCGAATGAAGAGATTTTTACAGAATTTTTCTCATTTTTATAAAGGGCAAATTTCATCAAAAATGAAAACAAGGACATAACTAGCTATACACCATAGTACAAGACAAAATTTCCCCTTTTGCTAAAAATGGACCAAATTGTCCGACAGTTTCAGATGTTGTTTGCTTGCTCATTTCACATAGTATTACAATGTACAGTTGGGATAAAAGAATTACATTATAGTTTGTTTTTTTTTTTCCAGACATTCATTAACAAATTATCTCGTCAGTGAAATGTTAAGCAGCATCTTGTGCACTTTTGTTTTCACATTCTACCTGTCTAAGATGAAAATTCTTGGAAATGTGAACAAGCAGATTAATTTCTGAGTAGTAGCTCTCAAACAAATAAAATACTCACATAGTCTTCTGTCGTTTTCTAATCTCCCTTTAGATGTAGTTATAGATAATATTTAGTTAAATTTAAATCAAACACCAAGAAACATACTACAATGTCATTCTAAATTAAAATTTCTAATAAAGAATAACTGCATGCAGCATTTTATCTAAAAACAATTTTTTAAAATCAGATTGATATTTTAATTAAACTAAAAAACTAAATATATAAAAATCACTGTTTTTAAAATAAAAGACCATCAACTTAAGTATTACTTAAAGCAATTGGGTATGCAACCTGAATCTGGTTTCTATCCACCAATAATTTTGTTAAAACTAAAAACTTTGCTGTTTACTTGAATTTTCATCGAAGATTTCCAAAATAATTCTACAGCTATGCTTGACTCATACCAGTAATTATGGAAATTACAAAGGAAATGTGCTAAAATCATATCAAACATTAATCTTTAAAATAACACTGATATGAGCAAATAAAGAACTACCTATATTGTTTATTTCTTATGTATTCAGGTAAAGTAAAACTCAATTGAGAGGCCATGTCGGCTGTCTTTAAAACGTAAACACGGCTCCACAAACATACATTAAATGAAAGCAATGGTTTTGAATTATTCTATTTCCTTGTATTAGATTTCATTTGACTATCATAAACATCCTAATTAAACTGACTTTAGTTATATTACAAATAGGCAAGAAAGCACAATCACAACTTTTACAAGAAAGAAAAGAAACTGCTGTTTTATATTATTAATTCTGTTACTAAAACTTATCTTTCTAGCATCAGGCCACACTGAAACATCAGACAATTTAAAATTATGACCCCACCCCACTAATATCATAGAGCTACCTAAAAGAATGTTACCAGTCACACACACGAGAGAGATTGGCAAATTTCAAAATAAGGAGTAGCTTCAATCCAGTCCACTGCCAGAAATCTATTTCCTACACTAATTTTCATAGCATCAGATTCTCTCTTTATCATGTCTTTCTGCATCAAGGGAACCACCTAATCATCTTTCACACTTTTCTGACTCCTCAAAGTATCTCTCGAAGAAATATACCTTTCAGGCAGTGTTTTCAACCATTGTTTTCTTTCATTCAAAGTTTAATCTCTTACATATCTAACAGCCACCAACCAAGACTCAGGCCCACATGAGAGACAACTAAAACATGGTGAAGTCGCACAAATTCCATCGGTTAAAAAAAAAGTTTACAATTGACTTGAATCTCTCTTTATCAATGATAGAAATTAAAAGCATTCAATTCCCAGTCCTCTCCTGCATGTAGCCATGCATCAGAGCAAATACACTGATTGCTGATACCAACATAAATTAATTAAGGATGTAGGTTCTTTGTGGTGCTTATCACTGACAGTTTCAGTTAGTCAAAAACTGAAAACCACTGCCATTATAAGAGTATAATTTAGTTTTTTAGGAAAAGATATAACCAAAAATAATTGGAAAATTCTTAAATGCTAAAATGGGAATTTTAAGTGTCATTTTCTTTGAGTAGATATTTAAAAACAGAGTAAATCACAAAACAATACTTTTCAAATTGTGCTGTCCCTCGGACTTTTACATCCCTGCACAGACTCAAAACCCTGTCAAACTTCCTCCCCTCAAACAAAATCAAAACAAGGTAAATTTAAATAGTTAAAAACTGAAAACATTTTAGAAAATCTAAGTTCAAATCCTTCCTTATAATTTCAATATTGTTCCTTTCCAAGATAGCACAGGATACTCAGATAAGCCAAGAATAAAACAAATTCCTACAGATTTATGTTTAATGATTTAGTTAATTAACCCCTGTGTTCAAGTAGATGCAATTTACCAGTACAACTGCTTGACGATACCAGGTTCCATCCACCAGGTGTCACTGCAGCAATAACTGGAGTGTTTCGTTCCCGCAGTCGCTCTTCTTCAAGCATCTGGGCTGCAACTGCAGCAAATGGAGTCTCAAACTGCTGTACAAGACCACCAAATGCTACAGCAAGCTCCTGGAGAAAGGGAAAAAAACAAAAACCATATCAACAAATTAATTGCCATCACCTTATCAGTAGTAGCAGAACCAACCAATGAACTCACATTTCAGAAATCTTTCTGTCACCATCATCAAAGTCCCAAGTACAATTGTTTCAAGTACAATGATATCCATTTCTTCTTTATGAATCATACCCACCACAACTGGTTGGTTCCTATGCTTGATGTAGCTTTTTTGCCCTACAATTTACTCCATAGGTGCCATCAAATTATTTCCCAAAATATCAAAACTAGAACAAATAGATCTTAAAACCTGAATAATTTTGTTCTAAGAATTATTCAACTCTTCCAAAGTTAGATTTTTTTCAGAATAAGTTTTTTTTTTTTTTTTCAGGATGTTAAATGAATTATTAAGCAATCATTCATGTTCTGAACATGTAACAACTCTTCCCCCCTATCAATAATTTTAAGGCAAACAAAAAGTGCAGTGGCCTACATTGGTCAAATTACAATATCCAAAGACTTGTCAATCAATGGATTCAAGACCAGCTATTGCAATATACTCCAGAAATAACACCAACAACAACAGGAAAAAAAATCACCAAAACACCCATTCTCTACTAGAGATGTGATGGGAAATGCCTGAACTAAGCATCTAACTTTAAACAAAAAGTAATTTTAAAATCTGGACTATTATTTATCACTGTTAAAAAGAAAAAAATTCTGTGTGTTCTTCTAACAGAAAATTTTAACTAAGCAAGTAAATATCAGGGGTGAGTTACTATAAAATTTGGTGCATTTGTTGTATACAGTTTATTTCTTTTCAAAAATTTTCATTATTCTTTTTGGATTTCAATTCCTATAAAATGTTATATAGTTAGTATTTTAATTTAATTTTTCAGCCATTCCCTGCTTTCACTAATAGCATCAATCAACCAGTTACATACTCTTGTTAACATTGTGTCTAAAGTTATAGAATAAAAAAAAACAAAACACAGCTGAAGAGGACTTGTTGCTGTTTTCTTTTTCTGACATTTATAATAAATTTCATTGTGTTCTTGGTCAGTGCTACCTTTCTAACAAGAGGGCATCCATCATGAACACTGTGTGTCAGAGTGATGCCTATTCCCAGATCAATGTTGCTGGCATGGTCACTGCGTTCATCAGAGCTATTGCTGATGTATGTTCCCAGAGCAAAAACTGCAGCAGCTCGCACCTGCAAAGTGACAAAAGGCAATCTATTATTTAAATATCAGAATCTTCCTGAAAAATTCCCCATTACTAGGAATGAAGCCAGCACAATGCCTCTATGTCTCCAAGTTTAGTTTAAGAGGTTACCCAGAACATACCATATGTACAAATAATTTAACAATACAGCACAATAATTATTTTAGTTTTGTAGTTAGAAAGTGCCAGGAAGACCTATAGTGGCTTGCTGATGAAAAGCTAGAGAAAAACTAAAAAATTATGTCAATGGAGTTACATCATTTACTGCATCTACTGATAATGTATTCGTTAACATTCTATTACTGGAAAAAATGTTCTGAACTTCTTGTTGTCCACATATTAGAGCTCCTTAATTATTTTTTTTAAAAAGACCTATTAAGTCTCTTAAATGCTAAAAGCAGCAACTTTAACATTTCATTCAACAGTATATTCTAAACGTTTAAAGCCTGGAAACATGTCCAGGCTAAACTCCTGATAATTCAACCTTTCCTTATAGAATGTCCCCACAGCTGTACAGAACATTTAAGATGTGGAAAAAAACAGACTTATATAAATGAACAAACTTTTTGTCCAGGATAGTGCAGTTAATTAGCTGTAACATTCTGATAGCAGCTAAAATGCATTGTTCTTCATATTTCAAACTTGAGGAAGATGCAAACAACTTACACATTTTTCTAACCATCATAGTAAACGGAGATAAACTTTGAAACAATGGAGGATTTAGAAATTCTTTGTAGCTTTGCAAAATTCTTCAGAAAAGGTATGCAACCCAGTGACACCAGAAATGTAAAGTTTAGTTGGAAATGGAGATTTTTAATGTCTGAAAAGCTTGAATTGAAGTAGATTAGGAATATTTAGCAAATTCAAACAAAACTACTTCCCTAAGGTCCATACATTAACAGACTGGATGTAAAATCTTACAGCCATTTTTTTAAATCTCTTTTTCCCCTCTTCCCTTCAATTATTTGTGTCAGAGATGAATGCACGCATTTAATAACAAAGTAGCTCATTATAACATACATCCGTTAAACTGTTCTTTAGAAAGGGTGTGGAGGAGTCAAAAGATTGGGTGTTTTTTCCCCAAACATTATTCACGTCCAACACACTCACCTCAGGTACTCCATCACTGAGCAGCTTGCTGAGCTTTTCATGAGCCAGATCTCTCACACCACACCACCGAGCTGAATCAAAGTTCATCCACACCTACACACACACAATAATAGAATACAAGGGTAAATTAAACAATGCCTTAAAAATCAATCATTTAAGTCTGAGTGGCATTTTCTAACATGTTCAGGTAGTTTTCACCCAGAGCATTTGCTTACACCATAACTTACACTGTTGTAATATAATTATCACTAACAATTCTCACTCCATTCACGCAAAAAGAAATGTTTTGATACTAAACTTGTACAGCAAAGTTACAATTATGTCCCCCATTACTATTTGCTCATAACTCAATTTACCAGAATTTAACTATAAATGTGTCTCTATCTCAACTCAAAATCTATAAATTAAACAATTTTATTTTTTAATTTTGCTAAAGGAAATAAGAGTCCCATGAAAATTGTAGGGAAGCTATAGCCAAATGTTTCACATTACCCTAGAAATAACAAAACCCTGTTCATTAGGCCTGACACTGTACCTGTGGCAACTTCTGACTGAGCTGCACTTGTCATCATGATTTATAAAGTCTCCTTCTGGAAATTGTGCATTTGCATGTTAGATTGCAAATTTTCATACTGGTCAATGTGTTGACATAACATTATTATGTAAATTCAGCAGGTTTAATTTGATTTTATCAAGCAAAATAGAAAATTCTAAGGTGATGCAAAACTTTTTAGCCATGGCTGTACTAAGAACATTGTCAATAATTCAGACCCCAAGGACTCCTTCAACAGCACTAAGATTCTTCTGGTTGTATGCCTAGTCAGTCTGGTTATTCATCACTTGCATCCTGCTGGCTTGAGCAGCAGCTAAAATCTGTGCTCTTCACATTTAACACTTTTAGTGATTAATATTAATAGAAATTCTCCACAACAAACACCATGGCCACCTTTAATTTTTTTTTTAAAACTTTATATTTTCCCTATTTCTTTTGTTGGTTACTTTCACTTAATACATCATATCAGTTTTAATTCCCAATAATTTTGTCACAATAACAAACTCCTTACATCAGAGGCATAGCAAGTGTGGGCAGTCACCCCCCCCCCCCAGTTGTAGGTCTGAAGGGGTGCAAAATTTCCTCTGGCCTATAAATTATATTGTCAATTAATAACTAGCCACCTCTGCCCGTGAAATTTCCACAGTAGTTATGAAAGGTCTTTCGGCAAGCTGAAATTAATTATGACATACTTGAGAACTCCAATGACTCAAGAACGACTGAGTAACTTGGCAATATTAAGTATTGAAAAAGGTGCATTCAATACCTTAGATTTTGATAGTTTGTTTGATTCATTTGCAGCAGTGAAAGCACAAAAGGTTCATATATAATGTAACAATGAATACCAGAATGCTACCTGTACAAGATCTAGTTAAGTATATGCAGTTTTGTAAACTAATAAAATTTATTTGTAAACATAAGTAGTATTTTATCAATCTGTTTCATAATACATGTACACCACAAGTGACTGCATTCTGCATGCTTGAAATATTACTCTAGCTATGTGACTTTGAACAAGTAAACCTAGTAGGCGATACCTCATTAGTTCCAGGTTTACAGTTGTGAGATTTTATATTGTGACTTTAAATTAGCTCTTTATAAGTCGGTGATTAATTCTTTGTGATTGTCATTAAGTAGGTAATGAGTCACAAACAAATAATCAAAACATTTCAGAGGTGGGGGCGCCAAAAGGGTCTTTCCCCAGGTGCTGAGAACCCTTGCTACACCTCTGCCTTACATAACTAGTTCTGTTCCAACAATTTCTGAGGTACTGGGAGACATAAATGCAACAGACACTGCCACAACAAAACTATATAAATATAATTCTGTTTAGTCTTTATGGTCAGCATCGAAGTCCTGGAGATAGTAGTAGTGTTTCTTGATGAAAAGATAGATAGTTCCTATGCTTGAAAATGACACAGTACTTACAGAAATCATCTCATATGAAAATAAATGTATATTATGCAGAAATTGACACATGAAAGTTTGAATGCTCACTTTTCCAAGACACAATGCAAGCCACTGGCGCAACCTTGGATTTGAATCATTTAGTTGTTCAAGGCAGATAGCAATCACATTTCCTTGAAAAGCTGCTTTCTGAGAGAGAAAAAGAGAAAATAAATAGTTATCAAAATCAATGAATACAAGAATGCAAAGTAGCAGCATGCTTTTCTATCTGGTCAGCAGTTTTTCTGAATTATCTCCCCCTTGGTTCTGCAATAATGACAGATTTAACTTTTGAGCTTTGAATTATTGTTTCTTTCTCTATACTTTCATTTACTTGGTAGTTTTTTTTACCCTAAACATTTAAAAAGTCTGCAAAAGTTTAATTATTTCCATAATTCATGTGGTGTATACTATCTAAAGATAACATTAATATCTATCTAAATAAATTTCAAATGAGGTTTTTTTAAAATTCATTTATTATTATTTTAGGTTTATAAATTTTTATTCTTTTTTTAATTATCTAACCTCCAGTAATATTTATTCCTGTTTTTTTTGGGGGGGGGTTGTAACTTTTAAATTTGTATTAAAAAATAATTGCATGATTATTTCCCTTTCTAAAAATTTAATATACAATTGCTGATTCTGTCTAGACATCTTTAGGCAAACATAATCACTGGAGAATATAAATGACTGAAAACATTCACTTTTAACAAATAAGAGACCAAAAGAAAAAAAAGCAAAATCACATACCTGTCCCTGGGGATAATTGTTGACTATCATCGCCAGCACAAACGCAGCCATTGTACGATGATCTGACTAAAATAAACAAACACACACTATAAAAACATTCATAAAATAAAAGAACTATTAGGTTTTATAACTGCACCCTTTGTTTTTTAATCTTTTTTTTAAAGTGTTTTGTGGTTCCTGCACACCAGCTCTGCTTTTAAAAAATTTTCCCCACCTAATGTTTGTAGTTCCTAATAGTAGTCTTTCTGATTCCTTTGCAAACCCAAACCACACAAAAAATAGTAGTAGTAAAAAAAATTTTTAATAGATTTTAAGAAAGGAATAATTTCTGCATTTAATTTTTAAAGAACAGATTACCAAAAATTTCGAGAATATGCAAACCTCTAACATATCACAGTATGAAGGTTCTGGAATATCTCATGATATTAATAATTATCCATCTAGCATACCCCCCAATATTAGCAGTATATTATGTTCAATCATAGGCCTGATATGCTAAAATTAAATTTTACTTAAGCATACTAAAACAAATGAAAATTATGCCAAACTTGAAATCAATCTCATTCCATCTTTTTCTAACAAGATCAAAGCGATAACTTAAATTTGTGATAATGTTAATGTAGTTTAAGTACACAAAAGTTCAAAACTGATGTCCAAGTAATTTCTAGTACATTCTCATTAAGAGAAATCAGTTTATTACAAAATTAAAATATGCATTTGTAGTCCCATCCCCTCAAAATATAAAAAATGAAATAAGCTTTCATTTTATTATTCATCTTTACCAATTGGTGGAATTATTTAAGTTTATATTTTAATTATAAAATATAAAATTATACTAAAATCTATAGATTAATAGGTGACATGGGAAAGGAAAGATAATCTTAGAAATTTTAGTTTAAACTTATTTCTCTTAGCAGGTCATATATGGTTAAGTTAAAAAAATGCCTACCATTTTTGCAATCAATACTGTGCATGCATGCACTCTTAAAAGTTTCAAATAATTGTTGTAGCATAAATAATTAGATTTTCTTGGTGTTGTATAGAAATAACACACAAATTTATGGAAAATACTAAGCTTTCAATGACAATATTCAGTTTTATCAAAAAATGGGAAATAATATTCAGAGAAAAAAAATGAACTTAGATGGGGAGAAAACAAGTTTTTTTTTTAAAAAAATCAATAAAGTTTAAACAGAATATTTCAACTTTTTGTTCTCCACACCAACTTGCAACCAAATTTTCTTTTTCTTCATATTGCTGCTTAAACAAAAGCCGAATACAATCAGCAAAAGTTCAGTTATTTCAATCCCTTTCCTATTTGTTGAATGAAATCTTCAACAGCAGCACAGCAAAAAATTGGACAGCTGCATTTATGTCATTCCAATAAACCTAGATGATGACAGCTGTTTGCAGCATGCCTTTAACACTCCAACAAAGATTTATTGCATTCAGAAAGTACAACAAATTCATACACCTGCTGCTAATAGCAAATAGGTCTTATTTCCCATGTAAGATGTTTCTACCATTTTCAAAAAAATTTTTTTTTTGTAATTATGGAGTCCAGTTTTCGACCACAGTAACAGAATATTGGAAGCACTACAAATCTCTGAAATAAAACAAACTTTTCAATCTCTAAACATACTTCACATTCACCAGCAGACCATCTGCTCAATAAAAAAAAGTATTTTCAATCATTTTTCTTTTCTTTTAAAAACTGGTTAAATTACTTAACTAGCAACATCTCAAGTGATATCCCAGACTACATCATATGCAGCAGCAATCTTGAATGTTGATCATACTCATCAAGACAGTCACTTGCACTGTGTGTACTGGTAAGCTTAATGGATTAGATTTGGTAAGAAAAAAATCTGACCCATATTTTTATAAAATAAATTTTTTAATGAAAACCATTTTTTTTAAAAAAGAACATCTTTACTCACCTACCCTTAGTTCCCATTTTCACCAAAATGGACTGACTACCCATAATTCATCAGTTTCATCATGGCAATATGACAAGCAAAGCAACAGCATGACAACCTGTAGGAGAGGCAAGTGGGAATGTATCTGACTGGTGATAGTAGAAACTTATCTTGGGATCTAATTCCACTCATCACTAGTCAGACAGCCTAGGTCCTACACTAGGAGCAGGCAGTGAAAATGGCAAAGATTGGAATGTGGATGAGGAAGAGGCAAACAGAGACAGCAGAAAGAAAACAATGAAAACAAATTGAGAAAGAAAAAAGATTTCCTATAATATGATAGCTGTTTCATCACTAAATATCCATTTGTACATTCCACAGACCAAAGAAATCTGCCACCTAAAGGAAAACCAAGGGAACAGATGTCATGATATTAAAAAGCATGGAAAAAAAATTATTTTTTTTTTTATCAGCAGACCAAGTCAGCAAATTTACAATGTTTGTCAGTAATAAAATGGCCTTTTTTGTAGAACCACAAATTCTGTGGCCCACTTGACCAAGGAACCCTAAATTACTGTAAAGCTATCACAGCAATTGCCCACTACATGCCATAGTATTTTAACAAGCAAGGCACTTGACAGTTCATCCATGAGAGCAAATAAAAAATGTTCAATTTTCATTTTTTCAGACTTTTGCTATTTTTCAGGTGTTGACTACAGAAACTTTGAAAGAAATTTTTTCATGTGCCAATAAAAGCCTAATTAACATCTGTGAATTCAGGATGGTTGGAAAACTTTTGTCAGGCAGTGTATCTGACAACCCTGTAAAAAAAAAAGTGGGCAGGCATGCTTTACCAAAATCTAGTACATAAAGCTTACCAGTAAAATTCTTAAGTGCTTTCTTCCTATAATAAGTTTCTTTCAATCATTAGATAGGTATATTTCAACTGTGGTATTCTATAGTTTCTGAATTTATATCTACACATCTCCAGGATGCAGTCAAAATTCCAACTTGACTGTTATAAAGATGAAAGGAAACTGAAAAATTAAATTCCTATTACTTCTCACTAACAGTTCTATCAGATTCTTTTATTCAACTAGATAATTTTAAATACTTAAATACTCAAACTATGCTGTGCTAATGTATAACCAACAGACATACTATACCTAACTACTTTAGTTACATCTTCAGCAGTTCTATATTCCCTTGTTAAATAATTAATTACACATCAATTGATGTAAGCATGGAGGTGGCCACCACACTATGTTGAGTATACATACAATTTTCATATGGTTAATAGAAGATTAAGATAATTATTAATATTATTAAAAAATAAAAAGAATTGAGGCTTTGTTACCAAGTTTGGGCTACAGACCTTTCTTTTGGTGAAGCAACAGTAGTTTTAAAATGTCCTCTGGGAAGAAATAAGCAAAATTAAAAAGTTTATTCTATGCTAGTCAGGACATGTATCAGTGGAGTTCATTAGCACAAGATTAGTAAGAAACCTGCCCTAACTTGAATATTAGAAAATGGTTTAGTAATTGTGTAATTTCTTACTAGAATGCTTTATCAAACCAGGCAGCAGCATAAATCACATTTCTGTCTGGAGAAACACTTTCATCTAGAATTTATTGCAAACACAATGGAAAGATTAGGTTTTCTACATTGTCATTTTTAATATCATGAATTATTAATGCTCTTTAATGAGCAATTTAAAAGAAAATGTTAGCTTTATTATACATTCACCAGTATCTACAGTGAGGAATGGATGAATGCTTTTTATTCTCCTGCATTTAAGACTTTTCATAATAACACTTTGGCTCAAAAATTCTACCAAGGGAAATAACCCAGATACTTTAAAAAAAAAAAAAAAAGGTTTCAATTTAAATTTATCACAGTAAATACTATAAAGTGTTTCTTAGATAAACTTTTTTTTTAAAACAATTAAAATAAGATTAAGTTTTCAATTAACTCGAAATAGAAGTTTATTTTAAATCATTTTTCAGCAGATTAAGCTCTCTAGTGAAAAATACAAGAGATATGAAGATTTTAATTTAGAATAATAATTTAAAAGCAGTCAAAAAATAAAAACTCACTTGCATTGAGGGATCTGATAAAACTGACAGAAAGTACTTGTGGCCATTGTCCTTGACAAGATCTGTTTGACAGGACTGAAAAGAAAATAGGCAAAGTACAGGTGTATAGCTAGAGAAAATGTTTCAATTAAAATCCATTCATATCCAAGGAGATGAAATAATTGGAATCTTCAGGTAATGATTGTTTAATGCTTTACAAAAGAGAAGCATGATGTAATAACTATTCATTAATGCCAGTACAAATATTGCAAAAAAAAAAGGGGGGGTAGTCCACATAAGTCATTTACTAAACAAAATCTCGTATCAACAAAGATAAACGATATTCAACAGGTTGTGGTTTGTCCAGGAATTCTTTCCACCACTACTGCTGCCAGTAGTTCCCTTTCCTTTTTAGCAAAGCTAGTTCTTACTCTATGGTACTAGTATAATCTTCAAACAAGAACAGAACACACTGAATTAGGGAAGGGGCACTGACCTTTCACAACTTTGTGAAATAAGACAAAAAAATTTTTTTTAAGTTAGAAATTGACCCGGATGTATAGAAATAAAAAATTCAATAAAGTATAAACAAAATGTTTGTTTTTCTTCTCTCTCTCCACATCCAGGTCAATAAATAACCTAATTTTTCTGTTATTTTCTCTTCCAGCATTGCATACACAAATTTGAATACAAAGTCGGTGAAATCTCAGCTTTTCTATAACTCAAGTCTTTTGTTCCTGTTTATTAGAAATTCTACTACTGCCATGAAAGTCTCTAGAACTTATAAACAGTACACAAATGGTTAATAGATAATGTCTAACATTAATTATGGACCTAGAAGATTCTTAAAACTTATTGCATAAAGCCCTCCACTACATCAGAACAAGCCCCACCCATGCGTGCATGGCTTTGATACTGAATAGAAGATATTTCATACAGAAATCAATAAAATGATTGTTAGAAATCCATGTATGTAAAAAAAAAAAATGTTTTTTGTGTTCAAACTTTTGTCACAAAACTTTTAAGCAAAATATAATCCACTACACAATTATTTCAATGGTGAATCTACAGTTATGACAATGCACAAACAGCCTCACTAATCCACCAAAAGCCAGTAAGACGATGTCACAAGCACTTGCTTTCTACGAGGCTAGCTACCAAAGACTGAATACCAGACAGTAACAATCTTGTTCACCCACCATCTTTCAAGCTGCTCAGAGAAATTATAGTATCCCCAGCATCTAGTCAGAAATGTAAAAATTTTGCCATGTCAGTCTGTTAGGTGATGCTACTAGTACGAACTAGCCATCTCCTAGACATTGTCTCATCTAGCTCAGAAAATATGCTCACACCGCCAAGGTGAAAGGAAGGTAGATGCATAGGAAAGCCTGCACCAAGCACATGACCTATTTTCAATGTATAGGATGGTCTGAAAGTCATTACCCCCAGCCCCGCATCTTTCTTTGAAATAGTATGTTTAGATATCGTTAATAAGTGTGGACAGTAATGGGTTGCATTTACACAAATCGGCAATGTTGTGGTGTGCTAAGTATCCCATAGGACATGAACCAGATCATTTCGTGTCATGAAAACAATGGTTGTCATACTGACCTTTTGGATCCTTAAAAGAGGCCCCCCTACCCAACTGGTATGTAATAAATCACTTGTATATACATATATCTTGTCCCTTTTTACATGATGCATTACACCGTCACGTTACAGTCCTTTTGATGGGGTAACAAGACTTTCGGACTGCCCTGTACTATCAATAAAGAAGAATAAATATAATAGCATTAATAGTCTGGATTTTATTATTTTTTTTTAAGTGTACACATGCAAAAACCCTTGCACTATAAATTAAAATTATAGATTAATAATCAGGATTAGATAAGAAATAAGCATACACATGTGGAAAACTACTTACACTGTCAACAGCTAGAATCTTGGACCAAATAAAGACTAGAAGTGGTCGCAATTCTCGCGCAGAACTCTGCAATAACTTTAAAACATATGGAAATATTCCGACCGATAAAGCCTGCAAAACAACAATGAAAAGTGTGTGCAAAAATGCTGCATGTATGGTGAACAGCAGTTCATCTGAAAATAAATACAGGCGTATATTTCAGACTAAGGTTATTTCATGAAGTTGGCTCAGATTTTAAATATATACAGGCTACATTTTACATTAATTTTAGCTTAGACAAACTAAACCTGCTAAATTTGTATAATATACATTAAGTGTGCACCAATTTGCAAGTTGTTTTTTTTTAAGCACAATTAAAACCAAAAATATAAAAATGTAACATTTTGAAATCTAATGTGCAAATACATAATTTCCCAAAAAAAAAAAAAAAAACCATGTGACTCAGTATAGAGTTCCTTAAAAAGACGGGTGGCTATGAGCAGTGTCAAGCTAGACAAGCAGGATTTGAAGATAGATTTTGTCAACTTGCTAGGGTGAGGCAAAACTTTTGACCACAGCTGTATTTTTTTTTTTTTTTTTAAAGTAATCTCACTTTCAGTATAAGTAAACATCACCCAAACCTTTTCTAATAAAAGCACAATGCCCATTCCTGCCCCCCAAAAATCTTGAATGAACTGCTGTTGGCCAGTTTTATAAGGCAAAAAACTTTAAATTTTGATATTTGCAAAACAAGAGAGAAAAAACAGTAGCAGATAACCAGTAACTGCCTACCCACATGTTTCCCTTTCTTGCACATGTAAAACTATTCTCAAAGACCCCCCCCCCAATTACAACTACTTTTCTTTAGCATAAGGGACAATCATAACTGAGGGGACAAACCACCATATATTTCAACAAGTTTCATAAAAGATCTGAACCATTTTAATTTTATAGAATAAGAGAAAACTTATACTGAACATTCTAGAAATTTCTGTTGTGCAGGGTTATTTAAGTGTCCAAGGAAGCCTACAGTTTTAACTTGACACTACTATTTATGATTTTGTTTGTGTTAAAATTACTAATCAAAAATTATAGCAATTAATTAAAAGGTTAGCAATTATAAGAATGCAAAAGGTGAGCAATGCTTAAGCAAGAATACACAAAGAAACACATCCATCAATCAACACAATTTTAAAATATATTTACTTTTGACATAACTACATTTTCCAGTAAGTTATTCCATTCAATGGCATACCTTATTACATTTTCTACTACTGTCCAGTACTGTTTAATCTTCAGCTGTAGTATTACTGAAATGTTAGTCCACCTGCTAAAAACTATTTTGAAAACATCAGGTCTCAGAACATCTCAAGACCAAACTAGGTAACATTCAGTCATGCAGCATAGTTTAAATGTCTTAAAACCTGGAATCATTCTAGTGGATCCACGCTGACCTGTCTAATAATTCAGCATTTCTTCTTAAATAAGGTCTCCGCACCTGCGGATGTGAATCATCTTCCATGTTCATCAATCATCTACAGATGTAGCTGACTGAGATGTTGCAGAGTAGTTAGCTGCTAAAATTTATTGTTCATCACATTTCAGTTTTCTCTCACTAATTCCTCCCATTTACAACAGATCCTTTTCTGAAACTACAAATTCAAATTTGTATTTAAAAAAAAAAGAGAGAGATAACAATTACTTATTATTTTTTTCTTTAAGGTCAGATTTAGGATAAATAACTAATTTTGAAAAACCAAAATTCACTGCTTTACCTTTAATTAAAGAGAGCCTGTGGCTAGAGGGCTGCTGTGTGTTTTGTATAGTATTACGGTAACAAGAAATAATAGAAGAAAAATGGTGGTGGTTGAGCATATTGGAAAGCATACAAGAAACATTTCTGCAAATTTTATAAAGAGGATTCAAGACAACTCTAAGAAAGTGACTTAAAAGACATCTAGAGTAGGAACTCATATTATTATGCATCCTTGGCATGTATTCATGGCAAGAGAGTTGTAAGTTGAGAGGAAGTGGAAAGTGATCATAGCGAGTATCCATTTCTGCTCAACCTATGAACTGAGTTTTCTTAGCAAACTGAATTAAAGACTGAGCAGGACACAAACAAATATGCAACAGCAAGCGTATTAATTCTTGTTACTGTAAATGCGTGCACTCCACCCACAAAAAAGTTAGAAACGTAATACACTTTCCAGACCCCCATTATATATATATATAATATCAATCTTACCAAGCTCACAGCCCAAGGACCTAAATCTAAAAATCTTCCTAGTAATTCCAAAGCTCGCAGTCTGTGAACTTGGCTGAGTAAAACCTGACAAAGAAACAAAAAGAAAAAAAATCAACCTTTTAAAATCAATGAACTTTTTTTTAAAATACAAATTGGACTTCTCCAATTTCATTTGAAATTGTACAGTTTAAATAAAGTGATTCTCAAAACCATCTCTTCAGCTTACAGACTTATGTAGGAGAATGATCATTTTTGACAACTGCAGTCACTGAGAACAGTAAGAACTATCTAAAAAAAACATTTACACTACTCACGCTATAGATTTAGCATCAAACCACAGAAAATTGCTGTGACTACAGGAGTTTTTCTCACTCACGCACCTGGCATTTTAAAATGAAGACTATCAGTATTTAAAAGCAGCAATTTAAACTAATATTACAACTTAAGCCTATAATAGTTGTAGTGTTTAGCACAAAATTCTTTCAAAGTAGTAAAGTCAGGTGAATATTTCTTTTCTTTTTTTTTTTCTAAATACTTTTTGGAAAGGCTATTTTAATTGCTTCATTCTTTTTTTAATACTTAGATACCGTAATATATTATCACCTGTTCATATTAGAGGAACTCTTCTGCTGGATGCAAGCTTGTTTATCCCTAAATACACATCTTTGGTGTTGCCCATGATGTAAATCGGACCTTAAAAAACATCTAAAAACCTAGGTATTAAACAGTACATTCTGAGCATCTCCTGTGTATTAAAATTTTAAATATGCTTAGTATCTAAAAGTTGATTTAACTATATTAGATATTTACCTTCAGAAATGAATCTCTTAAAATCCATAGTTATTATATTTGTAATGTTTACCAAATTTAAGCATTAATCCATGTCTTTCAAAGATTTAGAAGAGAAATCACAAATCTTAAAATAAAATTCTAATTACAAACAGATTTTGCTTAGAGTACATCATCTATTGCGCACACCATGTTCTACAAACAACGACAAATGTGGAAACAGAGAAAGTGCAGTAATTTTCAATACTTTGTCATTTCAAATACCAAATTTGTCCCCAGTTTTGTCTACATAATATTTAAGAGACTTTTAAATGGGCTTTCTACAAACAGAGGTGCACTTTTCTCCAGAACGAACCGAATCCTAAATTTCTTTATGCACACTTATGCCCTCTTCCATGCAAATGCATTTTATTTACTTCCTGTCTTGTTTTACATGGGAGGAGAAAGCTGGCTTCAAAAAGAAGCCTCCAAGTATCATCTCCACATTAACCCTCCCCCACCCAACTCCTGGAAACACATGACACTGTACATTCGATTCACTGCCAATGGAATGTTTCAGACATCTTCATCTAGTTCTTTTGTGTTTACACATTCTGATCACTAAATAACTGACCATGACATCATCAAAAACCATCTTAAAAAAATTTGCCCCAAGTGTCTAGTTATGCAGCCTGCAATGAATAATTTACAATTGTAAGCTGCCACATGCAGACATTTACAAATTTACTGTGGCTAAAACTGAGTGAGAACAAAATATCGTTATACAACAAGCACACTTCATTTACCTCTAATCAAGTGAAATCAGAGCACATGTTGTACATGAATAATGGAATACCTCTTTTGGACAAATGAGGACAGACTTTTCTTTCTTTTAGCATCAAACGGAGAAGTGTGTGTAAAGTTAGGGAGGTAACAGAAAGGAAAAACTGAAAACAAAATAGCATTGTAATTCATCATATCTCTCCCTTTACCCTTTAATTTTTTCTTTGACTTCACATCTCAATAAATGCTCTGGGTGAGAAAAAGCAATTTTTAATCAGGAATTTCAATTAAAATTGAAAAAAAATTACATATGGATTTATCCTGAATCCCTAATTATTTCTGCATAAAAAAATACAAGTGTTTATTGCATAAATCAAAGTTAACCATGAAAGTAGTCAGTAAAATTAGACGTGGTATCTCTAAACAGTAGACATCAAGCCTTGTAACCAACAGATAAGCTTTAAGATCAGTTCAGACCACTTGTACAATCCAAGAAATATAAATGCCTACTTCAAATTAACGTAAAAACAGTCCTTCTAAGAACCAAACCTTGTCGATGAAAACAAGGAAAGATTGCCAAAATGTAGGTCCTCTAATCAGATTCCTGGGTTTTGGAATGTGGTTAGGCGCTTTATCTCTGTCGAGCCATTGTGTTGCCGTTTGCGATACATGTAAAGGATCCATTTTTCATCACACGTAATGATTCGGTCAAGAAATGGGTCATTTTTGTTTCTAATTACAAGCAAAGAGCAAATCTCCAATCAACGATTTTGTTGTTGTTCATTCAGCTCGTGAGACACCCACTTGTCAAGCTTTTTCACCTCACCAACTGCATCAAGATGCCAGGAAACAGTTGTAGTGCTTATATCAAGCTCTCCAGCAATTTCTCACTGTTTTACTTGGATCAGCTTCAACTGAAGGTTTCAGACAGTCATCATTACAGCTGAAAGAATTTCCAGTACGTTCCTTATCTTCAAGGCTCACATCTCCTGATTGAAACTTTGCAAACCATCGTTGTACTGTGCACTTATTTGCTGTGTCCTCGCCTCATGCTTGCTTAATGTTACAAGTTGCCTCGCTCACTTTGTGGTCTAGTTTAAACTCGTGATGCAAATTGGCACAAAAAACTTTTCTATCCATGCTTCACTTAGAATCCTGAAACTAAATATCCATTTTATGATTTTTAAATAGGTAGGTTTTGCATGTATGCCAAAGCATACGCTACAAAATGATATATAACTTATTCACATACACCTTCACAAGTGTGCAAAAAATGAACCCCCAAATTAACATAATATAAAAACCAACAAAACTTTTGTAACAATCTAATATCATCGAATTTATTGTGGTCCCTCTCTAAAAATATAACACCAATACAAATATATTTTACTGTTTTTTGTCTGTAGACAATCACTTGACAAACAGTTTATTATTTCAGACTTGCAGAAGTCTGTCTTTTGATATAAATTCTTCAACAAAATGCTTCATATTCTGACAGTTTCTCTACCGAGACAATAGAAAATCTATGCCACCTACCTTTTTCTGGTCTAGCATGAATTTTTTTTCAATGGTTAGGAAAACATTTGTTAATTTACCACATAACACTATAAGCTCTTGCACTCTCTGACATAGGTGTCACCCCTTCCCAAAATACGGTATCTGCCCTGTATAATACTAGTATGTTCAGGGATCTGACAACAGACACAAAGTGTCAAAGTAAATGATAATGATCCACATCAATGTGATATAGAGAAGCCAAATTTTCTACAGCAGCTAAGAATGTTGTACTGCAAAATGTGGGCTATTTTTTTTTTTTTAATTTTCATGGCATCACAGATTCTCTGTCTGTCTGTCCTTTAGAATCCATTGATAATGAATTGTGAGATTTAACAACCCATGTTCCAAATAATCAAACAGAAAAGCTTTGTAACAATGTACTTAAATAAAAACCTGATAACAAATAACTGCAACAGCATCTGTAAAATTGCAAAACAATGGAGCACTGGAAACATCAAAGCCCAGGCAGGCCATGTGTTCCAGTTTCCCATAAGTCAGCCAGTCTAGATTGCCGGCAATTCCAAAGACTTCCTTAGCATTTTTCATTTCTCTTTTGGGTCTTGTGCTTCTAATCCTGCTGAAATTCTTCAACAAACAAATAAGATAAAAACATGTCTGACTCTAATCTGTCTTGAGCCACAAGAAAGAGGCCAAAGCAAAACACACCTGTAAAACAATTGGCAACTGTTCTGGAGGACATCGTAAATCAGTCCCATACCCTAGCCACACCTGGAAGGCCGTCAGCTGTTCGGCAAAGAATGAACTGTGAATGAACGATGAGCCATCAGTGTCAATAACATGCGGTAACTGGCGGAGACACATGTCCAGAGCAAGATCCCATGCATGCCTGTAGAAAAATTGTTAAAAGTTAATACATTATAGAATTATTCTCAACTGGTCAAAATATTCTGAATAGCAAATGGTGAATTTATGAATTTATTTGTTAAACATAAAGCGCATGATGGCATTTCTAGAGTCACATATCTAAACACAATTATAAGAAATTACAGATTTTTCTGTTGAATTTAATATTCTAGGTTTCTGGTCAATGTTTTTAAATTTCCAACATACCCATAAAAATTACTAAGGGAATTGTATTCCACATTGATACACTTGCATTTTTTAAAACTTGCTTTGTGCTTGGTAAAGTTTTACAGAGAATTTTGGATGTAATGTATCCTTACTTTCTATAAAATCCCTCGACAGATGTACTCATTGGTCCTAATGTAACCTAAGAGATACTGTGATAGCAAACCAACTTCTCTGGCTGCAGAATTTTTTTATACATATACAGGTGCATCTCAAAAAAATTAGAAAATCGTGGAAGAGTTCAATATTTTTTGTCAGTTATTTCAGAAAGTGAAAATTGTATATATTCTAGACTCATTACATGTAAACTAAAATGTTTCAAGCATTTAATTTTAATTTTAATTTTGATAATTACGGCCTACAGCTCAAAAAAATAGAAAAAATGTATCTCAAAATATTAGAATATTCCATTTTGAGTTTGAGTAAATCACTATTTATGCAGTATAAATACCATGAATCTCTGTCTGGTTCAGTACACACAACCACAATCATGGGGAAGACTGCTGACTTGACAGTTGTCTAAAAGACACTCATTGACACCCTCCACAAGGAGGGTAAGCCACAGAAGGTCATTGCTGAAAGGGCTGGCTATTTGCAGGGTGCTGTATCAAAGCATATTCATGGAAAGTTGACTGGAAGGGAAAAGTGTGGTAGGAAAAGGTGCACAAGCAAGAGGGATGACCACAGCCTTGTGAGGATTGTCAAGCAAAGCCGATTCAGGAACTTGAGGGAGCTTCACAGGGAGTGGACTGAGGCTGGAGTCAGTGCATCAAGAGCCACCACGCACAGACGTGTCCAGGAAATGGGCTACAAGTGTCGCATTCCTAGTGTCAAGCCACTCCTGAACCAGAGTCAACATCAGAAGCGTCTTACCTGGGCTAAGGAGAAAAAGAACTGGACCATTGTTCAGTGATCCAAAGTCTTCTTTTCAGATGAAAGTAAATTTTGCATTTCATTTGGAAATCAAGGTCCCACAGTCTGGAGGAAGAGTGGAGAGGCACAGAATCCAAATTGCTTGAAGTCCAGTGTGAAGTTTCCACAGTCAGTGATGATTTGGGATGCCATGTGATCTGCTGGTGTTGGTCCAGTGTTTTATCAAGCCCAAATCAACGCAGCCATCTACCAGGAGATTTTAGAGCACTTCATGCTTCCGTCTGCTGACAAGCTTTATGGAGATGCTGATTTCCTTTTCCAGTAGGACTTGGCACTTGCCCAGTGCCAAAACTACTGATAACTGGTTTACTGACCATGGTATTACTGTGCTTGATTGGCCAGCGAACTTACCTGACCTTAACCCCATAGAGAATCTATGGGATATTGTCAAGAGGAAGATGAGGCACCAGACCCAACAATACAGACGAGCTGAAGGCCGCTATCAAAGTAACCTGAGCTTCCATAACACCTCAGCAGTGCCACAGGCTGATCGCCTCCATGCCACGCCGCATTGATGCAGTGATTCATGCAAAACGAGCCCCAACCAAGTATTGAGTGCTTAAATGAACATACTTTTCAGAAGTTCAACATTTCTATATTATAAATCCTTTTTTTTTATTGATCTTATGAAATATTCTAATATTTTGAGATAGTGGATTTTTGATTTTCATGAGCTATAAGCCATTTCATCAAAATTAAAACAAAAAAGGCTTGAAATATTTCACTTTGTGTGTAATGAATCTAGAATATATGAAAGTTTCACTGTTTGAATTAAATTACAGAAAAAAATGAACTTTTCCACAATATTCTAATTTTTTGAGATGCACCTGTATGTATGTATATAGGAGCCAATAAGAAATAAGTTAATCGATAAATCCATATTTTGTTACGCACCACATCCTGTGCTGATAGGTGGGAGGGAGAGCAGGACTGGATGCTGGAGTGCAGTTGTATGACCTCATGATCCTTTCTGCCAGCAGAAAGTTCCGGAACAAACTTGCAACTAACAGGTCCTGCCTAAACAGTTTCTGGAAAAGCTCTTATAATAAAAAAGACATGTGTATATTGAAAAAAAGGAATTATAAGGGGAAACAACCAACATTCTTTTCTTATGACAGGAATCCTGTTTAAGTACCATTAGCCATAATTAAAAAGCACTAAAATAATTTAATGAAAACTTTAATGTAATTTACGGTATAAATATTCTAGCTATTCTCTGTAACAAATGCTTGTGCTATACAGAGCACAAAGATACACCAACAGATGCCTGCACCAGTAAAGTACAATTAACATAATAAAAAAACATTAATTTACTTGCTCACTACAAATAGGAAAAGAGAGTAGATGAAGATACTTTTCTAAACAGAGAAAACAATCTGAGCCAGCTGTCTTCTATGAAGTCTATAAACTATGACCTACAGCATGCTGAAGGTTTTCAATATAAATGACAATGGAACAGCAATACTCTGATTCTTAGTAGTAAGGTAACATTTTATTATTAAAATATCTGTATTTAAAAAAATATTAAATTTACTGCTTTCAAGGTTTAGTTCATAATATTATAATTCATTAATGCTAGTTATCAGCAAGTTACTGCCAGTAGCCAACACCATTGAACGTTTCAGTACTTAATTACTGAAGGGATGTATTTTGGTTTATTTTCATCCAGTGGACAAAAAAAAAATAAATCATCTCTCAAATTTGTTCAATGTAGATTTTTCCAACACAAAATTGTTCAATGATCACTGAAGAAAACAGGATTTTATCATTTGTTTTTAAAAACCAATAAACAAAGATTTTTTTACCTTCTAGTTTATTGAAACTGTCGTGATTTTTTAATTGCTCAAATATTTGAAAATGGAAGCAAGCTTATATTTGAGAAGCCTCCCCCCACCACAAAAAAAAAAAATTTCTATGATTATTAGAAAAAGGGGAATGAGCTTATTCTTTAATATGGGACTTTTGCTTCAGGGGAGACAGTATTTAGTAAGCCACATCATCAGGCTTAAAATTGGAAACTTTATCATCAACATTACCATAATCACCACACATTACATAATACGAATGCAATTTTTTTTTCCATTAAGAGTTTTGCTCTCCCTCTCTCAACAAACACACACACACACATACACAATCTCACCTCTGGGGAGCATGTTCCAAGCAATAGTATCAGTTATTGCTGTGAAGATCCAGTTCAGTTCTCCAAGCATTGTACGACGATCCTGTAACTGACCAGGAATTCTAGATAAAAAATTGTAAAAATAACTTCATCGTTTATTCTTAAGAAGTTTCTATGTTAAGGAAAAGGTATATGTCAAAGTTTTTCTTCTTGATTATCACCACCTGCTAAATAGTTTCTCTGCAGAAATTATTTGTAAAAGACTGACAAAACAAACAAAAGACCAGCTTAACAAATTTACTATCTTTTGTATTTAATGTCATACAAACAACATGTATATTAAACATTTACTTTCTTTCATATTTAATATGTTGCAGTAGTCCAATGGCTAGACTTCTGAACTGCTAAGATTGAGAGCCTGAGTTAGATTCCCACAGGGGACTGACTCACTTCAGTATGCCTCCCTGGCACAGTTTTCTCTAGCTACCATGGTTTCCTCCCACATCTAAAAATGAAGAGCACTAGTTAAATTTTATGTCAATGCAGTCACACATCTTCCAATTTTGTGATGTCACCATGGAGAACTTTACCTACCATCCTTTCAGATTAGAGAGGAGGCTTACCTCCTGCATGGGAGAAATGCTCATTAAGCTAAAATCAGCATGTAAAGATGACCTTTATGCCAGTCATTAAAGCTGACTATTCATCTAATCAAAGAAAAGCAATTGTATGTTAATGTTCAGAAATTCAGCATACACAGACACATACAGGTACCATTTTAAATAACAACCCTGCTAAAAAAAATTTGTTTGTCAACTCTACATCAAACACCAGTCATTCGCTTTCCCTCCTGTACCAGTACAATATACGTACACACACATTGCTTCTGTGCTTCTCAACCACCTGAGGAGAGCATAAAACCGAGGGAAGTTACCTGCCATCCCTAAAACTAGGAGGAAAAAATAAAATAATTATAACCCATTACAAATAGTTTAGACAGATACAAAAAAAAACTATTTGTTCATTTTTTGGGGATCTAGACCTTCTATTAAGCTATCATGTGATCTTTGGAAAAAAATGCACCCCAAATTGGGCTCATTAATCAAAGTTAATTTTAGAAGTGTACACATGTGTCTTGGTGGCCAATAAAGTATAAATTCTAAACTGAATTTCAACAATCATTTTAGCTGTTCACATCGAATATTCTATCAGGTGGGGTGGCCACTTATAGATTCAGATCCTAACGAGTCCATTGTAGGTTTTTCTGTATCTTTTACAGCAACCTGTGTGTGTGTGTGTGTGTGTGTGTGTGGTGTGTGTGTGTGTGTGTGTGTGTGTGTGTGCGCGCGTGCGTGCGTGTGCGTGTGCGCGCGCGTGCGTGCGTGAAGGTGAGGCTCTAGGTATGCTGGTGTCCTCCCATTTCTAAACAGTAGGGTGGAGCCCAATACCCTGTGATGCCCACTAACTGCCTAGTATTCCAGGTATTATGAGGAGTTGGGTTAATTAAGGAATGAAAAACCATCAATATTCCTACATATTTAACACTTTAGATTTGGCTTCATGAATTTGGAAACCAAAATGTAATTACCAAATAATTTTCAACAACAAAAAAAAAGTCTTAACAAAAAATAATAACCTAAAAGTAAAAAAAAAAAATTAGAAATGAAATAAATGCTTAAAGAGAGAGAAAGCAAAGCAGCAACCTCACAGATTAGCCGGGCAGGTGTAGGATAATTAAAAGTGATGGTATAAATCACCTCAGACTGCTGACAATGGGTGAGTGTCTAAAAACAAAGCCAGCTAGCTATACAAGGCTCTCTATACTTACTTGTCAACAAGTTCCTGTGTTGCTCCTGATATCAGTTTTCCAGCATTCTGTGAAACGTACCTAGTGAAAATAATTTAAATAAATTAATAAAGTATGCTTAGTGAGAAAGAAAAACAATTACCAACACTATTTTTAAAATGACTCACACCATCACAATTAACTACATTTTCTAGTAATTCATTACTATTCATTACAATTATATTTTAAAAATCTGATTTCAAGCTGCAATGAAAGTTCAACAAACTTTTAATCGTTTATCCTCCATAATTACCGCCCACATGCACAAAATCTTGAATTATTTTTAAATACAACAATATCATGTCTCCACTTTGAAAATGTGAAGTTCATACTAAGTATCTCAAATATTTTCAGGTGGTTAGTATATTCTAAATGTTTAAAAGCTGAAAGTACTATTGAATCAGGGCTGAAATATTTCTAATTCATTATCCTTTCTTATGTAAGATCTCCTCCATATCTGTTCTACAGATAAATCATCTAAATTTAGAAAGAAAAACCATAGTATTTGAAGTTTTAAAAAGTTAAGTAAATAAAAATTTTAATAAATAAATATTTGTACAAAAATCTGAATAGCTGCATTCTCTATTCATCCTAGCAAACATCTTCAGAAGTGGCAAGAAGTGGATTAATCTCCAATCCCTCTTTAAATTCTCATTATATGATAGACCTGATGATAATAAATAATAGAGAAGATTTACTCTCATGTTTGTATTTTGTTCATTAACCAGATACCTCTGTAACTGTTATAATATTCATAGCGGTGTGGTCTGAATAAACCACATCTCGTGCTTTTTTATTGAACACATCCAACTGTTGTTGTGTACAATATTCTTGTTAATAATCTTTTAAATGATTATTTTGCCACTTGCATTCTGATGGTTACCAGAAAGTTTACAATTAAAGATTATACAACCATACAATCATAGCCAAGTCGTCTTTGGCTTTTCAACTTTCTATAGTGATTTAAAAATATACTATGGGCCAGTTGCAATCAATCTTCATACAGCACATCCTTTTTTTTTTTTTTTGGCAGTGGCCAAGACTTCCACTTTCAGTGCACAGAAAAACGTCAGACTCACCATTTTAGAGCAGTTTTAATGGGTGTCGTGAGACAGGCAGTGAAGAGGTCAGCAGGAAGGTCAGGGTTCATGGGCAGAAGTTCATCTGTGCTGCAGGCTGCCAGCTGAATGCAGTTGTTCATTGACACTGGAGTGGGGCCTGCACTTCTGTCCCCACCCTCTTTGCTAGTCACACCTGCAGCAGCCTATAATAATTTAAAAAAAAAAAAGAAAATCAAAAATGACATTCATTAATCAGTCAAAAGATAGATACATAGTTCCAGTAACACAACTTCTAACCCTGCCCACTCTAAAAATCTTTTAGCTTTTTTCTCAGAATATATTTCTTTTGAATTTTTACAAGCATAAAGACAAACATTCAGTAATGAAACTACAATGGAAAATAAGTCAGGTTACCACACCTAGTTCAGGTGTGGCAATTCTGCAAGACTTTTAACTAATTAGAAAAATATCAACACGACATTGAGAACAAAAAAAATCTTTTAGTGGGCGTTAATTTTAGTTTATTTAAAACATAACCTATGTTATCCTTGCTGAGATATCTTGCAAGAAAGCAAGCAGAATACTGTTCAGTGAAGGAGAATACTCCTCCAACCATTGACTGATTAGAAGTGCTGGGAAGAGTACCTGGAGTAACCCACATTAGTGAGCTGGTACAGAGCAGCAGGAGAAACCCCATCACTAAGCAAATCCATCAGGGTAGCAAACCTAGCTGCAACCATGGCAAGCAAGCAAGCACACTGCTTGACAACAGCAAATCAAATCAATAATTCTGATCTTTTGCTTAAAATTTTATTGATATATATATATGGTCAAATGATTGCGTGAGCTACCCATCTTTCATTCAGGTCAACAACTGAAGTAGTGTTACCGAGATAAGTTGATTGTTTTACTTACAATATTACAAGATGCCTTTTCATTTAAACTTTGAAAATTTCAGCAAGTGAAAACTGCATCATGTCCAAATGTCACACTCTTAAGCCTTTGATGCCATCTTTACAAGAACAAGAAAGTAACAAGTTTTGTTTGTTGTTGTTGGTTTCTCGACACACCAATAACAAAATGTGCAGTGTCACATGCTATGTTAATGGATCATGTCATCCAGTGTCAAGACCAATGCAGATCTTTATCATTACCAACTTTCACTAAAATTCAATAACTTTACTAACAAAATTGGGTGACAAGAAAAACAATAATGCATAATAAAACAATTTTTTGTAACCAATCTAAATAGTGTTGATTTTGATATGAACACACCAACACAACATAAAACATTCAAGGCAGACTTCATCTGACCAGAGAGAGAAATACTTCTTATCCAAGTATACAATGAAATTTAAGGCAACTGTCTTAGTGCGAAGTAGAATACTGTATTCACTATTCAATCAGGTCAGCAGTTTCTTTCATCAAAGATGTCAACAAATCTTTAATCCCCGATAAGAAACAAATGTAAATTCCCTATCAACTGCTATTACTTTCTCATCAGTTTGGACCAAAATACCATATTCTTTTTATATTATAAGTGAATTTATTTCTCTCCCCTTGGCCTCAGCCAACCAGAACTGAACTTGACTAGATAACTAGGAATTCAATAAGTTACACAGTTAATGTTAATAACGGTTCTGTACCCTCGATGAAATCTGAATGCCAGTTTACCTGCTACAATAATGCTTCTATCTAGACACAGAATATGTTAATAATGATATTAATACTACATAATCTTGATCACATTGGACCAAACTTGATTAGATTGTCTAAAATATTGTTTATCTTCATTGATCTACTAACCATCAAAGACATATTTTATTAATACATATCCTGGTACAATGATTTTCCTTATTCCATTCATTTATGGAGATCTTTTGTTTTAATATTTCTACTCGAAACCACAACTTTTTATGTATCACAGAAGAAATCATGTACATGCAATAGTTGTCAAGAGCTCATAACTAACAAGACCATTAAAGAATGATCCATGCACAACGAATTTTCAGGAAAATGTCATTCTCTTTTTCAGTTTTAGTGTACAAACTTTACATCATCCTTTATTGTATAACTTTGCCCTTTTGTTTAAAGTCATATATAACCAGTAAAATAGCATACAGAAAATCAGCACATGGGTATCCTACACTTTCATATTTCCTGGTACATCATACTTCACATTGATCTCTGGTAATCCAATAGGTACATTCCCTCCCAAGTCATCTAATTAAATTAAATAGCAGCAGCATGGCTCATGTACCTCTCGTTCCTGTTCTCTCTGAACTGAAAACTGTTTGAATGACTCCACAATGACACCAGCATTGGAACAGTCATACACATAAATTGATGGACTCCCCATCCAACTCTGCAGGTCATAGATAGATAGCGGAATGTACTGAGTATAGTTCTGAAAGAAAAATAATATATCAACAAACTAGAGAGGTCATTAAGACAGCCCACTTCCAAGATGAAAAGTAAATGAAAACAAATCACAGTTGCCTACACACTCAACTCACCAGAGCCCAAACCATAAGTCATCAAGATAACAAAAACATTACTTCGCTTTCTTAAGATGTCTTATTGGGTTGAAAAAAAAAAAAGCCTATCAGTGACATTTCTTAGCTTTTATATTTATAGCTGACCACATAAGTGGGTGTTTAGTTAATAGAGTGGGAGAGAGAATGAATGTCATAGCCATCTCTTTATCTCTAGTCTTCGAATATGGTATTTTATCATCTTTTTCATTGTATTGTCTTCAAATTTATAATTCAGCCTGACCATAGCAGGTCAGATGTTTGTTCTCTGCATTAGTTAGTTTGTGAGCTTTGAATGAATGTCAAATTTGGTGATCAAGAAAACTTCAAAAAAATTTCTTTACACATCTAAAACACACGCACGCGTACGTTACCTTCAAATTAGAAAAATACTTACTTAGTTAAAGGTGAAAATGTGCTGTTTTCACATATTCAATAAATAGGCAAGATTATCCTAGCAGCCATACAGACACAAAACTATCCCCTCCACATACTCTTAGGTTAAATACTAAATACAACAACTTCTCTTCTAAGTTGGTTTAAAATGTCTGATTTCAGTATTCCCAGAGATCCCTTACTTTTTAAATAAATTTCAGCCATGTTATCCTAAGCAATAGCATTCGACTAATGCAAGCTGATTGTCATTGTTAGTGTCTTAACTGTGTCTGCCAATCTGATTTTTTTTTCATTCCACACATTAGGATAAGCATTTGTGGAATATCTTATTTGAAAAGCAAACAAATCAAAAATGATACAGATGATGTTTACCTTGTTAAAAACCCAAATTTCTCCATTAGCTGTTGGCTTTGGAACACCGTGTCCATTATAGTGAAAGAGAACTCGCTCATCCTATAAAATCAGAAACATTAAAACTAACGAGGCAATCACTAAACCAGACAGACATTTTTTAAAGTGTGGAGCAGAAAATAAAAATCAAGCCTCCCCCCACCTTTCTCTTCCTCCCAGTGAGAAAGAGAATTCTTTTTGGAATGGCAATAAAACAATCAAACTATGCAACAGCCTGAAAAATTAAATTTTTCACATAACAAAAATGTAAATAATTAAATGTGGAACATTTTATTTTTTTGGATAGGCTAATTGTAAACTTACATTAGTATACTGTTAAAAGGCACAGATATTACTTGCATCATGTTCAGCTAGTATGAAGCTATGTACCACGAACTCTGTACTTGCCTTTTTATCAGAGACATGAATAATTAGTTTAGTTTTTTTCAAATCAACATTGTAGACAGAATATCTGAAGCTCCATGAGCATTCAGTTGAAGCATACATAGTCAGCTACTTGTTTTGTCAGAACAATCAATGTTAGTGCTGCTTTCTTAAATATATTTTCTGGACTGCAAATGCTGAAATAAGGTTTCCTTCAACTGTTTAAATAATGTAGTCATAAAAATTACAAGAAATGAACCAACCAACCACACTCACTCACTCTCTCTGTACCAGTCTCCATCTCTCTCTGAATAAATTTTTCTCTTTTCTTCCATGTCCAGCCAACTTGATCGTAGTAACTTTTCAAGTACATTCTTATTTTATATTAAGTAGAATTACTATAGTAATTGATTTTAGATGTCAGAAATGTGAACACTAGGCTTTGGGGGAAATGAGGAATGTAAAAAAATTTTGGAAAAAGTAGAAGACTACATCCATGATATAAAACCACTAAATAATTTGAAATTGCCTACAAACAGAACAGAACAGCCCAAGTCAACATAACATATGTGGTTGAAAATAGTTTTTTTTTAGAAACTGAAAATAGAAATTATATTAGGACTTGAATGGAAAAAAGAGTGGGCCAAAACATTGATTTAAAAATTTTAAAAAAGATGAAAATTTAGTAACAGGTCGCTTGTACAATCCAAAGAAAAAGAAACACTACTGAAAATTACCATTCTTGCATTCAAAGTCCATCCTCAGGAAGGACAATGAAATCCTAGATTTCATTAGTTTAGTTACAACTGCTAAGGTGAGAAATGCCCAAGGTAATCCACTACTTTCTATATTAGGGTGAGTGGCACTACAGTGAGATGTCAGAGAGAGCAAACATCATAAAGTAATTCTACCTTTGCATTTCTCCTCATGGTTGTGCATAGTTTCTTCACCTCCTCCCCTGTGGGATCCAGGCTCTGCTTGTAGCGTGCACGGGGCTGCCATCTCTCATACTGCTTCTGCAGACTGTTCCCTATTGCTTCCAGTGCTTTCTGAGGACTCATGCTTACAGGATCTACAAAATGTTGTAAAGTTTTTAATTAAATTTGTATTTAAAATCAGCATTTACATTCTGCTAAACAACCAACTAAACTATATACTACAATATAGGGTATAGAAGCCCAAGCACAAGTTTTCAAATAAAAAGTAATGCATCAATTACAAGGAAAAAAAATAAAGATTAACCCATACAGGGTTAGCAACTGAAATCTTATTTGGTTTCAGTAACCCCAGAATGATACAGACAGAATCATAAGGCAACTGATTCAATTTTTTTTTCTGAAGTGCAGTGAGGGATAACTGAGTTGTATTTAACTTCCAAAGAGAATGCTAGGATTTAGCAATATAACACAGTCTCTCATTTTTCTAGAATTATAGCAATAGTTAATTCTGATAAAACTATAGTCAACAAAAAATTCTGAAGAGAAAAAAAAAACAAATGCTGCTTCTGATAACATAAGGTTTCACAAAGAATTTCAGCATAGTAGAGTTATAAATAGGCAAGAGGTCTACCACAGAATCCTTGAAACCAGCCTCTCAAACACTTGGAAAAAGACACTCTACAACTAAATATATTGGCAACACTTATTATTTGCTTTTATCAACAGAATTTCCATTAGTAGATACCAAGTTTTCCTGCCTTTCACCTCCACAAAAATAATAAAATAACAATCAGAGATATTATTTTTAATTAGTGCATGCATCCTTGTCTAACCACCACCTACAGACCAGTGTGTAGCTGTAGCATTAGTCTCTGACAAAAAAACAATGGTCTTGGTTAATTTACTAACAAATGATTTGGTATTTGGCTGATATATAGTTTCCACTGTGTCAGGAAATTCAAACTTTATAAAAACAGTACAAGTTAAAATAAATGATTATTGTAAGCATTAATCATGATATTCTTTAATACCTTATTTATCAGAATATGTGAATAGTGTATCATGCATATTAAGCTTTAAAATCATTTTGATGGCTGAATCTTCTCAAATTAGCAAATACTACCTAACTGTATTCTTGCAAGCATATTCATGTAAAGCTGAAAAATAGCATAAACAAGCAGTAATGAGTCTTACCAATCCAACATTCCAGCCTGGCACAGGGAGAGGTTTTTACAACGTCAGGTGGATCAACCCCAACATTCAAACATAAAACAAGTGCAACACTCACAGTCTTCATCTACAGAAAGAAAATAAACAAATGACAAATAGCTTCAAAAGATCTGATTTAAATTAAATAAATTCCCTATAAAATGTAGGTAAAGCAGTTGTAATTCACTCCTGAAAGTCCCTCTGTACCATTAAAATGTTAGTAAGGGTTGTAATAAATGTGTGCATCAATTTTTTTTCTATTTTATTTTAGGTGTTTTAATTTACTCTGACCAGCCATACTTTAAAAATAGGAATGCAAGAGCTATTTCTGGATCTTCCCAAAAGTTTGTTATTAGTAATGAAGTTAGCCAAATACAAGCCTACAATTTGGAAATTATTTCCTGTGATTGTCATCAGATCAGGGTTAGTCCAAAGGACTGTTCTTGTGGTGTAGGTTTCATTAGCAGCTGGATATTTTTTTTTTTTTTTTTTTTTTTTTTTTTTTTTTTTACTGTCAATGAAGCAGGATTTTACTAAGCAACTGCCTACACATCAAGCTTTTCTCAGAACCCTGATGGTAAAAAGGAATGATCATTGAAACAGAGGCCTATTAGCTATTTCTATAACATATACAAAGAAAAAACTTTGTTCATATCTAGTTTTAAATACAGGTGGAGACTACCACTTGCTTTGCAGGAATTTCTCCCTCTGCTTAGACAATAACTTCTTAAACAATTAGAGATTTAGTAATTAGCATTCAATCTAGCCCCTGGTTATAACTGGTGCACTAACAGACACACTAGGCTTAAGAGTCCTATTGTAAGCTTTTATCTGGACATTACCAAATGGTTACCATGGAGATAGCCACCAGCCAGCACCAATGGAGGGTATGCTTCAGACTTTTGGCCAACCCCTTTTTAATTTTTTAAAAAAAACACATGACACATCAGCCATAGTCTATTTTGAGAAATAAAGGTGAAGAAAAACCAAATCTTTAGTTAGAAAAGGCTTGGCCATTTTTGTAGTTTTACGCATTTTACCTACAGATGGAATATGGTTGTTGCAATTATCAAGTAATTGGGAGGGGAGGGGGGTAACTTCAGAATTCATTTATATCAACTGCACCCTTAGAGGGAGCAATGGCTATGCTTGTACCACCTATGGAAAGATTACAGCAGGCATAAGACAACGTTAGCAGCAGAAGCCGATTGTAAATTTAGCGATCTAGGATTCCTACTTGTCCACTTTTGTATCACCAGTAAAAAAGAAAACTCAATATATTTACCCCAGCAACACACATCAGCCAAAACGTAAACTTTGTTGCTGTATTTTTCCTCCCCTTTTAAAACAAATTACAATTTACTTCAGTATACTACACTACTGCAACGGTCTCTCCCCCCACCCCCCCCCCACCAGTTGTCGTCTGTTGTTTCTGGTTGTGACGGGAATTCCTTTGCATTCTCTTCCCGAAAACAGCACACACGGCCCATTCAACGACACGGGTCGGACAGTCGGGGAACGGCAAGTAGACGGACTAAGGTGAAAGCTTTAAGCAGGAAGTAGTAAACTGTATAAATGAAAAAAATTATTCCCCTCCCCCCCCCCACACAAAACAACTGAACGACTAAATAATTCCATTTGGCAACACAGCACGATTCGACAAGAGGGATGGATCATCATTGGCGGGCGGGCTGACAATAAACTCGGCCACTTTGAAACCACCGTGTGTATGTACGTAATGCATTGACAGGATCATCATCCACCGGTAGCGGTTAGGAAGCAGCAGACAGACAGACGAGAGACAGACACTAAGAAAAGGGCCTGGTAGCAATGGTGGGATGGACCGGAGGAGGAGGAGAGGAGGAGAGGAGGTTTCCTGCTCTAATCGCCCCAGGCCTACGCACCCTGTCCTTCATCCTCCACGTCTGCGTGACCACCTTGGGGGCCTGTATCTTCTCCGTGTGGCGGCTCTCCATGAAGGCCAGAGACAGGAGTCGGTCGGAGCCAGGACCATCGTCTTCGTCGTCGTAGAAGTCGACGGCCATTTCCTGCGCCATGTCCGTCCGTCCTCTTCTTCTTCTTCCCCGGGCGAAGTCGCAGCAAACACTATGTATTATCTTCTTTTGGCAAAAAAAAAAAAAAAAAACCCCCACCAGAGTCGACTACTTTTATCCGGCCGACAGCGTGAACGAGGAAGTTTCATAGTTTGCAACAGCCAGCGTCAGAGCCGAAGGGGGAGACATTATTTTCCCCTTCTTTTTTTTTTTTTTTTTTTGTTGTTTTTTTTTTTTTTCCGTAGCGAGATCGTCGAGCGAGAGCGTAGTAGTAGCCTCTACGGCAAACCGCAAAAGCGACGACCAAAAAAAAAAAAAACCCCCCCCCCCCGGAATTTTAAAAGCCTCTCGAGTTTTCCCCTCTTTCTATCGAGACGAGAAAAGGGTCACGGCAAAAAAAAAAAAAAAAAAAAGCGCTAACTCGAAAAAACGGACGAAGGAAGGAAGGAGAGATCCGGAGAGTAGATCTGCTTTTTTTTTTTTTGTTTTTTTTTTTCGAGTTTCGCCCTCTGGCGGTTGCGCAGAGGTGGGAGGGGGAGAGAAATCAATTTAAAAAAATTAAAAAAAAACAAAAAAAAAACAAACATGGCTGGGGCGGAGGTGGAATGTGGCAATGGGGGTAATTTCGAGCTTTCGGACAATTCCGACGAGTTGAACGAATTCGACCATGCTGGACTGGAAGCGATAGACAGAGTCTGCGCCCAGCTTTACCCAGATCAGCCCAATCCTTTACAGGCGACGGCCTTAGTGAAGTTCTGGTAAGCGCAGCAGCCCCACCTTGACGTTCCACCGTCCTAGATCCCAGACCATCATGGGCTACTATCAAGAACCCCACCACCCCCTACCTCCCCGGCCCGCGAAGTATCTCCTTCATTTAATTATCCTCCTTGTTTTGTTTTGTTTTTATTATAATTTCTTTTTTTTTTCTTTTTTTTAAAGTCTAATTTAACGGCAGAAAAGATGAAGCTTGCCGGAGAGATCGCGAAGGTCTGGAACCGATGGGGCACTTGCTAGTAACAAGATTTACGTGATCGCCAACACATCCAACCTTTAAGGTCTTTGATTGATTTCCCAATTTATACTTTCGAAGTTTACATCAGATTAAAAAAAAAATTGCACAGATATTTGGGGGGGTGGGGGAGGCCCGAAACTGCTTCAGATGCAGAGATTGTTTAGCATGACCTTTAATTATGCCATTTCCTTATTTGTTCTTTTCAGGTTTGGTGGTCCAGACCCCTTGGACTATATAAGCATGTACTTAAACTCTGGAAATCCTGAAGCAAATATACCACCTCACTGGCATTACATCAGTTATGGATTTAGTGACTTGCATGGTGATGAAAGAGTTCATATGTAAGTATATATAGAAGTTCAATCCGTTTGCCATTAGGCCCATTTTTCTGTGATAATTTTATATAAACTCTTACATGTTTCTTTTGGTGTAAGGTCTCGCCTTGCATACATTTATATTTGTATCATTGTCTAACCACCTTTTTGCATTGTTAAGATGTAGTACTTAATGCTAAGGAGGAGTCTTTCTGGTTTTTTAAAAACTTAATCCGAAATGCACAGATATTCAAATAATCTGTCTGTTTGCCTGTTCTTTTTGTATACTTTATAGAAACTGCACAGTTTGGGTATTTTCTAAAACTAAGGAACCTACATTTCACTAATCTTTTGTCCCCATCAACTCAGTGTTTTATCTTGAAGAGGAGACCTGTTTTTGTGTGCAGTGATGTTAATTTGCAGGAGGCATTTGTCATCTTTTTTTATAAGTCATCCTCTGGGCAAAACTCTGATGATGGCAACAGAGAAAAATGGTTGAAGCTCAGGTTCAAACAAAGTGGTAGGATATGCCCTCTGTAAGTACTACATCACCAATAACTTTCTGCCCTCATTTATTTTTATATTTACCTGAGAAGATTCAAGAAAGAAGCAAGGTAAAACTGAGGAGCTACAGGACCAATGAATTTATCAAATTGTTATATCATCTCTCACTAAAGCAATTTCCTCCATAGCTAAGCAAGTTCTTGTGACATCTTCCTAAATAAGATGTTTGTGTGATGAGAAAGTGCTGGTCATCATTTTTAAAAAATGTATAAAAATAACCAAAAAGTTTAATTGACTATATTTTAATGTGAATACTAGTTTGGATTGTGAGGGAAGGCCTTACATCTTTGTTGTTATCACTTCAATTAAGAAATCACTGAGGCATGTGACCTTTGCACAGGTTTTCTGGACAATCCTTACCTAGTGGCTTTGGTTTCGAGTTGACATTTCGATTGAAAAAACAGGAAGGAGAAACAACACCACCGATGTGGCCATCAACACTTATGAACAGGTTGGCAAACTATGTATTCCAGACAGGTGGGTTAAGTAATGATTATTTTTATTCTTGAAACTTCACACTTCTGGCTGAAACAGGAATTTATTTTTTTGAAAAAGAGACTAAAACAACTAATGTCAGTAATGAAATTCTTACAGATACAAATTACCTTTGTCTATCCAAGCGATGTTGCTATGGGGACAGTTGGATTTATTATTTTTCAGCTTCATGAGAAACCTGCCTTGCAATGTTTGAATTCTGCATGTGATATTTGTGTTCAAAGTAAATATTTAAAAAGTTAAAATAAGTGTTTTGTTTTGTTTTTTTGTACTTGTTGATTTATTAATTTAATAATTTCAATCTAGGAAATGTACTCTACATTGGAGACCACATACCATGGCACAAGCCATTAGATGGTAGTTCAGAATCTAGAGTGCAGCACATGCTGATAACAGAAGATCCACAGATGCCTTTCCTTGAGACCCCTTATGGGAACGTGGAATTCAGACAGGTAAATATGATATTTACTAGAAATAATATAAATAAAAATGTTACTGCTGTACCCTGCTGCATATAAACAAAAATAGATTGGCATACTTATAATGAAGTTTTGCTGTATACACAAGGTAACTAAATTTGATTGCAATGGAATTTATGCATTAACTTAGTGTATTATTGTCTTGTCATTTGATAGAAATAAATTTCTTTGCATTTTATTATTTTATGAAATAAAAAAAATAATTTGGGGAAGGTTCCTAGGGCATCTTTAAAACTAAATAACATCCAGGGAAAAAAAGTTATATTTTCTTGTTCTCTTTAGATTGTTGGTGTAACAGACGACGAAGTTAAAGCAGCACAGAAGTGGAAAGGAGCTGGAATACTGGAACTTCTCAGTCAGCTGGAAGAGTAAGTTCTTTTTTTTTTTTTTCCCTCCAGAAACTGGCAAGAGGAAGTGAACAAATTATTAACACTTTAAAAAGATTTTAATGTATTCTGAAAGGTGGCTATTGCGTGTAAAACTTTAATCCTATACTCCATGAGAAGTAAAAAATATTGTTGGTATACATAGTGGCTTTAACTTTTTATATGCATGTTGAACACCTTTGGCTCATATTTTTAGGATTTTACTCTATTTTGTGAATTGTCTCTAGGTTTCCTAGCATGCTCTCTACTTATCATATAAGATTCTCTCAGAGAGAGGGAGAAAGGCAGGGGAAGGGTAGATGTAGTTTCTCGGTGTTGAGCAGCAATACACTATCAATTGCTTATGAATTATTTGATGCCAACAAATTTTGTGCGTCACAGGTGACTCGGGTATTTATGAAAAACATTTAAAATATGTTATTGGTCAATAGAAACCAGTGTTCATTAAATATTTCATTAGAAAATCTGATGTTTTCTAGTTTTAATGTTTAATCTCTTTGTTGTGTAAAGGCCAAAGGTTTAGCAGTGTTTTTTAAGGTTACTGAATGACATGCAATCAGATTTGTTGTTGAGTTCATCTGTGTAATGTTCATTTTCTAGGGTTGGTCCTTTCTTTGTGACAGATCCAGGTCGTCAGTTGTCGCTGTTTGACAAGAACCCTGATTTAGTTCGTGTTGTTTCTGATGGAGTAGAACAAGATGGCTCCAATCTTGGCCATGTCACTGCAATCTGTTCATGGTCCAACCTTAAGAACAAGTAAGCGTGGACATCACATTTGAGTTTAATTCTCCAATTATTTTAGGAAACACTACCAGTCTCAGTGAAGTATCCCAACAATTTCAGTTTATGATATGCTTTATGATTACTGAGTTCCAAACTGCTTCAGCACTCCACCAAATTTGTTATAACACCACCACCACCACATTCATAACAAAAATCTCTCTTCATGGATCTTTTTTCAGTCAAACAGAATACAGGTACAATGCCACAGGTTGCAAGGAAACCTTTGTAAACTTAACAAGGCTTATTCAACACTAGACATGCTCAAATAGATCTCTGACAAAACATTTAGAATACAGTCAGTTTGTTCTAGATCATACTAAACATGCTTGTTTTCATTCTTTCTAGAATTTTCATTGGTGCCAACTGGTACAAAAGGGAATGCAAAATAATCATACAAAAATAGTAGTATAAAAAAGAGGGGAGGGGTAATTACAACTAGATTCAAAGTTTTTTTGCATTTTAGATGTTCACTGGCAGATTTCAAAGCTTTTCAAAATAAGTAAGGGTTTTTACACAGCTTAATATTAATTCTTGAGTACCAGTAATAGCAAAAAAAATGAAATAGTGATGCTGTGAATCAGTTTAAAACTTATTGATAAAGATTTTTCTTCCCTTGGGACCTGTATACTTCCTTGTAATAATGCAGGTAAACTAAAAAAAATTATGATAGAGATACAAGATGTGTTACCAATACACTTCTATTTTTATAAGTATTTTAAATTAGTGGCATTTTGGTTGATGTATGTTTTTTTTCCTTATTTACATATATCCATCTTGTTACATGATTTCTTTATATTTAGCGTGTTGGAATTGTCTTTATATTGATGTAGTCTTTTCAAATTACAAACTTGAAACCAAACAGAATGTAAATGTAAACTTCCATTGTGATGCACTTTTATTGATGTCATAATTATTCAACTTTTTAATTTTGCATGTTAAACGTGTATCTTTTATGTACCAGAATAGATTCATGTGATCAGAAAGAACCTTCAACAAACTCATGTAAACCCCCAACAGAAAATGACGACAAAAGGCCAGCAACTGATCTTAAGTGCCTGGAGGCTGTACAGCTCCATTTTGATTTAGAAGCTGCAGAGTTGCTGCCCATGGTTGTGAAGTAAGTGTTAACTTTGGTTTAAGAAAGAATACTTCTCATATGTATACTGAAAAGAACACTGTATAGACTGACCTACGGTAGACAGCTCTGAAGTATCACTTCCAATCCATTCAGATAACTCATTTTTTCACTGGTCACACAAACTTGGTGGTTTTTCTTAATCTTTTTTAATATCATTTTTTTTTTTTTTCATGAAAAATAGTTCAGGATAAAACCAGACTGTTTGAAACTTTAAATCAGTTACAGCTGAGATCCAGAAGACAAAATTCAATTGGGGGTCACTATACTTAGAGCCTTATCAGTGCATAATGATCACTAAAATTCCAAATCTATTCCACTGTTCCAACTTCTTTAGCACAGTTATTAAAATCAAAACTTTGACAATGGCTTTACATACTTATCTCTCATAACAAACAAAATGGAAAAGTATCTTTGTATACTTGTTATTCCAGTTCATGTTGTTTTCTTTTTAGAGGATAATTTGTGTTGTTTTTGTTTTATGATTATACATGAAGTTTTATTTTCATTTTGATGAATTGCATGAAATTTGGTCATTGATTACATGCATTTACTAATACTACATTCCAATTTTCATGGTAGCAATTTCTTAAATAAAACGTTGCTAAGTTTAATAGCTGAGTGCTGTCATTGAGGACTTGGTATACCAGTTTGGCATGTGTTTTTTTTTTTCTGGACTCTACATCTTTCTCTCTCAGCTAAACAGGGAGGGGATCTGTTTGGATCTTTCCATTTTCCTGCTAAAGACATGCTAGGCCCCGCAAGGTGCAGAAATGGCAGCACTTGTTATTAGTAACCATGTTACTATGCAACCTCATCAAATGGTATGTCTACAGTTGTAGATGCTGTTTGTGGGAAAACTAATTTTAATTTCTTACCACTTAGACAATGGTGGGTGGGCATAGTGAATAGTGTGTGTGTGCTCGTCGTCATTCAGTTCTTGTTCAGCACATGCCTCATATTAGTGCTGTAACATAAAGGTGTAATGTTATGCTTGAAGATAAGAAAAGAACAGGCATGCAGCAAGAAGCATAACTAATTGGTCAGATATTGTAAATCTTTATCTGAATTTTCAGTTACATAAGTTTCTGCTGAAAATAGTTGATGCCTTTAAATAGACTGGTGCAAACAAATCTTATTTATCTGGAGTTCCACAGAAACACTGCATTATTTGATTTATGCATTATGGTCAGCTGTTGTGTAATAGAATTGCTGTGGTCAAGGCTCTGAGAGAAAATAGGTTTGAAATATTGAATGTCCAGAAATTTTAACATTTTCTTTTAAAAATTATTGTTAGCATAACATCTGCTAAAGCTTTTAGAAAGAAACAATGTTCCCTTCCCATTACAGTTTTTTTTTTTTTATTTCTTCAGCCTGTGTACCATGAGAGGAAAGAGAATTTCCAAAATGTTAGTGTTGTGGTTTTTTGTCATTTCTCACCCCAACTATTAGTATGCTTTATCATTATGTTTTAGGGATCGACTAAAAAAGGGCAGATTCTTCATCTTCCATAATGCAAAGAACCAGACAATTCATCTCATCCCTCCTGGATTGCAGCAAGAAGATATCTGTGTGCACCAGGATGAACCTATCAAAGCTGATGATAGCTACTTACAAGTTGGTTTAACATCTCTTAAATTCCCTATTAGTTTTCTAACCTTTCCAAAAATATGTTAATATTCCAACTTGTGCATTAGTAAGGTGCAATTTTTTAAAAATTTTTTTATCACTTTTCAACTTCACTTTGTAATCTATACAGAATTTTAAATGGCTTATTGTAGCCCTAATCTGCATTCATAAAGATTTATTATTTATGTAGCCATCAAATAAATTATAGGAATGAAAAACCTAGAAGCATTGGAAAGAGAAGTATGAAGCAGTGTTCACCATATCGTTAAAACATTATTTATATCTGCCACATATTAGTCTTACAGCATGAATTAAATGTTCAGAAAGCTTTTCAGCTCTAACTGAATTTGAAGCATGGATTGAGGAAATGGTAGACAAGATTAAGGCTTTAGTTGAATACTATGACTTTCTGAAGTTGTACCATTCAGTGCCAACATGATGTTAAATAGATTGATGAATGCTTCCACGGACCATAGTGGAAAGAAACCAATCCAAACATCTCTTAGTTGCTGTTTATTTTCAATTCTATCTACATTTGGTAGGTTTGAATACTGCCATTTGAAGAAGTGATTATGATGTCTATATACTGTTCTGTTGGCTGCTTATTATCATTGCAAAATGTGAAACATCTTTTACTTGGCTACAGATGAGTAAATTAGTCAAAATTTTAAAATGCACTTTTAACATAAAGCCTATTAAGCTTTGTTTTGATATTGAAATTACCTCTGCTAGATAACATCAGTATAATAATTTCTGATGAATGTGCACAGTTTGCCAAATTATTTTTACCAAAAAATATTATTTTAACAAGTATATGTACATAAATGATAATAAGAAATAAAACAATTATTTACACATTATTTAACATTTTATAATTCCAGATCTTTTGCTCTGCTGATTTAATTGACAGAATGTCAGAGGAACTTGAACCTTTACAGAACTTACAGGAAGTAAGTGGTTAAAAAAAAAAAAAATGTTTAACGATGCCCAAGAGCAATAGTGAAGTTCTTTATTAGTATTCGGTTGGCACTGAATCAACAAGATTTTGTATTACAGTCTGGTCCGTGCGAGAGCTAGCTTTAATTCTCTGGCTAGATGTGAATAGGCTGCTCTAAGCCAGATGCTTGATCAGATGATCAGATTTATGTCAAGGCTTTTGAGTACTGACAGTCAGAAGTTTATTTCTTCCAGACTGGTCTCTCAAACATTGTGGCATGTAGCACCAATCTGAAGAATAAGAGCATCAGATCTCAGTATACCTTGTTGGTGCAGTGGTATACTTTTTTTTAAATGGCAGTGTACTGACAGGTTTGAGACTACCTTCAACAGACATCAATTTTCCATTTCCATCATGGCACATTGCAGCCAATACCATGATACTCCCATCACCATACTTAACCTTAGGCTTAAGAAATTGTTGTGGTTGGAGTTTTTTTGTTAGATATTCTCCAAACATAGGTGCATCCTCTAGATGTGAATTAATGAAACTTGGACTTATCAGAGTGGACTTGTCAGAGAGTAGTATGCAACCAGTCTTGTCATGTCCTCTGTCCAGATCTTTTAAACTGTTTTATTTCTATTGGACAGAAGGGAATTCTTATACACCATACATCCACTGTAGACAAGTCTGTGAAGATGATGGACTCTCTTTGGCTGGCTGGCTTTTGCTTTGGCAATGTCAGCAAGAAAATTGTGACATGGTGTGGACATGGTATTACTCTTAAAGGCCTTCAAATTTGGCTTGCCACTGCAGTGGCATTTATCTCTGTATACTTCACAATATTGACTATGTTGAGATCATTGGCATTTTGTGGCTTACTCTGGTCACACACTGAAGACCTAAAGCACAACCTCAGGTAAATGAAATATTGTGGCATCTGCCTGTTTTTGGCATTTTAGGCACTGTAATAGTACACACTAGACTGTCCACCCAGGTTTCCAGTGTATACATAATCACACCTGAAATGTAACTTTTGGTCAAATATATTCATTAAGAGGAGTGACCAATTTAATGTCGTGTATTGTGAAGAAAACAGTATTGAAAATCCAGTCTGCAATAGACTGATTAATACCTACAACTGACAACTTTATATTCAAGGAAATTTTATCTTGTTTTATTTATCCCCAATATATAATGAATGCATGTGACCATGGAATTATATTTTAAGTCAACACATTTGCACAAACTGAATGTCAATAAAAATGAAAAAGAAAAAAAAAGTTGTGAGTTTTCACTGTTGTATGTTTCAGTTTTTTTTTTTTTTTTCAGATTTGATTGATTTTTTTTATTTTCAGGCCTTTCAACAACAGTTGTTGGAGTTTCGGTTTCAAGATCCCACCATCATCATAACAGTCACACCCAAAGGAATGCTGAGTTGCTGACACTCATTTTCTATTTTTTAAAGATTTGATCTCTTCCTCTGTAAAATGTGCATCAGTGTTCTATGCAACTACTGTTAGTCTGTGATATTTTTTGTGTATGTGAGGATTTTGTATACTGATTACAAAGCATGCACATAAATGTTTGTTTTGTTTAAGTTGTTTTTTTTTTTTTGTGACAACTGTTGATGTTAAATGCAAAGTAGTTATTTATTTAGTGGAGGCATGTCATTTTTTGTTTGTTTTTGTTTTTTTGAAAAAAGGGGCTGATTTTGGTCTACAACCCCATGGCATTCATGAATACTTGTCTAAGTTGGTATTGTTTCTCCAAAAAAGACAAGACAAGCTTAGGAATGAAAGAATCTAGAGAAAAGCTTCCAGGAAATGGAATGTTGGTAGGAAAGTAACAGTCTCTGCTTATTCAGAAGTGGTGCTTTTGAACTGCTGTTTCAGGAACAAGAACTTTATTTGATATATTCAAGAAGTTAATTTTTAGGGAATCTGAAGGGCTGGTAGATCATGTATCGACGACTTTATATAATATGAGAGTTATTAAGGAAAAAATTTTTTTTCTTTTTATCAATTTTTAATATTTATTTTAATTGTATCCATTTTCATCGGTTGAGATATTATCATAGCAAGTTGTAATGTACATCTTTTGTTTTTCACAAAGGAAATCTTTCTAACACTTTCATGTATTTTTGTGGGTTCATAATGGGAGCATCACTCTTTTGGTTGTATAAAGTTTACTTTTGAACATTGAATCCATCTGCAATTTTGAAATTTGTTAAATTACATATTGGAAAAGGTTTAGCTCCCATTACAAGAAATCGAAAAAAAAAACATTTGATTTATCTCCCCTATGCTTGATTATCTAAATGATCCCAGTCTCCATAAACATCTTTAAACCTCAACAAATAAATCAACAGAAAGAGAATAAGAGGTTCTGTGCTTGTAGGTTGCTTATTTTATACTACCTGTTATGTCACCCCTTTCCTCTCTCTCTGCTAAGATCTGTGTATCTGTGATACCTTTTTAAAAATCTATCTAAAAGAAAATATTGAGAGTTATGATTATGAACACTTGTAGTTTTAACTGCCACCTGCCAACACCATGGTTGTTTTCTCACTTTGTTCATGGGCTGTTGTGAATTACTGAGCAGACACTTCAACATTTCTGTGCCATCCTTTCTACATATCATTCCATGTTGAATATTTATAAAAGTCCACTGTATTGTGTATTTCTGGTACTGTTTGTGAATTCCCAATAGCTATGTGATCTGAACGTGAATTCATCGCTCAAGTGATTTTATTGGCTACCATTGTTTGGTTGATTGATGCTTCTGCAACATTCCTAATGATTAGAATTTCATTATTTACCTTTTTTTCCTGCTTTGTATAGAAGCATATTTATTAAAATCTTTTTTTTTTAACCTTGGCAGATACTTGCTCTGCTTTATAATAAAATTTATTGCAAAATTTTTTTCTTTTGTTTGTTTTCTTGAAACTCAAATGATCAATACATATGTTATCCTAGTACCAGCTTATCATATCCAGTATTCTTACCAGGTAGCAAAACAAGTCTCTGCATATACAATGAACCTTCTCTCAACCAAAATATTCCAGAGACCAACATTTTCATTGAATTTTTATCAACAGAGGGGAAAAGCAACTTTTAGATTTAAAGAATTAGTGTACCAAAAATTTCACCTAATAGTCTTTAACCTGTGTTTACATGTCTCGTTTGTTACAAATGTCGTAACATAATTGGCTGATTTACATCATTTGACCTGCATGGGCAGATCATTATAATTCAGTATATTAGAAATAATAGAAAATTCTGACACTTTATTTTGAACAAAAAATATATATATGCATGTACAAGCTAGATACTGGTTATACTATTGATATTCCATGTATTGGATGAAAATATTTTCAAATTTGTTGAGGCACCAAATCATGTTTGATTTTGAATTTATTTTTCCATCTCTGTAAATTCCAAAAAACTTAGAGGAAATGTACCAAACCTAATAAAATTTTAGTTTCTATTAACTCAAAATATCCATTGACCAAAAGGAGTCTGCACCAATTCAGTTAAAAGTATGCAATTGTTCTCTATTGGTCAGGCTTTTGTCCTGAATTCCTTTCCCTTGTGCTAATATGAAAAATGAATTCAGTAGGTGGATAAAAAGCATGCCAAAATTCAAAAGTTTATCAATAGTAATAACAAAAGTAGTAATTTCCAGATGTTGACTTTTAAAAGATACTATTATTATGTTGTGCATGCAGTGTAATGACTTTGCCTATCACATGATGTCAACTGCTTTCATTACATCATAATGTAAATTAGATTTTTATGCTGTTCACATTGGACACATCACATGGATTCAAGACAGTATTTGTGATTCATCCCATAGCTTGCTATTAACATTGAAAGAAGAAATGACTGACTTAGTGGTGCAGAATGTGTTTATTCAGCCATCTCGGATAATTTGGGAGAATTCAATGGATGTGAACGTTCCAACCCCAAGAAAATTTGTTCAGCTGCCACTAGAATATTTCTGGGCAAAGTACTGGCGGCAGATGATAAGGCATAGTTTCAACAAGCTGCAATCAGACAAAAGGAAGAAGAAAGATAAGATGAGTCTGTATCAGAAGGTTCTATTGAAAGAACACATTAGGAAATTGTGTGATGACACAAGGACAATTGCCCAGCAAGCTGCCTTGGTCACTCCACCAGGAATTTCAGTTGCAAACCCCATGACTTTTACCATATGTGGAACACTCTGAGATTTGTAGCTAGTCAAAGATCCAGAAAATGGAGACAAAAGTTCAAGGTCAACAGCAAATGGACTATCCCATAGGAATTTTGTTTGTAGAGGCATTGCTGGAGAATTTTATTTTCTAATTACCTACAGACATTTGGAATGAAAAAAAATAAAGAACTACCAGATTCAGATTGTTATTTGGTTTGTATGCTTAGTTACTGACATTGCATTCAAATAGATTTTTCAACTTGCTACTGGTACGAGATATCTTCTGATCTGCCTGTCGTCACCTCTTGATTGAACTATTCTCAGCTAGAGTATAAGCCCATGTTAATCAATTTAGAATGTAATAAATAATTATTGCACAAGTCTTGTGTTACTGTTACTGATCAAAATATGTGAAATGCTTCAGTGATTTGAAAATATAAACTAATCCAGAGAAACAGGTTTTAAAATTTTTTTTCAGCTAGCAATGCTTAAGGCCCTGAGGAAGATCAACCAATGAGAGAAGTTACTCCTGTACCAAAACATTCTCTCAAACTTTGAAACAAAGAATAATTGCATGTGATGAGAGAATAGAATTATTCATTAAAGTTTTTCTCAAAACTTTCTACATACAGTACTGGAAATAGTTATGAAAACATACACAGGACATGCACAGAAAATGAGTAATTAACTGAGATATATATATTACATGCACAATGCATTATTACAGAAAAATATACACCAACAAAACATATTGTACGGTGCAATAGCATTTTTTATGTGAGCCTTTTCTTTATTTAGAATATAACACCTTGTTTTCATCCTTTCATACAGGTTATCAATTTGTTTGCAGAATGTTGTTCCAAATGTCTTGTAGCAGTTCCCACAAATTCATCCAAGGTGTTTGGTTTCCATTCGACTTTCTTAGTAGTGATATAACTCCACATAGTCTTAATGATGTTCATATGTTCTACATAGTTTTTCAGCACATTGTCCATATTCTTGGGCTCATTATAATGTTGAAGATGAATCCCTGCCCAATGAGATGTCTTCATGAAGAAATGGTATGATGGATGAGAATCTACCTGTACCTCTCTATATACCTTCAATTTTATGCAAATCTCAGACACACTAAGTTGATACGCAGTCCCACACTTTTATTGATCCACTCCCATGCTTCACTGCAGCTGTTATACACTTGATTATTACTGCTCCCTAGTCAGCCTTCTAACAAACTACAGTTAACTTTTGCCAAAAAGTTACTTGGACTCATCTCATTTTATTTCTGCTGCCTGTTTTAGCCTTGCTGTTTGGTAGCCTTTCCTCAGCAAACGTTTTTGCACAGCTATACATTCATTATGAACACTCCATGCTGTGCATCTTTCTGTGCTTGGAAAAACATTAACATCTACACCTGCAGCTAGGTCATCCATAAGATCTCTACTGGCTTGTTGTCTATCACACAGAGAACATCCTGAAGTACTTAACACCACTCTTGAAGTTTTGGCTTTCTTCTTTAGCTGTGTCTATTGTCAACAGTACCAGTTTCACATATCCTCCTCAGTCTTGCACACAGCTCCTTCTGAAACATGAAATCAGACTGAAATCTGTTGCAGGGAGTAAGCCTTTACTAAGACTTTGATTTGTGTATGCTTGTCATGTGATATTTCCTTTTCCCAGGAGCCATAGTATACACTAAACATTCACCATACTACATTATCAATGCCTATAATTTTATAGTCCTGCATGTATGACACTTTCTGATTGCTTGCATGACAACCAATCACAGTGTACTATATCAGCACATGACTATACTATGGAGAATTTCATTTTTACACATATGATTCTATTACTTGGTATTCCGTTTCCATAATTATTTATAATACAGAAGTATACTTTGTTCCATATCATTCTGTTTATAAGCTTCAATTTATTCTGCACAATAAACCACTTTAGTGTCTATTATATATCTATCCTTTTATAACATAATCTAGGGCCCAAAGACATAACCCTTTGGGACTACTCATGAAACTGGATACAACTTATTTTTGTTCTTCCCTACTGTAGTTAATTTAAATCTGGATTTATGAATCCAAAAAAAAAATTGTCAAAAAGTTTTTTGACTGTTTACAAAGTACAATTAGTTCCACGCAACTTTTGTGCACAATAAAAAAATCGAAAGTCTGTAGCTAAATAGATGACATAACCATTCATTTTTAGAACAAAAACTACTGTCTCTTGTAACTTTTGCCTTTATTTTGGATAAAGAAAAATAAAATATGGGAATTTAAAATTGGCGTTGTGTTACATTTACAAAATGAATTTTTTGTTTCTATTTCAAGCATTACTGTCAGGATACTTTTCCAACCACAATTCTTAACCCTTAAAACTGTGGTGCATGTAAATATATGCAAGCACAGAGGAATGCAGGGCACATAAATACAGTATTTTCCCCACCATTGAGTTTCCCATACAGGGAGCAGAGTATGTATCCCCACCCATTTTTTAAAAATTTCTTTTATGGTTTTGTTTTTTTTTACACATATATTGGGTGTCAGGGATTATGATCAATGTAGCTTAAGGGTTAATACCCAGTTTTTCATCCATAAAAATCTACAGTACAGACTTCTCACATCCATAATGCTACATTATAAATATAGTGCAGCTTCATGGTTTGAGGATGGACGAAAATTGCAAATGCTTATAACTCAAGTCATATTACCATGAAGGCTGATCGAGATGCAGATATGAAAATTCACTTTGTGCTTGAAGTAATCTCAGTATCTGCAAAGATATTTGCTGAAGTGACTGAATAAAATGAAATGGCAGCAAGATGTCAACATTTTAAGTCGAATTCTACAAATGGATGAGCCCAAAAATAATAACTTATCATTTTACTTTTTTCCCATAATACAGGTTAATTGTCACAAATAAATTTGATCCAATTTCTCATTAGAAGCTATATGAACTAAAATGCTTGCATCATATTTCTGGTGGTAAAAATGAGCTTTCAAGTGGTTAAAAAACAATTTTTAAAAAATACAGATACCATTTTATCACAGAAGTTATCTCAGAACTTTATTAATTTGTAACAAAATAGAGTATGCTTTAACTTGTAAAATGCAGAATAAATAATACTTTTCTAATAAGTTTATTAGTATTTGTTCAGGTGTCTTCCAAATAGATACACCTCTGAAGAGTTTGTTCGGCTAGATTTGGGTTTCAAAATTTTGGAAGAATCAAACAACTTGTGAACACTGTTCTCAAGCCGTTTCTGCTCTCCCCCCTGCCACAGTTTGCACACCATGTGACCTCCTTGCTTCAGCACCTTGCTTGAAAATGTGAGAACAGAGAAGCAAAGGTTGATGATAAGTTCATGATCCATTGAATGAATTCCTGAGCATCTAGGTGCCATGTCACTTAACACAACATCCACTTTTCGTCCATTTAGCACCTTGAGAATCTTATTCTGGGTCTCTGGTTTTGTAAAGTCCATCTGCTGTAGAATCACTGCTCCTGGGACAGGTAGCATGTGGTGATTGTCCACAGCAATCACAACTCCTGGCGAATTATTACGATCTGGAAAACAATTAATTAATCAAAGTAGAGAAAATTTTTCAAAGTTGGTTTTTTCTCGTTTTTTTTTCACTCCTTTAGCAATATAATAGTCAGAAACATTGAATTTTTATCTCTTTAGTACAATTCCAGCTAAATCAGATTCTAATTTTAGCTACATCTTAGAGATAGTTCTTGTCAATATTTACACTCTCCCTTCCTAAACTTCAAAATTTAAAGAATACATTTGCAGCTACTAGTGACATCATTATTAACGTTATCCACAGAAATGTCACAGCACTGAATATTTTACAACAATCCATTTCTTTGGATACTAATACATTAATGATGTTACACACTAAGGAATGAAGATTATGCCCCAAATTTCAGGCACTTCTTGAGATGCTAATATAAATATCTTCAAATTTTCTACAAGATTTATATCTTTCCCAAGATGTGGTATGGCAGGGTTAGGGTTAACAGCATCATTCAAAATCACGTCATGTGCTCTATGCAGCATACCTACCATTGGTCTTTTAAGAGAAATCAGTTTGGTTCCTGCAACACTAATATTCAGAATAAAGCATCAAATTTGTAGAGAAATTCAAATATCAACTTGTGGATCACTTTACACAAGTTATAGAACAAAACGTTTCTTGATGACTTAAATGATCAGCATTACATCAGAGGTACAAACATATGAGAAGTTGAGGCAAATGGTTTGATGGAAGATCATGAGAGAGAACCACTGGCTGAAACATAAAAATCAGTACCACACTGACAATCTTATCCTGCCAAGATTGTTTTAGGTCTGGTGATGCAAACGTTTATGTAATAATACCAGATTGAAAAGAAGATAAGGTAGCAGGACCAGCCAAACTTATCTGAGGCAGTTACTGTGCAGTGACAGTTGCAGTTTTAAACAGCTCAGAATACTTGCACTCACTTGATGTACTCCACCACGTAAGTATCCTCATTGACGGTAAGTCTCTCCTACAATCTCTCAAAAATGCAGGAAAACTAGCCTGGAGTTACAAGAGCAATGAACACAACATGTATTCACAGAGCTATGGGAGACAGGTTTCACATTTATATTGCAATAGGTACCAGGACGCATTAGGCGACCAGGAAATGAGAATGTTGAAAAAATTTTCAAAGCATCATTAAATTACCACGGAGTCAGGCTGGTACTGACTTCTAGAACATGAAAGCATATGTCAAACAAACAAAAATAGAGATCTACGTAGAGTTGGATTTGAAAACAACAAATAACTTGATTTAAAGAAATCACAATCAACAGATATGAGATTTGTACAGGTCACCTAGGAATCTACAGGTACGGATTAGCAGACTACATACACACAGACCATCCGTCTTGAATGTCCATGTTCAAAGGATGGGGAGAGGGCCAACAATGCGCTGTCCCCTTCGCAACGTAGCTAAAACTGCTGACCACCATCTCTGTCCAAAAATGGTACACCAAAGACAGACAAATCTGTTGGGAACAGCACTTTTCCCACAGCATCGCCGGGATGCTTTTCAAAACAAACAAGCAAACACTGAATATGAACATTACAGTTTCTCCGGTTAAATTGCCGTCTGTCGGGAGGACCAGGGGAGTAACAACAACACTCTGAGACGTCGGGGGAAGGACTACTAAGCAGGCAGGCGGACAATTCAGATTTACTTTCCATCAAGATAACAAAAAAAAAAAAAAAAACCGTATGGAATAACAAAAAAAAAGGAGTAAATATGAATTTGTGCATCAGCAATTAAATATACAAGAGCGTAACTTACAGAAATTAATATTTCCATTATAAATGCTATCAGTGAGCGTATTCCGGTTGCCATAGATACAGCCAGGACCTAAATGGCTACTTTACTTTACTGCGCAAGTAGGAAAACTAGTGAGGTATTTAGGGAAGCATTAAAATGTTATTAATAATAGTAATAATAATAATAATAATATTAATAATAATATAATGATAGTTATAGTAATGATAATAGTAATGATGGTGATGGGGGTGGGGGTGTTGAGTCTGACATAAACAATAAGGAGAAAGAGTGGGTGGTGGTGGTGGTGTGTGGTGTGGACAATAGGAGTTGTAACCTGGCGTGACGAGGGAGTTCACTTCGCTGACAGCCACCTGGGTCCAGGAGCCCGGGGCAGCCCCACAGTCGATGACCACACAGCCGGGCTGCAGGAAGCCGTACTTGTCGTTCATCTCGATCAGCTTGAATGCGCTCCTACACCGGTAGTTCTCCTGCCCGGCCCGCTTCACGTACGGATCGCTGATCTGCCGCCTCAGCCACGCCTGGGAACTCGGGGACTTCCCCTTGGCATTCCGAAGGGTCTGCTTGCAGAGGCGGGCCGAAGAGGAAAGGGTCCTCAGGCAAGACATGAACTCGAACGGCTGCATCGTGTCCGCTAATACCAGAACTCGGACATGGGCCCGGTGGGAACCGGGTTAACGGGCGAAATGAAGCTAGCCGGGTTTAATTCGTACTTTACGTTTTCGGGGACATCTTAAAGCGCAGCTCTGATGAGTGAATATTAATGAATTAATCGGGCTGTTAATATCTGAATCGATTTCGCTTGCAAAAGGTCGTGGCTTTTGTAACTTTTTTTTGACTTTGCTGCCGGCTCCGCTCGCAGCGACCTCCGCCTTCATTTTGAAACCGCTTCCAGCCTACTCCATTTTCTCAAGACGTTGGGCCTGCGGGAGCCAGTTCCTCCAAGAAGGTTGGGAGGACAGCTAATTACGCACACACACACCGTGCCTTGTAGCTCGCAGCAGGCTCTGCACATCGTTTCGGAGCCAACGCGCGTTTCGTCGTTCGGCGCCAATGTGGCGAAGCCTGGGCACGAGATTCGCCTTCCCCGTCTGCACGAAGTCGCTGCTGCTGGCGTCTTCCCCATCCTCCCTTCCCCTCTCCTCCCCCTACCCCTGCCCCAGACGGCCAGCAGCAGGCTGCGGGAAGACTATGCCCGCTCTCGGCGTCGCATCCGTGCCTAAAGTTGACTCTCTCGGGTTTCAAAAGAATAACTGCTGTACAAAATCTGCTAGCGATGCGGGTAAGTTAATGACTATAGTTGTTGGGGAGGGGGACAGGAAGAAATCCTGGGCCTTTTCGTTTCAAATAGGCTGGGGAAGGGGTTAGGAGCTTCTCCCCACTCCCCTCCCCTTCTCTTCCTATATCTGTAATTACATGGGGCGCTTTAGAAAACGTGTAGAATACCTGGCAGACTATCAGCGAGGGATGGTGGTTACCCAAGTAGAGTTTGATGGTGGGAAAGGGTTAGGAGCTTCTCCCCACTCCCCTCCCCTTCTCTTCCTATATCTGTAATTACATGGGGCGCTTTAGAAAACATGTAGAATACCTGGCAGACTCAGCGAGGGATGGTGGTTACCCAAGTAGAGTTTGATGGTGGGAAAGGGTTAGGAGCTTCTCCCCACTCCCCTCCCCTTCTCTTCCTATATCTGTAATTACATGGGGCGCTTTAGAAAACATGTAGAATACCTGGCAGACTATCAGCGAGGGATGGTGGTTACCCAAGTAGAGTTTGATGGTGGGAAAGGGTTAGGAGCTTCTCCCCACTCCCCTCCCCTTCTCTTCCTATATCTGTAATTACATGGGGCGCTTTAGAAAACGTGTAGAATATCTGGCAGACTATCAGCGAGGGATGGTGGTTACCCAAGTAGAGTTTGATGGTCAGCTACAACTAATTTATTTATTTACAGTAGCTTTGCAGTATCCGTTCTTTTATAAATACAATTCGAGTGTTTAGTATACGCGGGTTATTTCTTTACACATTCGTTACTTTTTTGCCTTCTCTTTTTCAGTACAAGAAGTTTTTGTAGAAACGGGCGAGAAAGGAGAAAACTGTGATTTAAATACAGCTTATCGAAATGCCATGAGCAAAGTTCCGCAACCTGGTAAACTTGCTTAAATGACTTTGATAAAGCAAGCAAACTTGATCTGGTTTAGTCGTTACAGAGGCAGGAAGCTATTCCAACTTGTACAACGTGTCTATTGAAACGACTCTCTCCTGTGTGAGACAGTTTATTCTATATAGTGAGACTTGTTAATTATAAAGGGAAACTGATCATATGTTTGGAGAATAACAAAACTTGTTTTTGAAACAGTTTTAAAATTCAACATTTTTTAAGAAAATCTTTTTATTTTAAAAGTGCTATTTAATCTGAAGGTGAATATGAAATTATTATAAACAAGGGATGTTTATATTTTGTTGCTGGAAAGGTTTAAAACGTTTCAGCTTTCAGGAATTTAAAATATATGCTAGGCACTGTTACTCTTTCAGAATCACCCCTACTCTTAATACACTACACAAACATTTTTTTTTTTTTTTTGCTTTGCAGTGATTATTGTAACAGCAGCAGAATATCATCCAAAAAACCAGATATGGTTGAAGAGAGGTATAACATGTAGTTCCTTTACCAGTGCATCGTTAAATCCTCCAATCATTTCTTTCTGCATCAATCAGCCAAGGTAAGTAGAACTATAAGCCAATAATGTTAAAAGTATGCAAATAAAGGTGGCTGGTTGATATTACTAAGTGAGTTATCCTCGTATTCTCTTCCCCAGTCAACTTAGGCAGTGTAATCAAGATCAGTTGATTTAGGATTTAGTGTGCATATGATGCTGGGTATTCACAGATTAATTTCATTTTGGTTTTACTTACAATATAACACAAGATCTCTTTCTTGTTTGGAATTTTAAACAAACAAAAATTGTATTGCATTAATTGTCCGTGTTAATTTCCAGTGTAATCTTTACAAGAACATTAATTACTCAAAATATGCCACTAGACAAGAAGAATAGTTTTTTGTTGCTAATAACATACAGAGAACTGGTAAAATAAATGTGTACTACACAGGATATATTAATAGCTTGCTAAGAATCCACAGTGTCATCAAGAGACACATAGAAATGCATACTTTTAGTGCTGGTAGAATTTGCCCGCTATTTCTTTTCTTTTTTTTTGTACAGTAGCATGTTGAGAATACAAGTGATATGCTGTAGATTTTACATCGTGATTAGTGTAGAAAAAGCAGCATGAAAATAGTTAAAATTTTGTGCAATGTTTTTTTTTTTAATTTGTCTTCTAATTTACATGTATTTTGTTTCATGAAGTTTCTTGATTTTGAACTCCAGCAATGTAATGGAATTTTAAGGCCTTTTATTTATAGCTGCTGTATGTTTTGGGACCTGTAGCTAGTGGAAATCTGTTTAAAGAGGTTAAGGTTAAGGATCATCTACTAAGAACCTTCCAAATTGGAAACAATATATTGAGCTAAACTTATTGACAAGTTGTTATAATCATGGAGCTACCTGGTATCATTCATTCCTTTAGCAGTCTTTACAGAAAGTAAAATACCAAATGTCTTTAAAGATTATTTTTTAAAAATTTGTTTTAATTGTTTATTTTGCATTTTCGTTTTTGTTTTTTAGTCGTTTACATGATTTGCTAACAAGAACTAAACATTTTGCTGTCCATGTTTTGGCTAAAAGACAGGTATGTACAAAAACTGTTCAACCAGTTTTCTCTTATTTCACCTGAAATCTGTTTACAACTTAACTAATTGCTATTTTTGGAACCTTAAACTGAAAAACAAACTACTTTTTTAGGACTCACCTGGGTTTTGCACTGTTCTCCAATACTGCTGAAGTAAACTTTATTTTTACAACACCTTTTTGTTTATTTTCCAACCTTGGATTTTTTAGAGATTTTGTTGGTAGGTCACACACACACACACACTGTACAAATCCTGACTTTTCTTAACTCTTTCCTGTTCAGGAAACAATATTTAATGCATACAAATGATCAGACAATTTCCAAGATGGCTGTATAGAATGTGCCTACTTGAGTACAATTAAAAAAAACAAAAGTCATGGAATGACTCAAATAGCACAAATGACTTAGCACATAGTACAGTAATCTAATTGAAAAAGAAATATTTCCAGAAAATGAAAGGAAAAATTGAACTTATGGTGCAGAAAGTCAGAAATATGGAGTAAAATCGCCCAATTGTTACAGAGGTGACAATACTGATTCCATTTTTTAAATCTGTCATTATTTTTGACACTAAATATGCTGTCCTCACTTCAGTAATTCTCATTGGATAGCGAATTATTGTTATCTTTACCCCCAAAACACTTTAAACATCTTTCTGATAGTGTCCACCTATGCATCAGCTCTGCCTGCCTCCCTTTGGTTTGTGTGACAGCAATTAGACTATTCAGCCATATGATGGAAAAAATCATCTGATATCAGCTCATAGAAGAGATCCACTGGTTTTGCAGCATGTGGGACCTAAATCTTTGGGCTGGTGAACTGCTAAAAACACTGACACATCGATCAACTCTAGATAGCTTAAACTCCACTTAATGGCCTCACTCTTCTCGTCATAGTTGTTGCTCTCCACTGATGTATTCCTCAATGTTTCTCCATCATTGTCTTACCAGCTGAATGATGAGAGATTCAACGTATGAACACTTGAGATCTTCACATCAACAGAAGGAAAGAATTCAGTGTTGGATTCCATCACAACCCAAGTAAATAAACAAGGTAACACATGTGGTTTGCATTATTAGCTCCACTAGTAAAATCACTTTCATGGAAAAATACAAAGTGATGCAAATAGCCAGAGATAGTGATAGTGTGGACTAGCATTCTTCTACATGTTCTATCTATAGCAGGGGTGTCAAACTCATTCGCTATGGTGGAGCTTATTTGATATAAATGTACTTTGTGCAGGCCGTACAGATGGGCATGTTGGGGGGGTGTCCACGGGGAAAATTTTAGGGGTGGCAAACTGGCAGAATGATATCAAGTGCAGGGAGTGTGCCTAGCAATGTAAGCAGCATCTCTACACGATATGTGCCACAACATCACACTTGATATCTTGAAAGAAGAGGAATCATCAAAGTTGGAATTTGCAGATAATTTTCCTTATTATTCTCTTTATGGAAATATCAACTTTATTCTAATACTTTTCAAGTTACGAACAAAAATAGAAAATATAGATATATTAGGAAGAGTAGTCTTCCTTAGGTGTTTTAGTAAACAAAGTATATTGAAATTTTTCTTTGTATTAATCTGCTCACAGGTGGTAATCTAAAAAATCCCACTTAAAATTTGAAGGAGATACAATCAAATATGTATGCACACACATTAGGTTGTTACAAACAATTTGTCGGTTTTTTTTACCGCAACAATGAGACTTCATATTGTGGTTGAACATGAAGTTTATTAATCAGAGTAAGTTCCCGTACATTCAGTATACTTCTGCCAATGAGTTACAAGCACATTTTTACCATTTTGAAAAAAAATCTGGATTTCTGGAGTCGATAAGCTGTTGGAAGGCAGTTTCAGTTGCTGCTTGGAGAAGGATTTGATACAGAGGAAGCTGTCGAGTTGTTTGAAAAGGTGGTAGTCTGGGAGAAAGATTTGGTGAATAGGCTGGGTGATGGAGAACTTCGTACCCCAATGTGTTCAGTTTCTGAAGAGTCACTTTTGCAACATGAGGATGAACATTGTCTTGGAGCAGGATTGGGCCTCATCAATTCACCAATGCCGGCTGTCGTTGGGAGAGTTTCTGATGAACAACGTTTAATTCACAACAGTACCTTTCAGCTGTGATGGTTTTTCCAGGTTGCAAGAAGTTATAGTGAATGACACCAGTTGCAGTCCACCAGACAGTGATCATGACCTTGTATGGGTGAAGACTTGGTTTTAGAATGTGGTTACACGCCTTGTCTCTGTCGAGCCACTACTGATCGTTTGCAATTGTCGTAAAGGATCCATTTTCATCATGTAATGATTTGGTCAAGAAATTGGTCATTTTTGTTTCTTATGACAAGTGAAGTGCAGATCTCCAAGTGATGATTTTGTCATCCATTCAACTCGTCAGGCACCCACTTGTCAAACATTTTCACTTTGCTGATTGCATCAAGATGCCGGGAAACAGTTACATGCTTACGTCAAGCTCTCTAGCAATTTCTCTGTTTTTCTTGGATCGGCTACAATGAGGCTTTTCAGACAGTTGTCATCACAGCTGGAAGGACGTCCACTACATTCCTTGTCTTTGAGGCTCTCATCTCCCAATCAAAACTTTGCAAACCATCGTTGTACTGTGCGCTCATTTGCTGTGTCCTCTCCCCATGCTGCTTAATGTTCAAGTTGCATCACTCATTTTGTGACCTAGTTTAAACTTGTGAAGCAAAATGGCACTAAAAACTTTTCTATCCAAGCTTCACTCAGAACCCTGAAATAAATATCCAAAAAGGTAGTTTTTGCATAATGTATGCCAAAGCACATGCTATAAAACGATATATAACTTATTCAATACACCTTCTCAAACATGCAAAAAATGAACTCCGAATTAACATAATATAAAAACCGACAAAACATTTGTAGCAACCTAATAATATCACATTTGAATAAAGTTTATATTTCCATAAAGAAAAATTACACCATAATTAGATCTGATCCAAAATTGTTTCTTTTATTATATATGAAATATAATGGTAGTGCAGGTGGCAAACTCACATTATTTCATTTAAATAATCTAATAATAATTGCACCTGTCACTAAAATCATAATGGGCCGTCAGTAATAAAACTTCTATCTGGATAAATGTATTTTGGCTTTTATGTCTCCTATTTTTCGAGAAATCAAATGTAACCACACAAGCTGTTTGTTATCTAAAATTAAAACACCACACACATTACATTGTTAAACACTACTGTTTATTGCTAGATATCAGCAATATAAAAATGTCAGTAGAATTACTTCTACAATTTACAATTAAAAAATAGGTTTGTAGATAATAAGTATATATGCTGATATATAACTAACTTTCTACTGCTGCTTTCTGATACTCGACACCTTATTTTGGATCAATGTATCAAAGTTTGGAGCAAGTGACTGACTGGGCTGTGGCAACCATGAGTATTGAGTTCAAGTTTGCATCAGTAATTTGAGAATGTAGTCTTGTCTTGTTAATGTTCCTTACAGAAAAGATCTGTTCAGACATACCAATATTGTTCCAAACATGGACAGAATTTTTGAAGCAAAAGACTGCAACATGGGATAATTTGGTCCTAGATATTGATAAAATGTGCTAATATCACTATTAAAAAGCTTATTCTTCAAAGCAATCACACTGCAGATCGATTATTTCCACCTGAAGCTCCTCAGAAACCTTGTGAACAATGACAGAAAACAGGTTCTGAAAATTTGAAAAGTCTTTCTCGAGGCTTTTAAAGTCAAAAAAATCTTTCTTGGAATTCATTTTTTAACTTACAAATTTTGCTGCTGTACTTTTCTGTGAAGGCATCACAATGTGACTCAGATGAATAACTTTTTCAGGCCATATATTTCGACATTCCTGATCTATAGTATAGACAAGTCATTAAACGACTCATTGGTATCTGGCCAGTTTTCGCCAACTTGAATGGGAAAGGATTAAACTCTCATCAAGATTTGGCTTCAACATTTCAGTTTTTGTCTTTTGTATAATGTTGTTTTTTTTTCCGAATTAACTCCCAGTAACCTGTATACTATTGTGTTTCAGGTTATGTATGGTGTGCACTTCTCAAAACCTTTAAAGAATGGCAGTGACCAGTTTGCTTCAGTGGTTCATGAAATGTCATCTGAGGTAAATGTCACACAAATTTTTAAGACAGTCGTATTTTTCAAAAAGTATCATCTACATTAGATTCAGAAGTAATGCTCAAATCCTATTAGGGTCATTATTAAAGCAGGTGCACATGGAGGTCTAAAACAAGTTTTTTATCCCACAATAATCAAATTACTACAATGTAGCCGCACAAAACTCGTGCTTGCTTAAAAATATAAATTGGTAAAATGTCTACCAGTTTTAGGCTAACTATGTTGTTCGTTCGCTCTTTGAGGGAAGTGGCAAATTTTTTAAATATTTATTTTTATTAAGGTTTCCTTTTTGTCTTTTCCTAGAGTTTTTATTTCATCTGCCATATTGATTTGGTAGGTAAATGTTTGGAAGCACAATTGGCGATGATCAGAACCTAATGAGGGAAGATCTTTTCTAAATTAATGGCAGGTGAAAATCAGATTCAAATTGCAGACAGATGTGAGAAGGGTGGAAATCCTCGATATACAAGAAGAAATGAAATTCTGTATTTGCTGAGATGTTTAATCTGTATCTGAATATAATTGTTACTATATATGGGTCATTCCACATCAAGTGGACCAGTGGCCAACACCCAACCCCCTCAGAAAAATTTGTAAAAAATATATGCTGTAGTAGAAGCTTTTATAATTCTAAATGTGAAATTTGAGCATCCTAAGTAAAAAAAAAATTGACCAAGATATGGTCATTTTTGTGTATAGTTCCCTTTCAGAATCAAAAACATCATTAGTTTTCTGCCATTTATGCCTACATTTTTTTACTAGTTCCTGTTGGGCTACAGATACCTAACTTTGCAATCTGGAAGAAAGAACATTTTACATAGATTACAACTATCCATTTAGTTTTTCTGTATCTCTTAACCCTTTCCTGTTGGCACTCTGCAAAAGTGAGAAAAATTTGGACTGCTTTGTTGTTGTTTTTTTTGGCATTTTTGGTGGCTTCTTAGAGTACCTGCAGTATATGATTAGTCATATAAAGACTAGAAGATAACATTGTGATGATATGAGTGATATCCCCGAAATATCTCAGTCTGAACTTGCTTTCTCATGGAAAAGTGACCATTTCAGAGAGATTAATTTTTATTGCAAATTCAACTCTTGCACTCAAGTGCTTCTGTTTTTATTTTTACCATCTTTTCTCGTGCATCTTGGCAATATCGGGCATTGTTGCATCTTCGTAAGCTGCAAAGAAATCCATATTGTTGCACCACGATGGTCAGTATCATCAGTCTAAAACAGTGGTTCCCAACCTTTTTTTACTCCTGCACCCCTGAAAAAATTTTGCTCTGACCTCGCACCCCCTACATTTTATTTTTTGTTCAAGGATAAAAGATGTGGAATCATACTAAATTTTATCAAAAGAAGATATTTATTTCACTGAAATATATGTAAAAACAATCAGACTTTTAGACAATATGTAATATGTAAAAGATAATAGAATCAAAAGGCTGACATCCAAAAAGTTTGCTAATGCATTTCAACTCAATGACTCTTTTGTTCCTTTTCATGCTTATTAGTCTTTCAAATCGTGGAACTATGTTGCTGATAGCAACACGCATGTCTGCCTGTGCATTCAAACGATTTCTGGATTTTGTCTTAATTGACAAAAGAGTGCTAAATCCTGACTCACATAACCATGTTGTCGCAAATGGAATGAGCACCGCTAGTGCAGCTTCACAAAGCCCTGGAAATGAAACTATAGCCGAGCACCAATACTCTTCCAAAGTTTTACTTTCAAATTGCATTTCAAGAGCACGGTTTGAACGCAATTCTATAAGATCTTCTTTCAGCTCTACGTCATCTGACATTTTATTCAAATCGAAGGCATATGGATTCATAATCCATTCTTCAGAAGATTCCAGCTTCCCTACTCCAAAATAACCTTCAAATGACTCGATAGCACTTCCAAATGAGCCACAATTTCTCCACAAACAGTAGGAATCAGACTTGAAGATTCATTGTCATCAACTATTTCTTCAAGTGATGGAAAATTTGAAAGATTCCCCTTTTTTACTCTCCGACACCACAGATATAACTTATCTTTGAATGCATTTAGCTTTTCATAGCAATGCAACATGTTTATATTTTTTCCTTGAAGTGATAAACTCAGATCATTCATACGGGTGAATATGTCACTCAAATACGCTAAGATTTGGTTGAAATCTTGCGATTCCAACTCTTCAAGTAGATCACAGTGGCGTTCCTCCAGAAAGACTTTGATTTCTTCTCGCAGTTCGAAGAAGCGGGTTAAAACTCTCCCACGGGAGAACCAGCGGACTTCTGTGTGGAAAAGTAAAACTGTATATGCACTTCCAAGATCTTCACAAAGTGACTTAAAGAGGCGGTGATTCAGAGCACGACCTCTAATCCAGTTGATGGTCTTTACTGAAGTATCAAGGACTTTCTTCAATTTCGGAGGCAAGGTTTTTGATGCCAAAGCATGTCGATGAAGGAAACAGTGAGTACCCTGCAAATGTGAAATCTCCTGTTTCATCAGTGCAAAAAAAACCAGATTTATTTCCCAGCATAGCAGGAGCGCCATCAGTGCACACACAGCCAATAATTTGGATATTCAATTCATATTTTGCAAAGAAGTCTTTCACAAACTGAAACACATCTTTTGCTTTGGTGGTTGTTTTCAGTTCTTCACAGAATAGGAAGTTCTCCTTTATGGCACCATCATGAAAATATCTCGCCAGTGCAATAAGTTGACTGCAATTCGAAACATCAGTAGTTTCGTCCAGCTGGAGGGAGATTTTCAAGGGACTAGCCTTCATATGTGAGATAACTTGCTCCAAAATATCTAAACTCAAATCATCGATCCGGCTTTTAATAACATTATTCGATAGCGGCACTAATTCAAGCTTCTTTCTTGCTTCATTCCCGAGAACAGTTGTAGCCATTTCTAATACACATGGTTCGATAAGCTCTTCTGCAATAGTATGAGGTTTCCTTGACTTTGCTACTTTAAACGCCACTTGGTATGAAGCCATCAGCAGTGGTTTGTCAACAGATAAAAACCCTAATTTTGGAAGGGCTGCTCGAGAATCAAAACGGTCTCTTTTAGCTTGCAACGACTTAACATCATGGCCCCACCATGTCTGTTGTTGAAGTGTTCTTGCAGCTTAGATGGCTTCAAATTTGCGTTGGAGAAAACAGTTCCACAGATAATGCACTCAGGCTTTTGCAAATCCTCAATCTTTCCGTTGCAGGTGAAGCCAAAACGAACGTAGTCATCATTCCATTTCCTTTTCTTTGACATGATGAAGGGTTATGATGATATTCTGAAATAAAGAGATGGAAATATAGATAATTACAAAAAAAATTCATCGTCAATATACATATGAAAGAGGAATCAAGAATGAAAATACTATTAACTTAGGATTTCCATGACGTTATCGGCCTAAGCTTTTGAAAATTTTCTTAGAATTTCCTTAAAAGATATCATATCCTTTAAAGTGCAAAAAATTTCATTAAACTAAGGAAATTTCTTAGAAGTTACAGCCCTGCTTCTCGCACCCCCTGGAATGATGTCTCGCACCCCCAGTGGGTGCGAGCACCCCTGGTTGGGAACCCCTGGTCTAAAAGAACATTTTAAATTTTATGTAGATTACAAATATATCAATATGGCTGAAGGAATTATAGTTTCATCTTGATTGTGTGCTCATTCGTGTTGGCTGTGTAGTATCAGCTTGTTTACTGACCGACACTAGCCGAGACAAATGTGAGTGCAGGCGCAAAAGAGAAAATAAGGGAAAGTGCAGGGGAAAAATGACGAAGAACACAACTGTTTCACGACACTTAAACAATGGGGTCTCTGGTATATATCTAGCACTGTCCGCACATGCACTTGATTAATAATCAATCAATGAGGGACTCAACACCTTAATGTTTTCATTACAGATATAATCTGTGGCTGCCACCACAACAGGCTGCCTCATCATCATGCTAATCCGCAAATCCAATGCAGCACATGCTCGTTGATATCACTCGCCAATTATCAAATGACAACATCATCTGATAATGATCAGAGGGTTAGGGTGTATGGGTATAGTGTTAATCCAGCACATGTGCATTGACTTTTGGCCTACTTCCTTTCATTTTTTTCTGACCATTTACTAATTTTGTGCATCTTGATTTGATAGTCAAGGAAGATGGGAAAGTGTATGACAGAAGTGCAACTCAGAGAAATTTGTCATAGTAGACGATTCATACGGACACATGGACTGCTACAGTTTGTGCTGAATTAACTGAGAGAGATAGAAGCCTACTTCAGTTGCGTACAGAAAAGCAACTGGATTAGGAGTCGACAACTGTGTCACCACCATGAGAATCGGTACATTTCTAAATTTGAGTCTTGGCACAAGAAGTGCGAGGATCCATTTAAACGTCATAAATCAAGAGTAAAAAGTGAGTAGCATAATTTTAAATCGTTTTCATGTTTTTGCACATTCACTGAATGGTTTTAGCAGTGCTATTTGAAAACTTTCTCTGTACAGTGACACCAAATATCTGCGGAAGTTTGGAGTGTCAATACAGCCTGAGTACAAACAAGCAAGAAAAAGTGGCTAGACTTTTCTTGATCCTGAGTACCCAATCAAAATAAAGTTTCTTCTTCATTGATCTGATTATTTTCCTTACGTAATATGTCGCATGTTGGTACATGAGCATCCTACTTGTTTATTGGGTCGTGTGGCCGGCTGACTTGGCCAGCTAACTGATAAAGCTGCTTTTTCTACGATCTTTGAATCCAATTTGCAAAGAAACTGTAGATGAAATCGCTTTGTGTTTGATATATTCATAGTCTACGTAAAAAGTTCTAAGAATGGTGATTTTGACAATCTTGTTGCAACAGAACGGATTCCTTTGCAGCTTAAGAAGATGAAATAATGCCCAATATTGCCAAGACGCATGAAAAAAGATGGTAAAAATAAGAATGGAAGCACTTGAGTGCAAGAGTTTAATTTTGGATGTGTTAGAACTGGACATCAGAGCTTTCATTTGCAATAAAAATTAATCTCTCTGAAATGGTCACTTTTCCATGGGAAAGCAAGTTCAGACTGAGATATTTCAGGAATATCACTCATATCATCACAATGTTATTTTCTAGTCTTTATATGACTAATCATATACTGCAGGTACTCTAAGAAGCCACCAAAAATGCCAAAAAAAAAAAAAAACAAAGCAGTCCAAATTTTTTCTCGATTTTGCAGAGGGCCATCAGGAAAGGGTTAAGAGATACAGAAAAACCAAATGGATAGCTGTAATCTACGTAAAATGTAGGCATAAATGGAAGAAAATTAATGATGCTTTTGAGTCTGAAAGGGAACTATGCAGAAAAATGACCATATCTCGGTCAAATTTTTACTTAGGATGCTCAAATTTCATTTGGAATTCTAAAAGCTTCTACTACAACAATTTCTTATTTTGCAAATTTTCCTGAGGGGGGTCGGGTTTCTTCGAGTCCGGAATTTGGTCCACTTGACGTGGAATGACCCATATATATCTTAGCTATGTCCCTTATATGATAGAAGGTTATAGCTGGCGTCTTTTATGGAAAAAGAACTTCATTTCTCTTTCTTTCATGTTCTCACCAATGAAATATTTAACATCAATTTATTAGGCATATATATTATTTTGTGCATTTAAATGTACACATGCTTTTATTTAGTGTATAGTTATATATGGGACATTTTGTTGGCTCTTAAGTTCCTATTGTGGCTGCTTCAGAATGTATGGGAGATAACTTGTACATGGCAATGTTCAGAATGAATCCTGAAAGTTGTGATTTTGATGGATTACACAGTAATGGTATGATTGTATTTGTTGTTTATGCAAGAAGAATTTCTGATGCAGGCCAAGTCCTATATTGATATATTCTGTGATAGAACCTCTTCATATTAGATTGGTATAATCTTTCTGTAAAGACAATAATAAACTAATTCAATATATTTATTGAAAATATTAGGAAACAAGCCAGTAATAATGTTTTTCTTTATGGTCATTAACTGAACTGGAGAGAGAACTTTTTTAATTCAGATTTATTGTAGCTGGGAATATGATTTTGTAGTAATTAGTAAAATTCACAGCTGAGATGTAGGAAAAGACAACAATTCATGGAAAGATCACCAAATAATGTAGTTTTGATACATCAACATACATAGAAGCTTCTAATTAGTGCATTGAAACTATTGATATAAATACATGCCTTTGATCACTTATAACTTTAACTGTTACTTTAGAATGCAAAAGAGTGGTTGTTTCCACATTTCTAAACAGTATACAATGAGGTTGTCATCGTCATATCATCTGGCAAGATGTCTTTGTAAAAAGGAAATGATCACTCATAATCCACTGTTTACACAGATAAACTCCTCAAAACAATCACAGCCAGATTTGTAAAGCACACTTCATGTCACTGGTGTAGCTGCTGAATTTGACTTTTGCCGAGGTATTGTCTTCAGACATGATAATCATGCCAAATGTTTAATGATGTGGAGTAGAGATGTTTGGTTTGATTGGGATAAAACTCTGACATTTTGAAAATAAGTGGCACTGAGTTGACAAAAGCAAACAGAAGAGACCTTGTATGTAGATTTTAGTTTTATCATTGCTTATGGCGAACACATCAGTCTCCACTGAAAAGTTTTGCTCACCTGACAAGGCTGACCAAATAATTTGCTACCTTAAGTGATCTGATTTCTGTTTTTTATTGTTTTGTTGTTGTTTTTTTTTTGTAAGCAGTAAAAATTGATATTATTCTTGGAGAAAATGCTTCTATTGCTGAAACATCCACTTTTATTTCTGTTGATCCACTAAAATCTGCAACGTTTTTAACTGCTAAGCTACAGCTTCACTCTTTAAAGAAATCCATGCAGTTCTGGATGTGGCTGGCAAATACATTACAGCAGTGACTGACAGGATCTCTTGCCTTATGGGCAGGGCAGGCTGTGAATGCTGGTTTTATGGCAATGACAAGTTTATTTACTTTTTCAAATTTTTTTCTACAGGTATTTCCAAATAAGTTGAAGATATGTGTAGTGTAAGTCACATGCTCTCTATTCAGAAAAAGTACTTTCAGACTTTCTCAGGTTTTGGTTGTATATAGAGCTGTCGCTGGCAAAAAAGTGATTTTAGCAAAAGGATTTCTCTATTTCTGAAATGTTTCCACAACTGTTTGACACTCAATTTTGAGGTGTATGGTCTCTCAAAGACAGTCTGTTAAAAGAGACTTATGGCAACTTCCTCCTTTTTGGCTTAAGTTGAAGTGTCTCCTCAACAGTAAGATGTTACTGCTATGATATTTGTAACATAGTGGCTTCAGAATCTGTCGTTTTGTCTGCTATAATGATGCAGAAAGCTTTTGTGAGTCAGGAAACTTCTGTTTGGTGATGTATCTTTACAGAAAACAATACACTCAGTCTCTCTTTTGTATTTAAATTTCTTTCCTACTGCAGATTTAACAGCTTGCAAAGCTTTCCTTTATATAGGGCACTATGAATATGTTTGTCAGTTTTGTTTTTGTTTCAAAGTAAATAAAGGAAGTACCTTATCTAACATGTTCTTACAGCCTTTCCAAAATGTCAGTGACCTCTAATAAATTGATAGCCCTTATTAAAGCTTGTACTGGGAACTATTAAGTGACAAATGTGCTGATTTAGGTTGACTAATGATCGGAATGTTTAATAGGTCTTGGTAAGTTGAATTGCAAAAAATGTTTCAGAATTACTGCATTCACAGGCAGCATAAGTGATCTTTATTTATGTTTCTTCTTTTTTGATTTATTTTAAAAAAATTTTCTTTCTCATGATTGTTTGGTCTTTTAGAGTGTCCCCATAATTTCTGGCTCAGCAGCTGTGCTCCATTGTAAAGTACATTGCATCCATTTTGTTGGAGATCACTGCATCTGGTATGGCAGAGTCCACAGAGCTGCTGCTGATGATGTTGAAGAGCCAATCATGTACTTCTCTAGGTAAACTTTTTTACCATCTTTCTCTCTGCCTTTTTTTTTTTTATTTGTAGTTATTTTAGATGAACACTAACAGATATTTGAAGCATGAGAAAGTTACAAGTAGGCATCACATCACCTCTGTAGTTGATACTTGAGGTAATGCAAAGTGTAAGGTCATGTGGGATAGATAGAAATGACCCAAGGACAAAGTGAGGCTCCTTTATTGGCAGTACACAGCTTTATTATCTCTATTGAGCATTAATCCATCATAGGACACAGAACCAGATGAGAAAAGGGGTTTGGGATTAGAACCATAACAAGTGGACAGTGCAGCTTCACTTTGGCCCCAACTTCATTGCTAGAACATTTCTGGTTTTTAAGAGTGGAAAGAAACCCCCCGTTAAAAAAAGACTGGTACAGAAGAGCAGGGAAACCAGTCCACTGGCTGGATGGTGAACAAGAGCTAACCACCACCACCATGACAAGCAACTATCCAACTCTCAACGCTTTTTATCAAGTAAAAGGTTTGTGGATTTTTATTTTTTTAATATGTACTTTAATAAAAGTTAACAACAACAACTCATTCAAAATGCAGTTTGAATGGATAAGAATTAGGATTTCAAACTGAGTGAGCGAGAGAGAGACTTGTTGAAGGTTTCCATGAAAGAATTAAGAATTTTTGGGTGGAGGGAGAGAGAGAGAAAGCAAAAAACAGTGTCTTGATATTAAGTTTCGTATATAGCCCTAACTTTTGGAATTTCAAGGTTGAACTTATTAAGAAGTATTAATGCAATTTAGAAAAAAAAAACATCTGTGGTGCCAGCTTTTGTTGAGCATTTTTATTGCATTTGTGACCACAGGTTTGCATTACGATTACATATTAAATACGGTGCATCATTGACAAGCAATTAAGCAATATTATGTGGTAACGTCTGTCTGTCTTAGGGTTTTTATTTCTGTACAAGGTGTGCTAGCTCTGTCTAATAAATTGTGAAATTAGCACAATAGAGCCTTGAGCATTTTGCCCAGCAAATGTCAGTCTGCAAATCTTGACAATGATGGTATGGTTTGGCAAATGTTTGTCAGGATAAATCAGCACTGAAAACTAAAGGTTTCTACAAGCGGTTACACCACAAAACCGTACGAAAGCTTGGAGGGACCACTGAAAGTAGCAGGAGGTATTTCCTGTCACCTTATTAGCAATAACTTAACTGATTTTAGTTCTGTTATTGCCAATAAGGTGACGGAAAATACTGGAAGTAATTAACCCGCTACGTTTTGCAAATAATACATTTGTGTTCTTATTCTGGCGGAAGTTAGTGCTGCTTATGTTCACGCCAACTCAGCAAGTTAAGAGAGCAAGTGACACACTAACTAATGCTGAAGTGTTTTCACTGTCTAGCTCTTGATTTTCATTGTAAATGTGACAAAAGGACATGGGCAGTGGATGGCTGCATGGTGTACTTGCGTCCAGGTTCAGTTCCCTTAGCAAACTAATTTTGTTTCAGCGTGGTTTCTTTTCTCACTTCTGTACCAGTCTGTTGGTGTGTGTCTCCTCCTGCAGCTAAAGAGTAGGAAACCAACAGCAACAAAAAACTGATGCAATCTTTCAGAAATATATGCCATTGTTTTACTTCCCAGAATGCATCATTTTGATCCTTTCAAAATTTTCTAGGAGTGCCTATCCTACACCCCAATCATAGAAATCTCATGCCTTGGTGCTCAGTTTTTAGCCTTTAGCCTGGTTACATTTGGAAGTTAGCATCTCAAGTAATATCAGACTTACAATAATGAATAGGATAAGGCTGCTTTTGATGCCCATGTTGTGTAAGAAATAAAATAATACTTAAGAAAGAATATTATATTTGTCTGTTCAGGTTATACAAAAGTGGATTTGTGTGCTAGATCTTTGTTTTTCAAAAGGTCTCACTTAGATCTGTTTGATGTCTGTCCAGTGGCAGTTTTTCACCTTTCTGTGTATGCTTCCATGTACTCTAGTTTCATAGGTCCTCCTAAGTTGGCCTAAGGTGCAAGTCCAAACTGACCCCCAATTCCTTGTTCTCAGGCCTGTAAAAGATGTCAATTCTCCTCCCATTACTACTAAGTAATTGGATATTTGATCAAATGATTGACAGGAATGTTGTTGTTTGATAGTGATTCCTGTGTTGGAAAGGCTTCTGTCAATGACTCGTTTTCAAAACAGTTAATTAGGTATAGATTGTCTAAAGGGCATACAGTTTTTAAAATTGATACATAATGCACATTTTTTGGCAAAAAGGATATAAGTCTATTTGTAAAAGTAGTAAAATTGAAATAAAAATAATGCAAAACTGGCAGAAAAAGTTTGCTGTCCATCCAAAGTGCTGAGATCCTCTTTCTTGAACGAGCCACATCCACACCAGCTGTACTGCACTACAAGGCCACTTGTGTAAAAGAAAAATGGTGCGTTTGTTTTAATTCAAAACAGTTTTGTATTTTATGCTCTTTTTTAACTGTACAAGTTGTGACTTGTTCCAGTTTTTCAGATTATAACAAAACACGATTATTAATTCAGTATTCTTTTTTCCAAAAGCTAATTTCTTTTTTGCTATTGTCATAGTTGCTGTCTTCAAATGGGCTAGTACATAATCATGTCTCTGGCCAACACTTTTTTGGAGGATTAGGATTTATACCCCTTCCAGAAAAAGAAGTGTGATAATGAGTTGTTTTTCTATTGAAGGGTCAGCTCATTATCTATTTAAAAAATTATGAATTTGTTAGAATCCAATAGATAGGCTAAGATGGTCATTTTGTATCTTGAATCTATGATGCCTATATTTCTCTCTCTCTCCTGGAAAATTTGTAATAACAACAGTTGAAATGCCTCATGAACGCTTAGTAGCATCTATGGATGACCTTTAGTTTTTGATCTTGTTGCAGGGCTTACAGATCTATAGGAGATGAGATTTTCTTGAGAGCCATTGAGGATGCCACCCTGCCAATCGAATACTGGACTCATGAATCACGCATCAGGCTGGCATGGAATTATATACGGGAATATGGCAGAGAAGAAGCAACTCCCCTAATTAAGTAAGACTGTCTTTACTTCATACACTACACTACACTTGCACAGTTAAAGGGGTTTGGAAGTGTTTGTAAAAATGTAGTAAATTTGATATGAAACATGAGTGATCATAAGCCTGAATCCTTAAATCATTTTTATTTTTTTCCCATTTGAGATCAGACAGACAGACAGTCAACTTTTTCAAAGGGTCACTATTATTCTTGATACCTATTAGGAACCAAAGATTTTTTAAACAGGTGGACACCAAGAGCACTTGCTATGTTCTATTGGAAGACTGTTCCATGCTGGGAACCTTATTAATAATAACAGCAATAAAAGGAATGTTATTATGGATTAACTATTCCAAAGTCATAACTCCTAATTTTAGGGCTTCGAGGGGGAAAAAATTATTCATGCGCTTAATTGCTTGAAACTTTTAATAACTTTAAATGTTCTGGATACTATGAAGTCTTGTTCACAAAACAGACTCTACTAGATACCTCGTTAAATGTAAATGGCTTAGAACGGTGTGCAAAAGTCTTGCATAAAAATTATTTTTCCTGTAAATTAGCTTGCATTTTGTCGAAAGCAGTTGTTATCAAATCTTGTTCATTAAAGTATTTCTATATTACTGTTGTGCATCTATTCCAATAATATCAAGCATATTGTTTCCTTGTAAGAAAAGTTATTATTTTTAGACAATCATTTCCATCAAATCAACGTGTGCAAAAATGTTGCATAAAATCTAGACAGCCATCTAATCAATTCCGATTCAATTCCAATTATGCAGAAAGTGATCAGATCTATCAATAATGAGTAGAATATCCAGAATTCTTGATAACTTGTTCACAACGATGAGACATGCTGGCTACCAAATGCTGACAATTGTCACTACTGAACTCCGAGCAGGCTTCCTTTATTTTCCATTTCAAATTGGTTTTATTTTTCGGTTTTTTGGCACTAACGCTGAGTTTAATCAAGTGCCAAATATTTACGATGGGATGGAGATCCGGGCTTTGAGCCGGCCAGTCAAGGGGGGTTCGCAACTCTACCATCAAGGCCTTGACACTCCTAGCTGTGTGGATGGGAGCATTGTCCTGCTGATAGATGGCCATCAGGGGCATGTGGTCACACACATACGGTTTGACAATGTCAGAGATGGACCGACACCAGACAATTGAAAACAGCCCCAAACCATGGCTGAATCTACCCCTGCCTGCAGAGTTGGTCGAGTGCAGCTAGGATGGTATTTCTCGGACACCGATCGTTGAACATACCTGAGTGGACCCTCATGAATGTGCTTTCATCGGAAAACAACACTCAGGATCACTGGCCACGGTCCAGTGGAGATGGTCGCGAGCCCACTGCAGTCGCTTTTGACAGTTGTCCAGACTGATGAACGACGACTTCTGTGCCGATCGCCTGAACAGTCCCATGTGGATCAAACGCCATCTGATGGTGCACAAGGTGGTCTGGATGTCGGTGGAAGTGCAGAATCGGTCAGAGTTCGACATGCGGGCGATCAGATGATCCTGTTGAGCCATCGTTTTCCGCAGTCTGCTGGCTCTGCGTTTCAAAATTAGGCTCCCATCAGCTTTCCAACGTTTCAGGGTGCAAGATATCATCGACTGCTTGCAACCTATACAATTCACAATGACCCAATCAGTTTCACCATCTTCTTTCATGTGAATGATTGTGGCCCGCTGTTTGAGGGTCAAATATCAGGCTCTCAGCATCACTATATTGAACAAAAATGAATCAGAATAGTGGAAAATGAGTTTTTTTCATATTTATATTCTAATTTTTTGTAATTTATGCAACACTTTTGCACATGCCAATTTCATGCAAATTATTTTATTAATATTTACATTTTGACTGTGCAATTACAAAATGGATCTTAGTGTTATAAATCGTTTTAAGACACCGATACCTTTCAATTGAAACAGAAAACATACAATAGTTACTAATTTCTACAAAATAAGAACCCATTTTCTAAGTCTAGTCATTTTTATGCAAGACTTTTGCATACCACTGTATCTCTTTCTGGGTTTAGCGTTTTGTCTGCAAAACACCTTAACCAACTGAAACAGATTTATCCAGTTTGGATTTTAGAACTTATACAATTTTGGGACAGATCTGATGGTGGATTTTTAGTGTTCTTTTACTTGTCTAAGGTTAATCATATTGGGATCATTATGTAAACTGAGGTTTTTCTATAAAACCATGACTTCTCATCTTGTAACCGCTATCCTATTTAAGGATAGTCTCCGGGTTTGAGAAGTCTAAAAGTTATAATGGCCCCTTGTAATCTCTCTATTTTATAACCATAAAAATTATTCAACTTTTATTGGATGTCAGTGTTTCAAAACTTGTGCACTGGTGTATGTTGTAGAAACTTGTAGATACAATGCAAGCTTTGTTTGATAATAAAAACAACTTTCCTTTTTGGGGGGGGCAAAAAAGGCCATTAACAAAATGAGCAGGGGGGATCAAAAAGGCTACATTTTTATTATCATTGCTGTCTTTTCTCAATGTCCCTTTTGTTTTCATTCTAAAATTCCTGACACAAATTGAAAACAATTTTCACAAAATTTTCTTATAAAATGTTCTATTCAGTTTATTGTGCAGTTAAGATGGATTGACAGATACTTCAATTATTGGGTGTGGTCAACATCAATCTTTGTTTTTTTTATAATTGTACTGGGATGGTAAGTTTGTTTCATGCATGGTCATCTGGCCAGTCTCTGAAAGGTTCAGGCCGTTTGATGTCGAGCCCAAAGTGAGCTCTCCTGCACTGGCCATGTACACCATTGGAGTTATTCTATAGCTTAGCTTTCCTTTCTGGAGCCCTGCTGTGAAGTTTTTCAAACACACGCACACACTCAGTGACACAAGCTACAAGTTTTGTTTGGTTTTCTTATTCTTTTTTGTAAAAGAGTTTTGCTTCTGAATTTTGTATGCTGTTAGAAAAATTTTAGCTACAAATTACAAAGGCAGCCTTTGCCTCAGAACTGAACTTAATTATTAAAACTAAAATGTTCTTTCAGTCTAACCAGATAGATTTAGGGCAGCAAGTTTCCTTTAAAAAGAAAAAGCTTGTGTGCAACTGTCTTGCCCTGAGCAACTGAAATATTCTTTTTCTTTCCAGACATGGCATTAAACATTATCAAGATGAACAGCAAGGACAGGTAAATGCAAATTTGGTTGTTATTTTTCACATCTTATGTCAAAATTTTTTTGTTTAAATACTGCCAGTCCAGTACCATTCATCCTTGGCCAAAACATTTAAAATACCTACCTAATAATAATAGCTTACCTTGCCACTGAATATAATGCAACCTTCACTTGTTTCTTAAGTCTTTGAATGACATTTTTTCTCCTAATTGAGTAGATTTGACAGCAGTGAAATCTGAGCTGACCACATGTTCCAAGTTATCTCACTGAGGTTGAGGTCTGGTGATTGTAGTAGCCAAGATGTCAGAATTCTACGCCTATTTTTGGTGGTGTCTTTCAGCACTACAGGTTTTCACAATGTAATACATGCTATGAAATGATTCCAAAATCATTACCTTTCTACAGCCTGCACAGCAGAAACAATTCAGGTTGGTTCCAACCTGTTTTGCAGCTGAACATTAGCTGATTTGTCTGTAGAAGACTCTTAACTACCTTCAGTAGTCAGAAAGGTTTCTTTACCAAGTTTTAAATCTGCAGCAGACAATGGTTTGAGGGCATGGTTACCAAATCTCAGATTACACATCTCTCTACATAGAATATCCATGTACACAAGAACTGTCAATTATTGCACTGTAGATCATTTTTTGCTAGTTCCTGCCAAGCATATAGCAGTTTTATTGTACACTGAAATTTGGATTCTTGGCTTTGTGGCCTTCAGCATCCCAATCACTTCTCTCAAAATATACTCCATCAGTCAAGAATGTCCCTAAGTGCTCATTGAGAATCATGTCCATTGATAGAAATGCCAAGACTTATTTTTTATTTAAAAAACTGTCCCCTTTGAACAGATGACCATTGGCACAGACATGAAGTGTCTGTTCTGTTGACTTATGGGCATCCCAGATGAATATCCACTACATTAGAGATTTCTGTCTTTTACCAATGATCCGTTACCCAATTACACTTTCTTTCAAAGCCAGTCTGTTTGATAACAGGGATATCTATTTACTGTGTATTTATGTTCAACAAAACTATTAGCAGATTTCTTGATGGGTATGCCAAAAAAATTTCGACATTTCCACCCTACATAATTTTCTTAGACTGGCTTGATTGTTGCAAACAAACTTGACAACCTGATATTTCTGCATTTACTTTTAGGCAGTAGTAGTCCATTTACTAGGATGATCATTATGGAGAAAGGTTACCATAGTACTGTATCTAACTTAAATTTCCTATGAATCTTATTGCCTTTTGACAACTTACTCTCCCCTTTTGTCTCATCTCTTTCAATACTGCAGATCCATAATACATACCATAGAACCATCACAGAATTTTACATCCACATGATTGCTGATGCCATGAAGTTCAACCATCCAGAATCAACCTTTGAAGAATTTCTAGACAGAAATAGCTACCTCATGCAGAGAGATCTAATTTTTGACTACTACAAAAATGAAACAATTTCACATGATGATGCCAAGTATAGGTAAGACAGCTCAATTCTAAAGTCTGCTGGTTTGCTTTTTAGTAGTATCTGTCTATATTTTATATTTCCCAGTCAGGAACAATAACAAGGTCCATATGGCTCTCTACACAATATATAAGCTGTATGAATGCACAAATCTATAAATCTCTTCTCTTTGAATATAGGAACATTTTTTTTTTTTTTTAAATAGTGGTTTTCAGAATTACCATTTGAAGATTGTTTAACTTTGTGTATGCCTATGTCATGACAGGTGTTAAACACATTCAGCTACAAAAAATACCACTTGTTATTTGGTTATAAACTACAAGCTCTTTAAATGTTTGTAATCCTTAAGTGAGAGATTTAAAACTGAATAATTAATTTCCTAGAGATAAGTGTTAGTTTACCTACCACATGCAGATTTATAGACTCCAAGTATGCACAGAACTCATTAAATGTGACTGGTTATTGCCACAGATTTGTAAGATTTTATTAGCTGAAAATGGCAGGCATGATAAACATACAAATCACCTTGATGCAATGGTATAATAATAAGTATTAATACCACTCCTGAATAACTTACTGCAAGTTAAATCATGCTTTAGCCCCCCTTTAAGTAGGGATACAACCCCAAACTCCACTAACCACCACCACACCTGTAGTTCATCCACTCTTTCCAGCGCCTATGATGCAGTTTTCACCACAATGATCAATCTTGAAATGAACATCACTTTCTATATACAACATTGCATGTGACAAAAGCTACTAGAAATATTTTTTAATGTTCGACTGCCAAGAGGTTAATATAACTATATCCATCCTAAATATACTGTCAAGCCTTATTTATTTATTATTCAAACCATCATATACCTTGGACATTTTTCTTTTCCAGATTTCTTTTGCCAGACAAGAAGTCTCTACCATAGTGTTGGTTTCTCTAAAGTGACTAGAAAATGCAATATATCCAAGTGTTATATAAAAACAAAGGATGTGAAAATACCACAGTAACAGCAATTATCAGTAATCCTAAGCTTAGTGTCTAGCTTTGCAGGAAGATGCAGTACAAAAAAAAAAAAAAAAGGCATGGCAATTTTACTGTTTACTCCCTCATGCTTTGCATAAGAGTACAGATGGGTCTACACTTGTCTTAGACATCAGGAGAAACTAGAAGCACCAATGCTGTGTTAATTATGAAGCTGCCACTGTAAGTTTTCTCTTTCACTGAGGTCTGCCATTGCACTATTTTTTTTATAAAAAACTCTGCTAACTGATGATTTAGTTCTCCACAATTCTGTAAATATTTTTATTTATTTATCAAATTAATGCTGTTAAATAAGGCAACACTGCACTTTAGGCACAATACCAGTTTGAGAATGTGTTAGGGGTTTTGCTTAGTCATTGAAATGAAAAATCCAACACCAACCCCAGTTTCACACTTTACTTCTCTGGACTGACAATTACATTTAATCTTCCTCCTCTTCACCACCACCTTGAGCTTTCCTCATGTTCTTCCTCTTCACACGACCTAAAAACAGATCAGATCAAGTCAGTAGGCTTCCATTTGTGGTATACCAACTTAGGAGGAAATCAAACAAACAATCGCATGCACACTGAATTAATGTTGACTTACCTGGACGGCCGCCACCAAACGGTGACCTCAAAGAGAAGTCAATGTGTTTCTGGGAATCTAGACGAACAATGTATGATGGAACATTAACCACTTGCTTTCGTACGCTGAAAAGAATCAGATGAAAACCCAGGTTTAAACTAAAAAAATAAGGATCTAAGTGTGTGTATACACACAACAGTAATAATGTGACCTTTGTTATATCTACATATGATGTCGCAGTAAGAAGAATATACTTTCTAAGAAAGAATTTAGAATACAAATTTAATGAGTTTTCTTGCTGCAGAGTTGTCCTCCATTTGTTCTATACTGCTGTTAATTTTTCTCTGTGTAACCACTGTACACCAGCAACAATACCTTCAAGCTGCTTTAGTGGTAGTTTGTAGACAATTCACTACTTTTGGATATGCAGGAAGTCTTTATAATCAATTGTCTCAAGCATGGCAGATCTAAAGTAGTGATGAAGACAAGATTCTGCATTTGAGAGATCTTCAATGTACATACATGCAGAATAACTGTAGTTGCTACCCAGGACACCAAAACCTGCATATGAACCCTGTAACAAGCATCTTAATTGACAAACCAATCCAATGGATTCTATGTCTACAAGCTCTACATGTGTAATATCTAGTTCCCTAAACAGAAAGGCACCACTCTTAAAATGGTGCTTCTATCTTATTAGACTTTAGATACTTGCTTAATACAACTGAAATCAAACTATCTATGATGACAATAGTTAAGAGAAGTGTGTCACTTGACTAAAATAAGTTAAACTAAGCCAGGAAATACAAAGGTCCAAGCAATCAAATTTCCTCCCAAGATTTTCATTTGAACCTATACACTTAAGGACATGCATCTAGATGGTCAGAAGGTAACTCAATCCTAATTCCTACAGAAATTTCCTCAAATTTTAAAAAAGTCTCTTGATTTCATTTTAGAAACAAGGTAAAAAAAAAAAAAAACTAAAGTAAATTTTGTCGGTGTGTTTAATTGCTGTACACCTATGTGGAAAGAATGTACAACTTTTGCCACAACGTTTCTTCTCACAGCTTAACGACCAAAGTCACAATCAGAACTGGTGACCTGGAGATACAGCTGTGGAAAAAAAACTCACTAGAGTCTAATGAAATATTAGTAACTTATAAAATCTAATGCTCACATACCACAAATCTTACTTTGCTGGCCAAACAGTAGGACAAAAAGATGCACCAAACGTTGAGCAATGGCTAGGAGAGCAAGGTAATTAAGTCCAGTTAGACAAATGAGGCAGATCAACATATTGGCATACTTGGATGGATGCATTTGTAATTTGTAGCAATAAATATAACAGTGGGTCTTCATTGTTTCAACCACTGAGGATTATCAAAGGAGACTAAACTGTGCACTACACCATTTGTGCTGAGTCATTCCACAACACTTTAATGTTGTTTAATTTTAATTAGGTAGGTGCATTCTCTGCAGTTATCTTTGGAAATTACACATTGCATTTTTTCTTATCAGAAAAGGGTTAAATCAGGGAGGGACTATAAATTTCTGTTGTTGTGACTTGTCTCATACATCCACTTGGAAGAATAGAATGTAGTGCACAAAATTTTATCTTACAGCTTTTGAACACCAATGTCACAAACAGAAATGATGACATGGAGCTGGAGCTGTGAAAATCCAGTCACTTGACCTTAACATGAAATGTTTATTTAACTTAGCACTTGTGAACCAAAATACTTAAGTGAAAAGAATCATGGGATTTAAACCAACTGAAAGATGAGCAAATTATCTTTGTCCTGACAGTTGGTGTACGTTTGCTTTATTGTATATTCAGAAAAGCACTGATTTTCACTCTAATCACAGGTTTGAAATTATAATTATTCCAAAAGGCAACAAAAATGTTTACATAGAGCACCTACTAGACACTTATCAGGTCTTACAAAAACCTGAAATGAATCTGTAGTTTGAGAACTAGTAAGCTGTTTTTACTATGGACAGAATTTTTTTCTCGGTTTTTTTTTTTTTTTTTAAATTGAAATGGTACGGGTAGATCAAGTGTGAAAATTAGCATTCAGAAACCAAGCAAACTGAGCATGACATTTTTTCTCAATCAAATAGTTTTTTGTCCTTAATTATTAGATTTTAACTGTCATCATAAAACAAGCTATTCAGATTACAGATATTAAGTAGAACAAGGATAATAAAGTTAGGGAGTAAAAGATCATCCATACTCACGGGCTCAAAAAACTTCAATCACCCAATGTCAAATAAACCAGAACCAAATACTGTTGGGATTCATTCCACATGCAGATTTGAGACATCTTACCAAATTTATCTTAACATTCAAGAATTACTAAAGATGGTAAATTTAGGGAATATAGACAAAATCATTAACCTAATTAATGTGTTAAGTACATACACGTGATTATTTCATTTACAATGTGTTTAATGTTACAAGAAAAAACATCTAACATACATGAAATTACCCCCCATCAAATATTGAAATTGGTTTGCAGATTTGTAAGTTGTAAAATTTGTGAAAATTATCAAACAGAAGCATTAGAATTTTATGTACATGTAAATTTTATTTTAAATTGTAAGATTGCTGATATTATTGATATTTTAGGTACAAATCAAATCATAAAGCATAGTACTTTTAGAAAATATTGTGCCATGGTATCACAGAATCTTAAAAACGTTGCTTTCACAGTAATTAGTGGTAAAGCAGATTTTATGAATGAATGACGTGTTTCTGACAATGTCTATATTAGACAAATTTAAAGCAATTTTTAATTACTTATGCAATACTAACCAGACAATCTCCTTTCTTAAAAATTAATGTTTCTACACTGTATATAGGTAGGTGGTTCTCCAAATGAGATCTGGAGTTAAATACAAACCTGTTTTAAAAATTAATATTACTCAGCCTCTGAAAAAATAATTTAAATTGTTGTTGTGAATTGTATTGTACATCCTCTCAAAGAATATACAATGTAGCGTGCACAACATTTTCTCTCACAGCTAGGGAACGATCAAAGTCACAATCTGAACTTATGACTTGAAGCTAGAGCTGTGATGACTCAGGTGACCAGAGAACAAATGGTTACTATGATTGCAATTGAATGTTGTCAGAAAACACAGGTTAAATGTTTAACTATTTTCCTCCCACCCACCTCAGCTTTTGAACACTAATGTAACAAATAGAACTGATGACCTGGAGCTGTAGTCACTTGATCAAGCAGATTAAAAAGATTCCAGACATCGCTGGTATCTTAAAGTATATTAGTTTTCTTCTAAATCTGAACAAAGCATGAGAAGTCTTAACAGACATTAAACATATTCAAAACCCTAATGGTCTACAAACATTAAGTAACCTATGGCATGAGAATGATCAACTTTTAAAAAATTTTTAAAAAGTATATAAAAATAATTGTAAATGTTTACATGGTATAAACCAGGGGTCACCAAACTACGGCTCACGGGCTGGATCCGGCCAGCGTCAGTTCATCAGGCCCGCCGACGGTACTTGCATTTACGTGATAAAACGGATGGAACACGAGATGTTGTGAAATAAATTTTTTAAAATTTTTTCATGGATAATTGACACACCATGGGCAAGAAGGTTCAGAAAAATTCCCCGGTCAAGGTGTTAATCGAGCTGGTCTCTAGGCTGTTTTCTTCACTCTTTATTATGGCTACTAAGAAAAGAAAAGTGGACGCCGAGTGTCGCATTTTCAATGAAGAATGGGGAGTAAAGGACTTCTTTATGGAAACAAAGGACCAGAAAGCTAGTTGCGTGGTATGCAGCGAAAGTGTTGCCGTTTTGAAAGAGTACAATCTTCGGTGTCACTATGAAACAAAACATCTATCAACATATTCAAAGTTTTCTGGAAAGTTACACTCTGAGAAATGTGAGTCCATGAAACGTGGTTTAGAAACTCAAAGAAATCTCTTCACGAGAAAGTTTGCTGAAAATGAATCTGTCACTCGTACAAGTTACAAAATAGTGCATAAGTTGGCAGAGCGAAGAAAACAGTTTACTGATGGCAACTTCATCAAAGAGTGTATGATGGAAGCAGCAAATGACTTGTGTCCTGAGAAAGCTGATTTGTTTGGAAGTATCAGCCTTTCGGCAAGTTCAGTTGTGCAGAGAACAGTAGAACTTGGAGAGAACATAGTGCTACAGATACGCGAGAAAGCTAGGAACTTGTTGTGGTATTCTCTGGCGCTGGATGAGTCTACTGATCTCTCGAGTACGTCACAACTTCTTGTGTTCATTCGTGGTGTCAATTTGGACTTTCAGATAACGGAAGAGTTGGCATCCGTTTGCTGCATGCATGGAACAACAACTGGAAAAGACATTTTCGTGGAAGTGCAGAAAACTTTGCAAGACTATAACCTTCAGTGGAATCAGCTTCGAGCTGTTACAGTTGATGGAGGAAAAAACATGGCTGGAGTGAGGAAGGGTCTGGTCAGGCAGATCAGGACTCAGTTGGAAGATTTGCAAATTCCAGGCACTCTGTTCATACACTGCATCATACATCAGCAAGCACTCTGTGGGAAAGACTTGGATATTTCTTGTGTACTGAAACCAGTTGTTTCTGCTGTGAACTTCATTCAGGTGCATGCACTCAATCACCGTCAGTTCCAGGCTTTGCTTGAAGAAATTGATTCTGATTTCTGTGACTTGCCTTATCACACAGCAGTGAGGTGGCTCAGCTGCGGTAAAGTCCTGTTTTGTTTTTACAAGCTCCGAAACGAAATAGATGTTTTTCTCACTGAAAAAGATAGAGCTTATCCACAGCTGTCAGATCCTACCTGGCTGTCAAAGTTGTCATTTTTGGTCGACATTACATCCCACATGAATGAACTGAACTTGAAACTTCAGGGAAAGGATAACCTCGTCTGTGATCTCTACAGAATCATCAAAGGATTTCGGAGAAAGCTGTCGTTGTTTGAAGCACAACTGGAAGGAGAAAACTTCTCTCATTTTCACTGTTTCAAAAGAGTTTTGCGCTACAATTGCTGAAGATGTCAACCTCGATTTTCCTAAAAAGATTATTCGTGACTTGAAGCAGCATTTTTTTGGAGAGATTTTCAGATCTCGACAGAATTGAGAGTGACATCCTTCTGTTCCAGAATCCGTTTGATTGTAACCTTGATGATGTGCCAGTTGAACTACAGTTGGAGCTCATTGATTTGCAAGCAAATGACTTGTTGGAAGAGAAGCACAGAGAAGGAAAACTTGTTTAATTTTACCGCTTCTTACCTGATGTTGAGTTTCCGAAATTGAAGAAATTTACCGCTGGTATGGCATCATTGTTTGGAACAACTTATGTCTGTGAGAAAACATTTTCAAAAACTGAAGTATGTGAAGTCAACACATCGAACGAGATTGACTGATGAACATTTGAAAGCAATTCTCTTGATTGGATGCAGCAATTCCAAACCAAACATTGATGATATCTTGAAAGCCAAACGTCAGTTTCACAAATCTCACTAACCTTTTTGCTGCTTAGTTTGTAAGATTCGGATATGTGCACACTAGGTCTGATGTAACTATATTTTTGCTAACGTCGCCTTCTTTGATAACTTTTTAGTAAATAAATATGTTGGTTGTCTTTGTTTTTTGTGCATTGCACGCCACTCACCCATGATTAACATGGAATGCTAAACTTAGTGTTTCGTCTTTTTTCCCCCAGAGCTTTTGTTCTGGCTTGCAAGTATTGAACAGAATGATTATGCGGCCCGTGCTCGTCATTCTTTCAGTTATCCGGCCCACTGTGAAAAATGTTTGGTGACCCCTGGTATAAACTATTCATTAAATTCTTTATAAAGTAGTAAATTATATTTTTAAAAATCAAACTGTTAGTGTTTGGCAACCCAAATGTAGTATTGTGCACTTGTAATATTTTTCATTGCCAAAACAGCACACTTCCAAGTGGCCAGTAAAAGTGAAGAGTTAAGCCAAGAAAATCTTCCCCTACCTTTCTATTAACTGTTTTGCTGCTAAGTTTACTGTCAGTGATCTTATTTTAATCAGTAAAACATCCCTTTATAAAGTTTTGGTACTGGTCAGGTCATGTAACTAAAAAATTGCTATTAACGAATCAAAGTGGGCCCCACAATGCTATGACTGGAACAAGATTCTTTTGTGGCTAAAGAAGCAAACAAGCAAAACGACAATGCAGTAAATGATGTTGGTCTGACTAATGTCGTGCACACCCATGTGGAGACAATTTCCCTCCCCCCAACCAATAACTTGCCACATCTCTGCCAACCAAGTCACAATCTTAACTGGTGGCCTGGAGATCTTACACCATAAAAAGAATGACCGCCATATAGTTGCATTTTGAGGTACCGGTCACATTGTTTGAAAGAAGATCCCAGTAAAATAAGTAATAAATTTGAGGTTTTCTTTCTTTCTCTAGTAATACACAGTTTTCATAGCACTTCTATCAAGTATATTTTAGAGTGAATAGCATCAATTTGCACATTAATGAGTTCCCTGCAAACCAGAATTAACTATCCATAAAGCTACTCAAGTGAACCCAAAAATATTAAAATGTCCAGATTAATACGAGACAGCTCCTGCATTTTTATCAGGAAAAGAGGCCACCCTAATTGTCATGTAAGCACCACTTGCCGGTATGTGGTGGAGGGTCAGTCTCTCTTCCACGGGTATGAGCAGACAAAACTACTTACCGAATGTGTTTCTGTCTTATGAGCACTCTAGCGTGGTGAATACTCTTGGCCAACCCAAGCCTGAACACCTGTGTTTGCAGACGCCTCTCCAAGAAATCCTCAAGTCGTAGACCCAGCACATAATCAAGCTTCATCTTGCCTTCATCCAGCACACCAATACGAACCAGTCGACGTAAGAGTGCATTACCTGAAAACATTTCACTCTTTTAAAAGTTATTCAGCAAAAATGACCGAGTATTTTAATCGCATAGTGGGAAAAAACTGAATCCAGCCACTATTTAAAACATTCAGAACAATTCATTCAACAAGTGCCCAGTTTTTACCTTCAAATAGCCTTTTAACATCCTTCTCCTCCAGAGTCAGCAGCTCTCTGGCGGCTTTGCGGATTTTTGTCAACGTGTACTTCACGCGCCACACCTCCCTCTTGTTTCTCAGTCCATATTCCCCTATCAATTTCAACTCCTGATCTAAACGTTCCTTTTCATATGGACGTCTTGGTGTTGCATATGTCTTACTTTGTACTAGTGGCGCAGACGGCATACTGCATCAACACACGCCTGAAGAAATCAGAACAAGGAATCTAAGAGAATTTGGCACCACACAATTAAAAAAAAAACAACATACTTTAAGGTCCTCAGAGATATTTAGCATCGCTGAAAAGGGAAAAGTTTCTTTAAAAAAAAAAATAGAATTTTTAAAAATTGTCGCCCCTTTAATAGTTAGTAGCCAACCACACAGAATTCATCGATGTCAGTTTTATTTCATCTCTGAGCAGTGGTTAATATCCTTAACTTTAACTCTACTTTTTTTAAAAGGCACATGGCTTTTAAAAAAATAGAAGAAAAGCCAACTAAAATAGCTAAGACTTTTCTTTCTTTCGAAAATGTTACACTAAATCTTTGTTAACATTAACTCATCTTGTTAAATGTTAGCTATCTATATCAAAGTTAAACGCTAACAGCTAATTTCAGAAGCTTTTAAAATATTAGCAACTGTTGATCATGACAACCCACCCAGCCAGACACTCAATAGTACAAGTTATTTTGGATGCAGCTTGGTCTCTGACTATTGACTTCAAAGTTCCATCCAGCAAACGAACAAAAACTTGTATGTTCCCAAAACTGTCTAAACGGTGCACGAAAGCACTATAATTTTATGGTCACCTTACTCACCATCCAACTGCAGTGTGCAGTAGCAAGGTTCATTTAAATCAGGCAACGAATAATGGAATTATTAAGACTTTTGTAATCATTACTAACAAACTGTGTTTGAATTTAGCGGCAGCTTTGTCCTAATTTATCAAGAACGAGGAAAGGCCAATCCTAATTGGTCAAGAGCAGTGACGTAGAACATGGCTAGCGGTTATTTTGAATACAGCCTGAGCGTCCTTTGTCTTAATTTAATATCCTGAAATTGATAACGAAGCCAGGCCAAGCAGATCCTAATATGGCAACAGCAGTGACGTAGACAAATTGAGAACAAGGCTACTATGGCTGCTTAAGCGAGCCCACCACATTACAATTTGGCGGTCATTTTGACTACCTCGCAGTATCTGTTGTTGTTGTCTGGAGTGTGAACATCCGGTGGCTAGGCACCACATTAAGATTTGGCAGTTATTTTGACTACAGCATGAGGCATCTGGAGATTATAGGCAAGTCTGCAGCAGCAATGTTTATTAAGACTTTTGTAATTATTACTAGCAATATAGTGTGCTTTAATTTAGTGGTTGCTTAGGCCAGGCTGCCACATTACAACTTAATGCTCAAATTTTCATAAAATTAAAGTTTGATCACTCGATAATATTAAAATTGTGTTGTCTTTTTGTCATCAACCGCTGTCACAATGGGAACCCAATGGGTTCACGAGTTGTCTAGTGATTAATAAAGTTGCTGGTGGTGGTGCTTTATTTTCCACTTCTGGTTCCAACAAAACCACAAGCATGTTGTGTCATTATTATTTGTAAAATATATCCACATCATCCTCCTTCATGAGTGCAAACTAAAACCCTACAACAGGTTATGGGCCCAGTACAGGACTACAAGGATGTTTTGCACGATTTATTTTCAATGGGAACGAAAGAAAATGAACAGATTTTCCTAGGATACATGAAGCTTCAGAAGCTGAAGGATGCCATTTTGCCACTGGAGAGTACTGATGTGGACCCCGACAAGAATGAGCAGCCTTTTGCTGAACTGATCCAGTTCTTAGACGATAAAAGTCTCTCCCTAGTTATGAGTGATGACGGAAAGAAAGCGTTGGAAATACTTTGAGAACACTACGCTGGTAAAGGTAAACCTAGGATTATCTCTTTATATACAGAGTTAAAGTCGTTAGTGATGCAGTCCCATGAATCTGATAGATTATGTTATCCACGCTGAGACGTCCGCTACTGCACTCAAAAATGCTGGCAAGAACTTGAGATAGCCATGGTATTGAAGGGACTTCCTGAAAGCTGTAAACTGTTTGTTGTGGTAGTCACTCAGTAACAAGTACCAGACATTCTGCAAATTTAAAGTAGCTCTACGTAGTTTTGAGAATTCCGAAACATGCAAGAGTGCCACAGCTGATGATGCCATCTTGAAGGTTGCTTCTTCAAACTCCAAGATGCAAGGTAAAAGTGATCACAATAAGACTGTTCAGTGTTATAAATGTAACCAATTTTGACACTTTGCTTGTAACTGTCTCAGGAAGAAGTTATGGTGTACATTCTATTGAAAGAGCACACACAATAACAGAAGATTTCGGAGTAAAAGGAAGGCAAAGGAGGATAGTGCCATAGTAGTGAACTCATCTGAAGAACATTCTTTTGCATTTTTAGTTGGAGAGAACGGCAATGCCAACCCTGGTGAGTACTACAATAGACTTCTAGTAGACTGTGGAGCCACATCACATATTATAACTAAGAAATCAATGTTCACATGTTCTGATGACTCCTTTCATCCAAACAAACACTATATTGAACTGGCCAATGGTACCAAATTTAACAATATTGCATTATCTAGAGGTGATGCAAGATTCCTATCAAGGATATTGATGGAAAATGTGAACATTATCTTGTAAAATGCTCTGTACATCCCATCATTTCCACAGAATATATTTTCTGTACAAGCAGCCATAAGTAGGTGCTAGTGTCAACTTTCATCCAGATGAGGCTGAACACACAAAAGTGACACCCAGTTCAACATAGAAAAAGGTAGGTAGGCTGTATTACCTCAAAACATAGTGCAGACAATGATGGTAATGACTTTGTCAATTACACTTGTGATCTGGAATCCTGGCATAAGATACGTGGCCATTGCAATTATGCAGATGTGTTAAAATTGCAACATATTGTTGAGGGTATGAATGTGAGTGGTAAGAAGGCAAGGCCCAAAAATTGTAGCACTTGCATATTAGGAAAGATAATTGAAGGAAAAAGTACAAAGCCTAGAGTGCATGCCACAGCACCTTTGGAGTTGGTGCACACAGATCTAGCAAGCCCTGTTTAAACTCAGTCTAAAGAGGGATTAAAAAACTGATATTCAGTGATTACTCCAGTGTAATTTTTGTGTACTTTCTGAAAGGGAAAAGCGATGCTGTAACTGCTGCTGAGAAATTTCTCTCTGATTGTGTCCATTTAGGAGTTATCAAATGTTTGAGATTGGACAATGGAACTGAGTACACATCAAGAGTTCCAGTCATTGCTACGAAAGCACCGTGTCAAGCATGAAACCTGTACACCATATTCATCACACCAAAATGGCACTGCAGAGAGGCAGTGGAGAACACTTTTTGAAATTGGCTTGAATCAACAAACAACCTATCTGCCAAAGGTATTGTGGTCATATGCAGTTATGGCAGTTTCCTACATAAGGAATAGATGCTACAACCAGTTTTAAACAAACACCTTACTACACTCTAACAGGTAGAAAAGCAAACATCACATATGAGAATTTGGATCTGAATGTTTCACGTACAAACGAGAGAAAAGAAAATTAGATCCGAGATGCACAAGTACAGCCCAGCTTATCTGATATACTGTCCAGAAAATGGCAAAGTAATGAAAAACAGTTGTCAAATTTGTCAGATTGACTGAGAAAGTCTGAGCAGCAACCTGTATCACAAATCCCCTGAGGAGGAATTTGTGGTACAAAATAACTCTGAAGTAGATATCAAGACACAAACAGATGAGAGAGATAAAAGGGACATCAATAACCAAACTAATGACAATGAACCCAGTGAGAAAAATAAATCCTCATAGGGAAAGAAGCCCCAGCATACCTTGCTGATTACACCAGCAGACTCAGAAATTACTCACAGTATGACTGATGATCATGCACTATAGTGTGGATTATTGCTAAAAGGTATCAGTTTTTCCTCAAAATTACAGTGAAGCTTTTAATTCAGTCTCATCTGTGGAAAGCAGCGATGGAACAAGCTGAAGGGTTTGAAATTCCAAGAAACTCTACTGATGAAAAGCTCGTATACAAGTTGAATAAATCCCTCTATGGATTAAAGCAGTCAGGTAGAAATTGGAATAGAGTACTCCATACTTACTTACTTGAGAATGGTTTTGTGCAAAGTCAAGCAGACCACTGTGTCTACATTAAAAGCACAGCTTATGATCCTGGTATGGATGGATGATTTGATAATTGCAGCCAGCAATGAACTGTTCATGAATCATACCAAAGACATGTTGAAAGTAAATTCAAGATGAAAGATCTTGGACAATTGTCCTATTTCTTGGGAATCAACTTTGAGCAAGGTCAAGGATATATAAAGATGAGCCAGAAAAAATACTTGAAGGTACTTCAGAGATTTAATAAGTCCAATTGTAAACCAAGGACAACCCCATCAGAACAGAAAATACATAATGACTTGGTTGTCTTTGATAACCCAGTGTAGAATGGTCGTTGATAGCCTAGTTTATGCTATGACATGCACCAGACCAGATATTTGCTAGGTCGTAACAAAGCTTTCTCAGTATCTCTCCAAACCCTTGAAAGAGCATTGGATTGCCATAAAACGTGTATTGAGGTACTTGAATGGAACTCTGGATTATGCCCCGTGTTTACAGAAAGAGTAATGACAAGCTTACACTTATTGGATATAGTGATGCTGACTGGGGATCATCTACAGATGACAGGCCACTGGCTACTGTTTTAGTCTATTAAAATCAGGTCCTCTGATCTCATGTAAATCACGGAAACAGACAACTGTAGCTTTGTCATAATGCGAAGCTGAATATATGGCTCTAGCTGCTTCAGTTCAAGAAAGCTTATATCTTGTTCAACTGTTAAAAGATGTTGGTTGCTACCAACCCAATCCATTTACTATATTTGAAGATAACCAAGGAGCCATAGCCCTTTCTAAAGATCCGGTCAACCGCCAAAGATCAATATCAATATATAATACCATTTCATACGAACAGAGGTAATGAACAAGGTGACTACTGAGTATTGTCCAACAGGAGAGATGTTGGCTGACATAATGACGAAACCTTCATCCAGAGAAAAATTGGACAGATTTAGGGAGGTTATATTCGGCTGTTGATGATACAGCTAAGTGTAGGGACTGGTGGTAAAAATTCAGGTTGAGAGTGATGTGCTAGCAGCCGCTCTAGAAATGGGATCAAGTGGGGGGGGGGTTAGAATGTGACCCCCATTTTCGTTATGATTAATAAAGTTACTGGTGGTGGCGCTTTTCTTTGTAAAATATATCCACATCCCTCCTCCATGAGTGCAAACCAAAGCCCTACAACAGGATAAACATAACCAGTTCCATCAATGACATTAACCCACCGTACCATTAAAATAAAAAGAAAGAAAGCAGCACTCGTTACTTTCACAAGAATTCATCAGTCAAATTACTAGCGAGCGAAAATGCAGAATTCTAGGGCACTTACCCAAGAGAGAATTTTAAAAAAAGATCCAAAGTTATCTCCCCCTATAAATTACGATCCGCACCAAACCTAGCACTAGGCGGCGGCCCAAACTCTTCATTTGTAATCTTTTCACCTGCCCAGAGCCAGGTAATGCCACTGATGGTTGTCAATATATGTATACACACACACACATATATATATACACATACATACATATGTGCACACGTTTCCTTTTCAGTTAAATTACTGCACAGGAAATATGGCGGGATGTTTCGCCTAAGTAGACCTCTGCCCTGCCAGAAGATCTCCAAAACACACGAATAATTAACAGAACAGTCAGACGGCACCAATGCTGCTCTCGCAGTAGCATCATCTCTTTCCCTGTAGCAAAGGTGAAAAAAGAAAAGCAACCAGCAACATGTCAGCCGGTAATGTGGCGACGGGGTCGTGGTCGTCGTCGTCACCAGCTACCCCAGAGAAAGCACCAAATCCTGATACGCTTTCTACAAACCCCTTCTTGAAACCTACCACGACATTTCTCCGTCCATCCAAACAAGAAATCGCCAAACAGTCTACGTCTTTTTACCAAAAACGCCACACAGAGACTCGAGCATCAGACTTACCACAATGGCGGTCACCACATGGAAAGGCAGATGAGGGCGCGCGCGCGCGCACTACTTATTATTTCCAAGATGTATCCATCCGCGTTTCAAATTACTTCCAATAAGATTAACTCCGTTTTTATCAACGCATTTCTCATTAATAACTCGTCAATATTTGTTCGTTTTTTTGTTTTTTTTTCCTAAAAGGATGCTTAGCGTTAAATTTATAAAGTTCAAGGCTAGCACTATATTTCGATTGGTTCGAAACGTGGCAACATTGGTGACACCTACTGGCAAGGGCAAGTAATTCTCCCTAAGCGAAACGTAACAAAAATATGAAAATTGTCAAAAATATGACAAAATTTTTGAATGAGTAATAATTAAAAATTTAAGAAAAAAAATTTTAAAAAAAAATTTTAAATAGTATCCGCTGGCTAGTACTACTACCAATAGCATGGCAGAAAATTCGACTACTTTGACTGAATCATACCACCATGGCGCCCCATCGCCATATATGGACCATTTACTTCTCATAAGGTTTACCAAAAATAAAATTATACTAAATTTGTATTCCATTATTATTAAAAAAACGTATATATATCGTCAATTTCAAGATTATTTCTCAATACAAACTATTTGTCTATTTATAACTTTCACCAGTAGACATTATGCCAGAATACAATTTTTCGTGTCATTTTAATATTAATCTTAAAAACTAACAATACTTAACAATGTTGAAGCTTAAAAACAACAATTTTTTTTACAACTGAATGAGGTAAGCAATTCAAAATAACTTAAATATATATATATATACTACTGAGGGATTCCAATTAATGATGAATACAGTATGTATATACTGCATTAAAATCAGAAAAGTAAATACTGGTGTACAACAAATTTTCTTCTTTTTAATAAATTCATCAAATTAATAATTATATAACAGAAGTCATTTAATATAATTTTTAAAAAAAACTTTTGTAAATATCTAGGAAAACCAGAACATAGTTTACTTTGTTCTCATCATTTTCTTTTTTAGCATACAAGTATTTGCATACCTCTATGGCTATTTGCTTTTGCAGAATTCAAGATTTCATGGGTGAAAATGTTAAGATGGAAGCCTTGGAAGTAAGAGATTTGTTGTGGGACCTGGAACACTAGTTTGGGCAAGGAGAGATGGGTATTTGATATTGAATACAAAGGTTTGTGGTGTTCCAACTTCAGCGAGCCAAACGAAAAAGGCTTATCAGAATTTTAAATCATTTGCTGAAGTAGAAAATGCCCACAAAGGCAAACGATACTACAAATGGCCTAAGACCTATACGATACCAAATTCCAGTTACCACCATGATTGAGGCTAACCCTACAGTCCACACATTAAACTTCACAAAAGTTTCTCTAAGTAACAAAAAAAACACACAAAACCATAACTGTAAGGTCATTTTAGATCTCATTTTCAATATATTGCATGCTTACCTGCATTTTTACCTTAGAAAGGCCACAAAATAGGCGGAAAGCTTAAAATGATAATGTCAAATTGCATGTGCTCTTTTAGATAATTTTCTTTTAAATGTTTGATTGTGCCAAGAAGAGCACAGAAAAACATGCTGATCTGCCACAAATGTCATTTCAAATAATGGGTGATTAATTCAGGATGCATCTGACTACATTTCAACTAAAACAGGATATGAGCAGGACGTTTCTCTTCCATTACATATGATTGTGTTAGTTTTGCAATGTTGACCAAATATCGCATGTTCTTGCTGTGTAAATAAAAATCACAAATACTTTAAAAAATGGTTATATTCAACACTGTATTGCATGTTGTTTCTTTATACTGGGCATTCATAAAGGCTTTGAGGAATTTCAGTACTTAATAATTTAAGATAAAAGTTTAAAAAATGGACTTACAAAGCCATATGTTTAGTTTTTATTTAGTGGTATGCTGTGAATCCATGAACTTCTATGTAGCTGTTATATTTTCAATAATACAGCATTCAATCCACTGACCAATGCTTTCAGTATACTCTCCAGCAGTTTGGGAATGAGGAGACAGATAATATAATTGCTTCAATCAGTTTCTTGTTGATTCAACCTCATTTTCAAAATTTTGAAAACTGTTACCAAAAGGAATGCATGATTCTTGTGAGGCATGGTGAAGCAGTTTCAGCCGGCCTTTTTTTGAAAATGCCTACTTGCATTGGTCTCTAGACTGGGGCCCAGTTTACCAGAATGTTTTCTGTCATTATCTTAACCTCTTTCTTTGAATTTCTCATGGCCTGACTGACTTCACACCTGACTTACATTAATTAGATCAGCCTCGGCTAGTATTATTCTGTTTTCTAGCTTGAACTCGAGTGTTTGTGAGAAGCTGTCAGTTTTCTAACAGAAGATGTACAAAGTGTTATTACTTCCACCCGTTATTTCAAATAACACTGTTAAAATTAGCAATATCGTTAGTATTATTTATTTAAATTACTTTTTATCATTATTATTAATTTTAATTATATCCTTAGGTTCTTTACAGCATAATGGTCACACCAGTTACATGTGTGAGAGCACCATAATGTTAATTAAACAGCAGGGGGTAACTGCAGTTGTTTTCTTTCACACAATCTACTTGGTCTGATGGATTACGCGTTCAGAATTCTCCAAGAGACTGTATACCCGCTCTCAAATCTAAGGTCAACTCTGGAAGTGATGCTAAAATAACTATAAATAGTCTCTCTCTTTCTTTTTCGTGTTAGAGATTACATTAGAAGTAGAGATATATTAAATTAAATTTCATGTTTTAGCTCCATGTTTCTACAGATAAATATAAAGCTTAATCCCTATATTAGATCTGATTTGATGTCGTTTTATTTATTTGTTAATAATTATTTATATTTTTAACTATTTTATTCATTGCAGGTGTACGGGCAACAAGTATGAACATCAAGCTTCGCCATCACAAGTATGCTGTGTTATTTTTAGTAGTTTTGGGAATTATCATGCTGTAGTTAGCAAATAACACCAACTATCGAAATTATTCTGCTAAGTTTCAAGAAAGCATAGGTGAGACGTACCACTACTATTTTAACCTTGGTCAGAAACTAAATCCAGCTCATCGGCCATTTATGATAAACAGCACTGACTGCCAAGAAAAATCACCATTTCTGCTAACCTTTGTTATTTCCATGCATGGCCATCTGTTAGAACGAAATGCAATTCGGCAAACTTGAGGCAGTTTGGCAAAGGGAAAATCTTGGCCGCACTGAGAGGTTAACATAACCATAAACATTCATTTCACTGGAACAGCTGACTTCAAGCCACAGGATGCAGCTAAAACTCTCCTTGGTTATTGCCATTTTGGTTTCTCAACTGTTTTGAAGTACAAAACAAAGCATTAAGCAGTTGGCTTTGTAATACAATTTGTTTGTTTGTTCTGTCGTATGTAATTAAATAGTAAAAAACAAAAACCCATTAGACCAAGACTACTACTACTCACTGGGGAGCCATGGAGCGGATATGTAACTGTCTTGGTCATTATTTGTCCTAATTCTCTGTCTTCTGTAATGTACCTAAACAAGCTTTGCAGCCGACTCCAAGAACACAATTCTCACCCTTTTTATTTTTTTGGTTTTACAACCAAGCTGAAAATATGGTGAGACTTATGAACACACCATTAAAGTTCTTGTGGAGTCCCTAAAAGCACACTTGTGCACATTAAATTAATTTGTCAACTTCTGTGGAACCAGTTAACTTACGGTCTAAGACTCCAGATCTGGTTGGCTTGTCCTGCTTTATAATATGCCATGAACTCCAGTTTCCTGCACTATGTATAAAGTAAAATCTGAAAAACTTTATCCAGTAGCTGATCAATCTCTTTCTAAGAGTAAATAAAAAAGAAAAAAACTCCTTTCCACATGCAATGCTACAGTACTACTAAAACTTGGTTAAACATTTTTGCTAACCCCCCCCCTTAAGGTTAATGATACAGATCCAAGAAACTTGACTGAAAAAATTAGCAATTTAAAAAGCAGAGAATGATTGTGCTCCTGTTTAATTGTGGTTAGGTGTCAGTTTTCTTAGTATTATGTGAGCAGTTCTCTAATTAACAGTGGACAGAAACTGTAGCATTAGTCAAATTCTCAATCTGATTTCTCTCTTATTTCCAAAAATAAGTAAATAATTTTTAAAAAAATGTACATCATGAATTTTTTTTCCTTTTTAATTATTTCTTAATTACAAAATTCATATCTAAGAAAATTATGGTACAATGATCCAAATACATATATATGGTATAATGATCCAAATACAAATACATATATATGGTATAATGATCCAAAATATATATATATATATGTGACTGACTTTTCTTCTTTCATGTGATATTATTTTTGCAGACAACTATTCTACTTGTCTGTTGCCTTATATCCATACTTAACACAAGATTGGGATATTCTCATTTTTTTGAAGTAATGTCAAGTGTGTCCAAACCAAACCTGTAATAATGTGTGTGCATTGTACAACTTTCCATTTATCTGCAGAAAAAAGCTGAATACGATCTTTGGCTATTGTTAAAAAAAAACCTAATAGGGTAGAGAAAATAAAGGCTGCATTGATTATAAGTGTTACATGTACTCAAGATAAATTATCCATAATTCTGATAAAATTAAATGCAACTTTTAGTTATTGTTAACAAAGAAATTTGATAAATAAATTTAAAAATACAGGCTATACTGATTTTTAAATTCTATTTATTTTAAGTCTTAGTAATCAAGGTAAATCACCTGTAATAATGTATCACAATGAGTTGCTTAGAAAAATATATTTAAAAAAAAAAACATCACAAATATAATCCTAATCTTAAAATCATTTGTAGAAGAATATCAGACAAGAAAGGCTATTAAAAACAGTTTTGGTACTGCATTTGCTTAAAAGTTCAACCTAGATTTGTAATTTGTATGTGGTGCTTATCTTCTATCTTTTATTCCTATTAAACTTCTAGATTTTTGTTTTAAATATTTTTGTGTATTTAGCCCATATACCATTTTTTCATTTTAGATTTAGTTTTGAAAAAAAGTGTCAACTTCTTGATTTAAAAATCCTGTCGACGGCACCCAAGAAGAACCAGCACACAAACTTGGGCTAGACGCCCACGAAATAAACAGTTAGTTTTTTAGTGCAGTAAGTTTGAACACCCATGCCCACCTGCAAGGCATCTGGCTATGGGGAATCGGTGGCATCAGGATGGTGATCCCTCCACCAGGCCGCTGAGTCCACTTAAAGAGGGCAGAATATCCAAGCATCGTGATCATGGTGGAGTCAGATGGTACAGGTGCACCCAGACTGAGGCTGCTTTCACCTGGCCATTCCAGCAAAATAGCATACACATCTCTGCCTGAACTTGAATTTTTTGAAGTGTACCTGAGGCGATGAGAGTAATAAACAAATCTACTGAATGAGACATGTTAGGTTCACACATACTAAAAGTAAACCTAAATGTGTATAATATTAAACCTAAACTGGTGACAAATATTTTAAATATTATAAAATACAAAAAAAAAAAAGGTTTATTTCAAAAACTAAAATATAATAATAGAAATTAATTATCTCTGAAACAAGGAACATTTTTGTCAATTTAGCTTCAATGAGTTAGTTCCCCTGAAAAAAAGAGAGAGGAGGGTACAAATAAAGACACTGTTCTGTTCCTCTTTACACATGAGTCCTTTTACTGAACTTGGTGGTACCCACAAAATTATATCACTAATTTATACAGCAGTTTTGAGACAATCTACACCCTTTTCAGGATGAATTTAACAAATGCATAATTTCATTTACTGACTATTGAGATAACCAAGCAAAATTATTTTGATAAAAATTAGAGTTAAATGTAACATATCTTCTTCAAACCTGCAAATTAAAAGAAATCCCCTCTCCCACACATAACTACGCTTTCCTAAACCAACCATAAAATAAGTGGGAGAGCAGCCTACCACAGAAAGTCCCTACTAAAAATTTTGGTTGGAAGTGAAAACTAAAGAGCTTGCAGGAAACTCACATGGCTAACTGGTGAAGAGGAGGATACCTAAAAGCCATACTAAGGAGGTATAACAAACCTAGTTGGTTCCAACCAGGATTCAAACATGGACACCCCCATCCCTCAATTAGCAGTCTATCATTGGAGTAACACACCACCTTAAAAATGTAATTTATTTACATTTACTGATTATAGATCAATATGCTTAGTTATCTTGGTTTAAAACAGCACTGTAACCTTAACTAAAGGAAATTAATTTATTTACTGGTAAAGATACAATACTTCAAACAACCATTTTAAATTTCTGGAGATAATCTCCTTCCATCAGTTTGTTAACATGGTAACAATTTCCTCTTTAGTTTAGGGTTAGACATCTTACAAACAATTTTTATCATGTTTATTTGCAATTCATGCCCAGGATTTCAGTAAATAAACATAAGACCTTTCCAAAACCAGGATGACAAAAACATGAAAATCTTTTCCAGAAGTAGGTTAAAATGATTCATATTTGTCTAGTCAAACTCCTGCTGACCAGAATCAATTTTAAAAATAAAATGGACTTTTCAGCTTTAAGGGTAGATTTCCTCCATGTTTTCATTCTATGACTGGTCTTACTTTATGAAATCACAAGAATTGGTACCTTTGTATAAACATATAAGATTGGTAAATGCACCGAGTATTTTTTGTCTGTTTTTCACAAATTTTTAGCTCTTTCCCTGCCAAGGTTTTTGACACCATTTCCATTAACAAATTCACTCCTCCATTGACAGATGATTCAGAATTCCCACTAAGGCATTCGCCAATGCTTAAACTAATGATATCCAGTTCCACTGACCAGCCATCTATCGAGTGTCACAAAAACTATGTTAGATTAGTGATCTCCCCTTCTGGCAATTAATGGGATGTGATCACTGATCAGAGATCTAACCTCAGCAGGGAGTGTGCTAAGATAGAGAATAAAACAAATTGTAAATTTTACATGATTGGAAGCTCACTTCATTGGTGAGATTACTTTATGCTATTTTTAGATTAGTTAAAGTATAAACCCTATTATAATCAAGTAGAGTAATTTGTGGATTTTTTTTTCTTTTATCTCACAAATTTCAAAAATTGAAACTATATTTTACACTGAAGATAAAAAAAAAACTTTAAAAAGTCTAACTGCAAAGAGTATGCATCTGTTTGCACAATAAATTGCACCTTAATTAAAAATATATAAATTAGAATATTTAGCATACTGGTATGACAGGATATTCAAACTATAAAGAACCTTTCTAATAATGTTTTTCTTTTTGTCCATCAGTCAGTGATAAATAAGAACAAAAGAGGCTACTTGAAGAATGCTTACTATTGGGCCTGTTAAAGTACACAAAATTTGTGAGTGGAGAACAAGCAACACATATCATACATATATATTCTCACTTAACCTTGAACTGAGCTTGTAAACCATCAGCAACTATTAGTATTCTTAGTGTTTTTAAATACACACGAGTCCAGAAATACATTGCACTAGCCACAAAATTTCTGGATATAAATTATATATGTATTTTTATATTTTAAACAAACCAGGCTAATGGATAATGTAAACATTAAAAAAATACCCAGCTTTCACCAGAATGCTCACTTACCACACGCCTGCATTCAGGGTGTCGTTTTGATAAGACCAGGGTCGTGATGAATAAATAGCTTCACCATTCACCCTCATCCACTGTCCCATCTGTCGCAATCGCTCCTCAAATAATGGGTCAATCCGACCATCATGGGTGGGTCCAACATTCATCAGCAAGTTTCCCCCACAACTATACAAAAAAACAAATCCTTTTCTATAGTCCTTTAGAAACTACTGTTTTTGTTAATATACAATAGCTGTTCCACTTTACCAACTGGAACTGACATGAGGGGATAACTCCACTGACTTTGTCTTAATACAGCAGTTGGTATAAAAATGATTATTATTTTCAATATTAAAATTTCACTATTTTAATCTTTTTTTAAAAAAAAAATGTAGCTTCTGCCTTTTTTGTAACTAAAGATGACCATTACTACAATTTTAAGTAAGACAGTTTACTAAATCATGTTAAAAACACTCACATATAATCCCACAGTATTCATAATAGGGATATTTTCAAAAAATAGTAAAAGTTAACTAAAATGAAAATAAGATTCCTTAAGAGTTGCATCCCCTTTTTTTGTAATGTAAGCATGGCTACTGCCATAGTTTAAATCAAGAAAATCTGGCAAATATAATGCAACTTTCATGCAAAAAAAAAAAAGTTTCTTTTTTTTTTCCAAGCTGAGTTTGCAATAAAGTTATTTTCATAAGAAATTTTAACTAATACTAAGATACACCAAGAACATCTGGGAAATTTATGATATAATTGGTGTGCTTTATTTTAATGGTAACATATTAAATTGTGAAAAATAATGAGAAAGATATTAAGGTTAAAAGCCACTGTTTCAATTAACTTTGCCAAAAGACTTCATTACCCATGTGGAATGGAGAGTAGACTTTGTAAAAATCAAAATCAGCTTTTCACCTTGTATTAATTAAATTAAATATTAACCTATTTGCATTAATAAAATTAAAGTATTATTAATAAATTTCTCTTCCTTTAAATGTTTTGTTTTTTTTTTTTAGTAGTAGTTAGAAGTGGACCCTTTAATCATCAACCATTTACTCCTGTTTTCTAACTCGTCTATTAGTTTCTGCTATTTTTCCACATTTTCCTTTATCTTTCTATGCAAAACGTCTACAGAAATATTCCTTACAACAGAGCATGTGAGAAAATCAAGAGTCAAGAAACTATGGTTTACATTTTAAAACATTAGAAATAATCTTTTGGAGGCTTTAAAAATTGTTTGTGATACTTTTAGAACAATAGTAAAAAAACCAAAAGCACTTAGAACTAGGAAAAAAATAATATCTATTATTATTATTTATTGGAAGCATAATCAGATTATTAATAACACTTATTTAACTCTGAAGCATTGTAATAAATGTAATTTGCATTTAAACAAATATACTGCTGCTTTAAAGCAACTTTATTTCAACTATAATCCATTAATTTTCTACACTTTGAAATGAAGTAGTTGCTTCCTTTCCATCAATTATGCCTTTTCAGTTATTAACAGATATTCCTATCCATCATTAAAGTAGCTCATGGATGAAATAAATAATTTTTTTAATATCATAATTATCTGATAGCACTAAATGTGTAGATACAAATTCAAAAAGCACCAGTCCATTACCTAACTGTCTCTGCCAACAAGTCAGTCAGTCTATCCATAGAAATAACGTCTGCAGATTTCATTGTTCGTCGGTATCCCCAAGAATTTAGGTCAATAGTCAGGGCATTTTCCCACTTCTTCCGCTGAAGCTTACCTGAATAATGAAGCAAAATAATGCTCCATCATACATTTTTTTTAAAATTATAGAAATATTATATCATTTATTCTGCAACAGTAATTCTTGGTACCAAAAAGTCACCCCATAATTTTTATAAGTAATTAACCAATGATGGCACAGGTGAAAACATTATAAGTAATTTGATAATGTAACATGCTTTGCTCTCAGACCAAGTACTGGACTTGAACAATGATGAATTGGAGATAATTAATAATTTATTTTTTTTTAATGTAAGTTTCTTCTCAGTTACATTTTTGCATTCAATACAACATATTTATTTTTGTATTTACTTAAATACAAAACAAAAATTTGGTAAAAACTTGACTTTTGTTTATTTTGAATGAATTTCTCTTAGCAGTTGTCAACATTGAACAACTATTTCAAAACAGCCAAAAAATATCTAAGCTTAGTTGCACAACTTCCTTTTACTAGCTCATTTACTTATTATTTTTTAACTAACTTATTTTTAAGGATGTATAGCTGATCTCTAGTGCTACTGTCTAAATCTGTTATGCCATTTTTGTCAGATAGAAATGCAAAAGAGGTTATCTTCCTTAGTAGCAGTAAACTGCATCTTTGAATGAATAAGCAAATTCAATTGTTTTTCAAAACTAGCAGCAGTTTTTCTTCTTTATTTAAAATATTTGCCTTTGTAAATTGATAAAATAATAGGTTTATAACACAAGTGATTATAAATCTTTAGTTTTGGTTTTATTTAGATATTTACTAGTATAAATGGAACATAATTTCAGTGTACCTGGATTGTATTTGTCATGACAGTTCCAAAACCCACCATGTTTACAAGATGTACCTTTTCCCCAGCGATCATTAATCACTACATTGTCTTTTACAGGGCTGAAATGAACAGACAAGAGAGACTGGATATAGACCTGAGTACAGTAAACAGTAGCACAGTTGTCATACAAAGCCAGCAGATTCGAGAACAGCTTACCTACTTTACAGATATGCTTAGGTTTAGTTACAAGGAGCCAAGAAGCCAGCACAGTTTACACTAGGTTACATGGAGAGACAAACGACTCATCAAGTAGATTTCTTTAAATGTTAACCACCATATTATTTCTCTTTTTTCTTCCCCTCCTTGTGTGTGAAACCCAGTCAGATTTCAATCGCACAACCACATGCTGTGTTTACAAGACCAGGCTGATGCTAATCCTTCCCACGGTGATGAGGCAAAGGACTGGCATGTTACACTGAGGTGCAGCAGGTAGATAATTCCTACTAATATTCTTCATTTTTGGATGTGGGAGAAAACCTATGCAATCAGCTGTAGCTCCTCCCTGACTGACCAGAATTTGAAGTCAGTCCATCATCTATTACACAACACAGCACCTGGGAAGATAAACTAAACTATGACATGTAAAACTAAAAAAACACTTGGTGTCCTTACTATCATAAACTGAACGCAGACATTAGTGTCCTTGTCATCATAAAGTGAACACAGATAGAAAATTTTGTACAGAAGTGAGTATACTTCAGCTGTCAATCCAAAAGACCAGCTCTCATGGTATCCATTGTTTAAAACCTAGTTTATATGATTAAATTACTTTTTATTGGAGTAAATGTTTAGTTGGGTAACTTTCATTTAAAATACAACTTGAAAAAGATTTCCCCTAGGAATAACTTTCATAAAAGAAAAAAAAAAAGGGAAAAGACCATTAATTTCTGAAAAGCTGAGTAAATATAATAGCTTTGTCATTCCCTGCATATTCTATAGTGGAGTTTCAACAGTGATTAGGTAGCACTCTCACTTGTAATGATGACAACTGTGGTTTAGTTTGTGATGGGAACTATTTATTAGCCCCGTTCTACACAAATCTCCTTCAGAGATTTGGTTTCCCAGGTTCTTTTGCTAGCAGCAGTAGCCACATGGCAGCTTCAGACATTCTTGTGATGAGAACAGAAATTTTTTTTAAAAATGACCAGAAGGGAAGACGACATCAGAAGTCCTGAGAAGACTCCATTCTGCTTCACAAGAGACTGGTTGCTGTCCAGAAACTCATCCAACCACGGAAGAGAGCCATTCTAGCACCAATAAAGTCAAAGCAGAAGATTCATGCATCCAAATCATCATCACTGTTTGTCTTTTGCTAACCTGGACCTGGATTGTTGACCTCTTTCAAAATAAACTGTTGCTGCAATTCTAAGTTGTCTGCATGAATCATCCACTGGTCACCTGGCTAGACCTCACCATCTTGTACCATACTGAACTACTGCAATTAGCCTTTGTAGACTACTTTGGTATTTATCAATTTATATATCATTTAATTAATGATAAGTTTGTTCAGTTAACCCCACCGTGCTCATTTTGGTCACTATTGAATTCGCATATAACAGATGGAAGATATTAATAACTCAGTATTCAGAAGATTACCTAAAGTAGTATTATAATCAAACATCCCCCACAAAAGAAAAACAACGCAGTATAGATTCAGTAAACATTTGAGAATTCAGATCATTCAGAACAGTTTAAGATTCAACATGCCTGATCTACTTTACAGGTGTCTGAAACCTGTTGTTACCCTCAGCATCTGGAGAAAAAATGGGAAGACAGGTCTACAAGTTGTACTCTCAACCAGACATTCTTAGCAATGAAATTAAATGGGTGGAATAAGCTGCCAAGACACTGCTGATGTTGGATGCATGGATGATATCGTTCAACACATCAACAACTTGCTTAAAATCATTTCGCCTAGGACACTGTAGAATACTCTTTGTTTTTGCACTAAACTTTGCTCCGTTAAAAAAGCAGTCAAAAGGGAAATTTGGTGCACATTTTATAAAAACCATCCATTGATACTGTTTCGACTAAAGGAGTTATTTAATACATATAATGCTAAACAACAAACAAACAAAATGCTTAAGCATTGCATTATTTATGGGACTTTTTTTTACCTCCAAAATTTAAAATGGCACAACACATTTCCACCCAAGGGGCATTAAGAAATAACTGGTTGCACGATTATTTCCAATTTTGTTTTCTAAAATTTGTCTGAAACTCCAGATAAGATACCAGCGAGTACATCATCTTTTTTTTTTTTTCAGTCGTATCATAGGTGTTCCTTTGGCTGTCACTCACCTGTCATTGTACAACCAAGCTATAAACTCTGTGGAGTTCCAGTAGGTGTCATCTGCTTCCCAATCTCCATCTGACCAAATTATGTCAGGTTTGTATGTGTTCACAAGCTCATACAGTTCTGGCATGGTCTTGCTCTGCATAAAGTAAAAAATCATATATTGTTTTAATAAGCAAAGAAAAAAACGCAATAGTAAATGAATGCTATAATGTTTCAGACAGATAGATGGCGTGAGCTACATTTCCTACTTTGTTAGTGTCTTGGGTTTTAAAGTGGAATAAATTTTTAACGCATTTTCTTTCTTTCTTTCTTGTTTTCTTATTTTACCAGAGACATTCAAATGAAACCTGGCCAAATACCATTACAGTGAAGTCATTCCAGCCCAGTTTCATTTGAATGTCCCTAGTAACTATCCACCCCTGTGAAAAAATATGTGCAAAATTTGAATGGTGTGATATGACAACCAGCATCAAAGCACAGACTAAATAGATAGTAAAAGTTGTAAGGCTTCTGAAATACCAAAATAAATGGTTATTCTTGGAATGCAACATTTTCAATTACATATTAGATATGCTTGTATGAGTATATTTTCCATGACTGTCATGACATAAAATCAAAAGCAAACAAAGTGACTTCAGCTAAAAGTAGAGAATGGCACATACAGGCATTTCCCATTGGCTGCACTATGTACAGTATAGTTAACCCTTGGCAGTGATAAGGTTCTAAGTCTAACTAGTCTTTAGAAGATTTGGCAACAGAAAGTGTTTAGTTGTTCTTTGATGGCAGCCCCGACATAGCTGGTGGTTCACATTTAAGAAATGTGTGCATGCAGTCACAAATTCTTTAAGTTGTCTCCAAACTTCTGTCTGTTGACAGATAAACAAACATTCAAACAACTCAATGCCATTGAAAGCTGACTCCCTGAATTAACATAAGTGCAATTCCCTCTTTTCACTTTTCCAACTGCAAACATTATTTAGATGCTGTGTTCTGCCATATTTCACTACAGCTTGACTGCAGCATTGCATTTTTGAAATTTTTTTTTTTTTTTAATTTACCAGCAGAGAGAGAAAAAACATCCCAGATTCCAGAACTTAAAAGCTAATTAACTGAATTCCCAAATCGATCACGACTTGGCCGTGCAGTCTCCCTTCAGGTCAAACCTAGTTATTAAGAATGTGTTTGCTTTGATTAGTATTTGGATATAAATATTTCAGGGGGATTATTTCCACTAACCCCTAACTGGTTTATCTACATAATGTGTTACATTATCTTGGTGCAGGAGGTGGGGATATTTTAGACTGCTGTTTGTGGCGAAAGATGCTGATAATAAAACTAGAGGGAATATTCAAAGTTTAAACCTTTGGCTGGTTATCCAGAGTGTGTATTTAAAGTAAAGATGTATGGATTCTGACAAAAGGCATCTCTTGATTGATAGCCTCTGACAAGGCAATGCTGCAAAATCAAATATAGATTAGTTCAAATTTGACAAGCAAATTCTATCAAAATTCAATGCAAAGTTTTCCTTTGTTGCAAAACTGATAAAAAGCAAAATTCCACTGAAAAGAATTTGGTATCAGTTGAAATTTTACTCTTTCAACCACATGAATTAGCATTAATCGTTTTTAACTACAATTTTGTGCAAACAAAACAAGCAATTTAACAGTTTATAAATAAAAATGTAAGAACTTGACAGAAATTTAAATTTTAATATATTGTTTATGACTTAGTAATTTACATATTCTATATAAGCACTTGAAACATAAGTTGGTCAGGGTTTACAAGACAGATGAGGTACTTACTTGCACAAATTCTTGTGTTCGGAATTTATTTTGTTTATCTTTCAGGTAGTATGGATTAAACCATTCAAACAGGGAATGGTAGAGTCCAAAATAAATGGAGGTTCGTTTGCGGATGGAATTGGCCAGGTCACCTATGTAAAAGCACCCACCCCAAAGTAAGTCATAATATCTTCATTCAAAATGAGATGCACTCATACTAAAGCATTATTTTTTAAAGAAGGAAAAAAAATGGCTCTGTTAATACTAGAAAATCATTTTTTTCTTCTTGTGTGTTACTTATAGCCAAGAAGGGGAGTTTACAGACTCCACTTAAAGCCAGAGGAGAGTATGAATGCCAAACCACTCTCTATGCAACAATATTAAAGAAAGTGTTCCTACAATGAAATGCTCCAGAAGCAAAGATCCTGCTCACACTGGTAAAACTTGATCACCAAAAACTCAGCAGAGTTTTATTATAATACAGATCCTAGACACTACAAATACAGTAATATTTACAATTTAAAGGCACAAAAAGTGTTTTGTGGCCATGTGGATTTCTTGGCATTCAGATTCATAGCATTGCCTTGAGTTAACAGTTACTGGGGAGACAATACTCTTCCATCTTTGAAATGCACAAATTCTAAATAATAGCCGCCGGATTTTATGTTGTTTTCTTTGTTTGTAAGAGATTTCTTAGATAAAAAATTGAAATTTAAAAAAAAAAAATTAATGTTGTTTAAATCTGCTAATTATAAAGCAAAAACAAATGTATTAAATAAAAGAAAACACTAAAATTGTAAAAAGAAAAACAGAAACAGTAGCAAAGATGGAGTAGCACTGAGCAAGGAAATTAATTTTATGAACTTCCATCCTTTTTTAGTTAGTTAAAAACAGCTAAATGTTTCCAAACTTTCCATCAATTGGATCAAGAATTCTTCATATTTTTTATGATTTGGCTGAAAGTTTATTTGAAGAATAAAGCCTAAGCATCAGTTTCTGTATCAGAAATTCAAGTGCAAAAATACACATTTGCAGATAAAGGTCAAACTGCTCACAACAAATAGGTGAAAGTCCATAAAATTAAAAGCTACTAAAGGTCCCCTTACCAACAAGATCCCTGCGTGGACCCACATCCATAGCATTCCAGTTGAAGGATACATTAGAAGCCCAGTTGCTAAAACCCTCATGATGCTTGCTGGTTAGAACCACATATCTAGTATAAGGAAGAAAAAAAAAAAGCTAATGGAAAAAATCAATTTATGAAGAATATAATAAACAGGTGTAAATGTTCAAATAATGCTTTTAACTCTGAAATACTGTCTATAATTTGAACAATCTCTATCTTTTAGAGATTGCAATTTTGTAAAAATTAAGAGATCTGGATGAATGACTGAAATCTTCAAACATTCTCTATGCTTGATTAATAATAATAATAATAATAATAATAATAATAATAATATAATAAACAAGAAATATAGGGGTGGAATAAAAGAGATTCTTGTAATAAAATACCTGTGGCAGAGCATTCAGTAAGTCTGCCTGCTCGTCTAAATTATAAAATTTGGTTATAAACTCTGGGAACCACAATCAGAGAAAGCAAAATCCTGGCAATGGAGACACTTCAGAAATTTCCGTTGTCAGGTTACCTGTTATACATACACATATGCACAAATAAAACACCACCTGGCTGTCAAAACTGAGAAGAGTCCTCAATAGATGAAGATGCCAAGTTTTCTTTTATATGAAAGAAAGCTTTGGAACTTGGTTCAGCAGTGGGTGGGAAGAGAGAGAGAGAGAGAGAAAGAAAGAGAGAAAAAAGTGAAACTAACTGAATTTAGGGGAAAAAAAGAAAAGTTTTTGTTTTTTTTTTTTCCTTTTTTTTCAAAAAACTTTATTTCTCAGTGTGGCATCACCAGTAATTCATCCGTAACACAGCTCTGTCTAGTGGTGATGATAACAAAACATTCCGTAGGTTTACTAAAACAGTTCGAGTTGCTCGATACATACTGCAAGTGTGTGACTGACTATTGATGCCTGCACAGTTTAATGTTCTGTCCAACTCCTGTAAGGAAGTCAGCAACCGATATGTTACCTCCTAACCAAAGACAACACAGGTTCTGAAGATGCCTGTTGTACAAGTGTCTACTAGTGCTTGGTCTTTTTTGAAACCAATGGACGGCCTTCCACACAGAAAATTGTTGGTGACCTACAAGATTTAAGAACTTATATTTCTAGCCCTCACATGCATTGTCATTAAGTGTGATCTGATATATATTCCGTATAGTAGGAAGATACTCGAGTGGCACATGCCAGAGCCTCAGATGTACCAGATCATCTGTTTCAGGTGCTGCTCATTGGTTAGTTCTCATCAAAGTATCTAAAGACTTTAGATACTTCATCTGGTCAGATGTCTTTAAGGTGTGCATACCAGATTGAAGATCAGTAACAGGAATAAACGATAATCCATCCATCTTTCCACCATGAGACCAAAGCACTGAACTTTATGCCAAACACTTTGTGTCAGATGATAGAATCAACCTCTAGTTTGAACATGCCAACCAAATACTGCAGTAATTGCACGTAACACAGCATCTTCAAAGTCTGTAACAAGTCTCTACTTGAATGTCCAAGTTCATTTCTTCACATTTATCTGCAACAGCTTGCAGCATTGCCTCATATGTAGTGTGGGGTTTTTTCTATACAAGTGCATAAATACATGTCAAATAACCATCATGGAATGGTACTTTCATCACAAACCTGCTGGAAAAATTTCAGAACCACGGGAAAAATTCCCATTCATGAAGAGCATGCCTGAACTGCTGAGGTGGCAAAGACCATCCATTTTTACAAAAGCAATGACTCTGTCATGGATTTCAGACCCATTGTCAAAAATTAGGAATGGTAAACAGTGGCTTTGGTAAACTCATCTGAGGAGGTCAAATCTTGTAGGTGCTGTGGTTCAGGATGGCTTCGTCATGGCATCTTAGACTACGCTTTGTATTCTTTAAGTCAGGGAGCATCATCTGCACATCACCAATTCACATCATCAGCTGCCTGTGCAAGGATCTAAGCTAGTTTGTCTAAGGATGATGTTGCTTTTTTCCAGATTATATTGCAAAATTTAGCATAGTCAATTTCAGCTGCTTCGGGTGTATGGTTATGTGGTTTGCAGGTTTCTGGAATGTCAAACTGCAATGTAGTACTGAGACTGGCCCAGCATTGAAGGCTAGCTGTCTTACTGCACTTCCACAAAATCTTATTTTTCATAGCTGTTTTGGTGTACATGAACCCCTGATGACAACATTTTGCTTCTCTCTTGTTACTCTCTATGATCTCCATTGTGTGGGATAAAGTGCGAAAACTCATTTATATATAATGCACCAATCAGTGGCATAGTTAGTTTTTGTGGTGCTTGGGGACAAAGATCAACAATGCAAGCAGTCCTACTATAACTTGCATAATGAGGAATTTCTTCCATCTCAAAATTGCCTCAAATAGTAGTACCTATAAGTCACAATGTGCAAAAACATCCAACAGCCCCGAAAATTCTGATTTAACAATTTCTCCACAGTACGAAAGTTAATTATGAAAAAAAATAATAATAATTAACCAGATGGAGAGAGTTTGCAAACATTCAAAATCTAAATAGTTTTTTTTTTGAAAGTTACACCTGTTGCTTATGTGAGTCTGCTGTATCTTAATTTCCATGCTGTACAGCTAAATACCGTGTAAAAATAGGGGGGGGTTACAATGGAGGGCCCCAGCCACTCTCCCCACATCATTATGCCACTGATACCGCTATTGATTAAAGTCGGTAATGACATCATCTCAAATTAAAGGGGGCACCTTTAACAAGATGAGACTAATTGTTTTCATAGTTAGTTTGATCATTATATCTTCCTATCGATTCATTTTATTTAGTTATCATTTATAATTTTAGTATTTTAAATTGTTTTCATATTAAGTTCATTAAACTCTAAGACGTTTAGCTGCCTCCTATCATTTAGTGTTTTCTTCTCCCCCCACCCCAACTTACAGAATTATCTCCCTTGATTTACTTATTAATACTAGTTCATTAGACTTCCAACAGTTTTAATTGTGCCTGAATTATGATTGCTGGAAGAAAGAAAAAAAGGGGGGGAAGGAATGAAGGAGAAAACTACTACGTACTGTAAATATTTCTTTCACCTGTTATATCGCCACAGAACTGAACGGAATACTTCCGTGTTGGGTGGTGGGGAGAGGAGGATGTCGTCGTTGGAAGTTACGGAAAGCCTCTTTATCCAAAAAAGGGGGAAAAAACCCCCGTCTATTCCAAAATTTAGTCAGATAACTTAAGCAATCAGTCGTTTAATGTTTTATCATCACTTATCACCGATTTATTTTGTCAGTTTGTTTGTTTAATGTGTAGAAAACGCGACACCGTACCTGGCGCCCGAAGCGCTAAAAATGTCTGCCCAGTCGTCTGGTCGGTAGAATTCGGCGGTAAACATGGGCGCGAAATCGGCGTAAGTGACTCCTGGCCGATAGTTCTGCCGGAGGAAGTTCAGGATGGCCGGATTGCCCATCTTCCAGTAGTACCAGAAGAAGGCCGCCTCGCCGCCGAAGCTGGGCACCGAAAACACGCCCCAGTGGATGAAGATGCCGAGTTTCGCGTCGTCGAACCAAGGAGGAAGGGGTCGGGAGTCGAGCGAGTCCCAGTCGGGCGTGTAGCGAACCGGCGCCACCAGGTCCAGACCCGCCAGAAAGCCTGCTGCTAATAGAACATTGCCGAGGAGAGGCGCCATCTTTTGCAATGAAATACACTTACCTGTTGGCCCGACCTCCAGCAAGTGATAGGCGTAGATGTTAACATCTAGACTCAGGCTTCGGTGTTATATGTATATATGTATATATGTTGTTCAAAATAATTAGCTAATTGTACGAGAAGAAGAAAACCTGCTTTATCGAAACTACCGTTAATGGAAATGAATTAAACCAGCAAACAATTGGAAATAAGATCGATTAGCCATGTATCAGAACAAATAAACTATTAATTCTGATGTTGCCATCACCTGCCCTAAAGCTTTCTACACAAATACAGTTCGTCTTGATATGTTTAGCTGTTATTTGTTTCTTACAACTAATTTAAATAATTGTCAGCTTAATTATGCTTTTGCATGAATGTTAATTGACCTCTTTATTGATGACTTCTATTACTTCGGCAGGTGAAAATAACATCATTATTCCCCTTCATAAAAACTGGCTACTCCCAATGGGAAAAAGTTGTGGTTGGAGCTGCATGCTGCGACATGCAAAGTCATCTATGGAATGAAGTCAACTAGCTTATCTACAAACAAAAGGATGCGGGAAGAGGAGAAAACCATGGAAAGTGAAAACAGGTTGTTGGATTTAAAGTGCGAACCATTTTTTGATAGGTGGCCAATTAACTTCTGACCACAATTCTACTGCAGCAAACAGCATCTCAACCTCTACTGCCAAAAGATGGTTAAGAGAGGTTCTATTGATTGGAGGGGTAGCAGCTAGAGCTTGGTTAGATGGGATAACAAAAAGTGATTTGACAGGCTAAAAATATTTTCACTAAGCCTTGGAGCAATGAATTGTGGATGGATGAGAACATATCTGGATATAAGCAGTGACAGTCCATTATAAGAAAGGCCAGAGAAAAGTAAGAGGAGGGTGTGTGTATTCCCTACAGTTAAACACTGACAGAAATATGAAAGCTTGGGGTTCTTTTTCTAGTTATTTGGCTGATGACTATGAAGATCAATGTGATTCTCATGAGATACAGATATCACAATATTTTACAATGCCATACAATTCCATCAAGGCATCATGTGGTTAGTGTTACAGCAACAAGGTAACAATCCAAAGCACACTGCCTCTGGAAGTACTTCTTGAAACCATGATTTGCACCACTCCATATGTAAACTCCACTGAACATGTATAAAATGAAAAGGTTTATAGTTTACCAGACAGCTACTTACAAGGCAAAATTTTGAAGTGATAACAATTTATAATTAATGGTTTATTTGTTCTGATACATGGTTTGGTTAGTTTCTCCATAATCTTTTCCTGAAATAATGGTTGTCTCTTTTTTCCTACAAGGGAGACAACCCTGGTATTGCCACAATTACTTGCTAGTTTATCCTGCACCATATGGGGCCCCAGCCCAGCACTTGACTTTGGCAGAACTGCTAGATTTTTTTTTTTTTTTTTTTTTTTAGATGTGTGAGAGAACACACAAGACCAGCTGGTGAAGAAAATAGAAGAATCCATGTAAAAGTATGCCAAACCATGCTGGATCAGGGGTCACTCTTTGGCTCAGTCTTGGCAATCCAAATTACATTTCCATTAGCATTAAATTAAGGCTGACATGAGCTCACTTGTGAAAGCCAGTGTTTATATGCATACATATTTACAATATATTTTCTGGAAAGTGTTTAAATAGGCTGTATAACAGGTTTACTATAAAAACACTTTATGGTACAGAACTAAGTCTTATCACATGATACATGATGGCTATTATCTGCAGGGTCTTAGTCTTGAAGATTTTAGAATCATTTAGTTGCATTCCTTAACTGTAGTAAACAGAGAGAATCACTTTATTTTAAGCTACACATTTTCAGGCTTGTCATATTACAAATTTTATCTTAACTATCTCACAAAAATCAATCTATTTTTGCAAATAATGTTTAAATTTTCAAAATAAATATTTGATGGCTTTCCAAATTTAGCTCAACATTGTTCCTTTCATTTGACTTTATGGTAACTTTACATGAAAAGAATGATTAGATAATTATTCAAAGTGGGGAATTTGTGTCAAAGGAAGTAGAGATGCCATAAGATTATGAAGGAAGGTGAAAATAGAACATTAAGAGCAGAGTAGGACTGGAGCTTCAGTTTGTACTTTAGAAAAACTTACCTTATTTCGTTGTGGCAGTAGTCTGTTTATAGGCAAGACAAGGAAAATAAAAGAAAGATGATATCCTATTTCCTGAGTCTACACATCTAAACCAACTGTCTGAATAGTTTTGAGTAGCTGTTGAGAGATAAAGTTTATTTTAATGGACTAATACAAAGCTGCACGAGAAAGCATCAAAACTACCTAGACTAGAAGATATGATGTCATTAAGCCATGATTTTCAGCAATGTCCTCCGGTATCTTATCCTGACTGGATCTGCTCTAATTATTAGTGGTAAAGAATAGTGGATCTATTTTTCAATCAAACTGTGGGCATTAGTTATACACAATGAATGATTTTCCAAGCTTGTAGAGTAATAATTTAACCATACAGCATAAATTATCTTTGAATAAGATATATAGTCATAAACAACTTACAAATATAAATGAGGTAGAATCTTAGATCATACGTTACGTCTTGTATTAACTACATCATAATTGTAAATATTAACATTTAGAATATCTCATTTTTTTTTTTTGCATTTAAAATGTGCATTTTCGCTTTTTTTGGTTGAATAAATTTGTTTCCAAATGGAACAGAATATTCAACTTCAAAATATTAGACACTTACTTGTTTCGAATGAAGATGTGTTGCATTTAGTACTTAAAAGAGCAAAGAATCTTCTTATGGGATTAGGATTGACTGAGGTTAAAAAAGAAATCAAGAAAAAGGATCTCAGATACAGTTTGTACCATACTGTAGTAAACCATCTGCTTTGGGTAGGAAATCGGGCTATGGCATCTAATTACACTGCTCAGCTACAGGAACTAGAAATGATTGTGGATCTAATGTCTCAAAATGATGGATACTTTCTTATCGGCATAGCAGATGTCTTCCCAATCAATGTCAAGTCCATCCTCCATGGCTGCCTCTATAATGCTGACCGGCTTCTTCTTGTATTATCACGATGGGCACAAAGTTTACACTATGTGATTCCAGGAATGCCCATTTCTTTTTACATCGATAAAACCCTTTCTTCAGCAATCAACAGCAAAGTCCTAACAGAAATTATTCTAGATAAATTGTTCTCAGAAGAATGGACTCCAATACAAAATGAAATGCTTCCAGAAGTGAGAGAGAACATTTTAAGGCCAATGGACTTGATTACAAGCACAGATGTAATGAGGCTGCATGACACCCCTGACAGACATAACAAAGACTGTATTGTTAAAAAATTTCCAATGAAACCATTTAAATTTAATGAAATAAAAACAAAAGAAAAAAAACTTTGTCCTTACACATCCAAGCCAAATATTTTCAATGAAAAGGGTAAAATGTGGATTCAGCAAGTTGGAATTGTTGAAGCTGCACACAAGTTACCCCCAAACTGGAAAGAGCTTGTACTGGATTCATTCACACATTATCAGGAAATAGTCCGAAAGAGCTGGGCAAAATGGGTATTTCTGGAATTTTATAAGCACCAGAAAATTGATTCAAAATTGAAGGAAGAGTACTGGGGAAAGGTTTTAGGTTACAGATACACAGTTGCCAATGCTGTCACTACACCTAGTAAATAAAAGATTAGCCTACTGACAATTATAAAACAGCTGAAATTCATTCAAATGAGACAATAAAATTAGATTAAAAAAAAAAGCTAATTAGTTTTTCATTGTTATCATTTCTAAGGAAAATGACTTTCTCTTGATAAAATTATTTAATGAACAATTTTTCTTCTAAAATTCTTAAACAATGTCAAGCAAATGTATTATAACGAAGTTAATGACAAAGTTGAAAAACATTTTGGGTTTTCCCTTCATACACTCAGATGATCTGGTGAGGCTGGCTGGCCAGCTTGTCGCAAAGAAGTATCATCTGATCTTGAAACAAAACAAAATAAAAACTGAACATAAATATGCCCTGGTGGCAGAGTGGACTAAAGCGATGATGGTTACTTTCCCTGTGGACCAAACCCCATCTCCTCTCCTGCCCATCCTGGCTGAGTTCTAGGAACATCTTGCAGAAGTTAGAAGGGGGAGCTGTAGGACTTCAGCCTTGCTGTCCAAATAAGTTACCTGGGTACAGTTAGGGACTAAGCCAGTCAAGCAGAACCTCCACCACATGGGCCTTTGCAGTCCAGTCAGCAGCAATTAAAGAAAGTATTGTTTATAAGAAATTTAACAGTGAACAAGTCGAGAGTTCAAGATCAGTTCTGGTCATACAGAAATGACAACTAAAGAATTAACATTGCTGAACCTGTGAACAGTTCTCAGAACCAAATCCTGATAAAGGAAACAGGAAAAGATGTTTTGAAACAGGTTCATTAGTTGGAGCCATTACTTACTACATAATAATAATGTGATGGAAAAATGCACAATCAAGCCTTCTACTTTCAGTAAATAAAAACACTTTCCAACTAATTAATTGGACTGCCAACATAAAACGAAATAAAGCTCTTCTGCAAATGGAAGCTGTACTTGAATATAACCAGTACATCTGCAGCTGGTGTCATTTGACAAATGCCAGAAGAGTCTAAATAAAAGTGTCCATCCAAACTGTGGCTCACCTGTGATATTTATCCAGCTTATGAGCAAATATTATAATGTTACTTGTCTGGTTCATTTGATGATTTTTTTCCCAGTTGAGTTTTGTGATCAACTCATTAAAAAAAATTTGAGTTCAACATTGCAAAATAAGCTACAAGCTGCCACTGATTGCACAATTTTTCCTCTTCATTTTCCAGTAAAGATATCATTTGGAAATGCTGTTTCATTAAGCAGTTTGTGAAAGTAAGTGATACTTAGGTGCCAAGTAACTTGTTTCACTATTGTTTCAAGGCAAAAAGACAAACCTGTGTCATGTGGCATATTTATTTCAAATATTACTATATAAAATGTAATAAGCTGGTCAAATTAGAACAAACCATGATACAAAACATCACAGTATGATAGCCAAGGAAAGAAAAGCAGAATTAGAAAATGAAAAGATTTAACTTAACAAATGCCCTTTTTTTCTTCTGTGAAATCCAGCAATAGCGTAAAGCAGCAAGGCATGGGAGTTTGGCAATATCTTATTCGATTCAAAACCATAATAAACGTTTTCACTAAAAGAAAATTTGTTAAAAAATGTTGAGAAGAAGTTTGTAAGTTCACACCTACAAACAATTTGAGAAATGTACTTTATGCCTTGACAAGTAAAACTGCTATTAGAAACACTGCAGGGCTTTTGGCTTGTATTTAAGAGCTGGATGCCAAGTTTGCTGTAACAGAACATTTGCTATCCCTTGTTTCACTGAAACCAAGACCTCAGATGTGATCTTTATCTGCAATTGTCAAAGCACTTAACAAAAATGGTCCACCATGGAAGAGGACTGTTGAACTAGCTACTGATGATGCACTACATTACATATAAAGAGAAAGCTTATAGAACAAGATTGAAGTCAATAAATAATTCACCGCCACTGTATTGTACATCACATCAAGAAACCTTGGGAGCTTCCACAGGCAGTTAAAATCTCTGCAAGATCAGTTCAACATGCAGTACTCAGTAAAGTTATCACACAAGTTTTTTTTTTAAACTTTGGCAAGAAATAGACCTCTTCATGGTAGCTAAAAGGTCCCCAGGTTCTTGAACTATTAAATTTATCTTGGTTGCCTGACCTTGTATTTTTTTTTGGTGGACATTATGAGATTTCTAAATGATTTAATGTCAAACTTTAGGGTGAAGTAGCATTAGTATCTGAAATATGCGGACTGTGGCAAGACATCCAAGAAGAAATTGCCACTACTAGAAAAACATCCTGGAATGTAAACCTGCACCTTTTGCAGCAATGTCAGGCATTAGCTGAAGAGTATAATAGCCAAGCCAATGTTAAGGTTAATTTTTCAGAAAGAAAATTCTTTCAACGGTAAGAAAAATCGCTTCTCTCTTTGAATGCATGTGCGCTCTGAAACGAAGGTCAATGAGTTTAAAATGAAAGCCAACGGATGAACATCTACATTCGCAAATCTCAGCATCTAAATTCCAACAAGATACAATCAGACCAAACCATGAAAAGAAATTGCACACATCTCATTGTTGCACAATTTATTTTGGTTACTTTCAATTGTATATTTTTTTTCTTTTTTGTGTGAAAGTAAAATCAAGATTAAAATATTTTTTAGTATATCAAATTCAGAGGTTACTGATCATAGAAAGAAACTCAAAGTGATTTTATGCGGGACTTCTTTCCAACTTTCCTGTAAAGTAACTCAGAATAAAAAACTTTGCTGCAAGTAATCTTTGCGTTAAAACATATCCTATACACTGTATAAGTTATACTATATTTTACATATGTGGCCTGTCATCCAAAAAAACTTGGACACTCTTGGTCTAAAGGTATTAACAACATAAAAATGAACCAATATTAATAGATACTTTTATTAAATAAGAAAAATTGCATGTGTGTGCTTTCTGTGTCCTTATCATTGACCTTTTAACTCTTTAGCATTTCAATTACTAATGATTTAAGAAAGCCCATTTATTCATATAAAATAGGATGGGAACATCAAAATCAAGTACCTTTAGTTTCTAAGGCACATCTTTGCAATTATACAAGATAGTAAACATTCTAAATCCATCTTTCATTTCTAAGGCAACCTGTCAAAATAAGTAGGTATGGCTGGTTTAAACATGTATGGAAATTCCTTTTCCAGCTGGGTTTGGCCAATTTAAATGTTAAAGGTTAAAATGCTCTAGAAAAGAAAGAAAATTTAATAACCACCATTAAGTAAAAAAGGGTAAAAAATACTGTCCTGTAAGTTTGACGTCAGTTCTGAGCAAAGTTGTGCAATCCATCTCTTGCTGAAATGCATTTTCTTTGAGGAAAAGATTAATGTTTACATAATTACAATTAAGTACAGTATTAGTTAATGGACAAAATCATTAGATGGTTGGATGAACTGTGAATTAACTTGTACAAACTTTGCTAAAGTATTTGATCCAGTTGCACATCTGAAACTAGTAAATAGTTAATCACAGATATTAATGGCCCTTATAAGCATGGATAAATGTGCTTTAAAAAAAACTGGACTACAAGAAGTTAATTGCACCCAGCAGCATTTGGGTACTTGTTTAGGTTGTTTGTTGTTCGTGACTTAGTAAATGCTGTGAAAGATATTTGCCGATAACTGTAAACTGCACTATGCATATAAAATAGTAATGCAATCTAGAAATTTATGATCAGAACTCCATAGAATATATAAATGGGCAAAATAAATGAAACTTACACTTGCCATACAAAACTACTTTGAAAAACAGGTAAGAAGCACGTGTACTTTGTAACAAAAATTTAAAAAGCATTATGTCCATGATAGATTTAATGAGGCAATAAATAATATAAAATGGGCAAATATGCAGTAGTTGTTAAAAGAAAAAAAGCTGGTATCAAACTTAACTACATATCAAAATCATTTGAGGTGAAATATAAGTCATTCCTTTTAAAATTCTACAAAACATTTGTGCATCCACATCTTGAATGTGCATCACTGGTGTAACTGCCTCATCTGTTAAGAAACAGATCCAACAAAATCAACTCAAAGACAAATTACATGCTTCTTTCCTGAATTATCCAAACTGAAATGATTGTAGCACTTATTTAGTTAATATTCTCTTGAATTTAGTTAATTCTTTTGCAGTCAACCAATATTCTAATACTTGTAGAGTTTGTCTACAATTACAAATAAACCATTTTAGAAATGAAAACAAGGAAAAAACTGTTTCTGTGTTAGAATATTAAAGCCATGAAACTTCCTTCTGTCTGAAACCAGTGAAATGTGGTGAAGCATTTATAGAGGTAGTCAGTAGTGTAACTAGAAAGAAAGTCATAATAAGACAGTAAGTAGAATTTATAACTGGCCTGCTTGGTAAGTATGAACACTGTTATTTAACAACAAAATGGTGGAAGACAATTCTAAAAATTTACAGAATAAATCAACCTTGAAAGTTCAACATGAAAACAGGCCACTATTCAGAACATGAAGTTAGTATTGTCACATTTATTGCTTACATAGACAGACAGGATTTAACTATACATAAAAAAACAAACAAAAATGTGCATACCAAATACATGATATGATATCCATGAGGTGCAGGGTGGGGTGAGACATACAATGCAAATATCTAGACTACATTCAAGTGAAGGAAGAAAGGGAAGAGAACACATGAATTGTAGGAAAATTTATGAAAAGAACAAATTAAAATTTGTCATCATACACAATGAGCACAACAAACAGAGGACAAAACTCAAAGATATGGTCACTGAAATGTGCACACCACATAAACTTGAATCAAGCATTTCACATGACTCAACAATCATTTTACCTGCCAGCACATTCTTTCTGTTTTTTTGTAGAAGTCTGCGCTTCTGGATCTACAAAGTTTACATAACAATTTACCATCAGGTGTTAGTATCCTTCATTCTGAAAGTATGCAAATCTGTTAGCTACATATTTATAGAAAATAAAAGAGATAAGGGTCAAGTAATTATTATTAAAGGTTTCAATCTATCTGGCAGTCACTATTTCCTTTTTAAATATTTTGTAATACAAAGAGAAAAAAAATGGCAATTTTTATAATCAGAACTACTAAGCTGTTTCTTTAAGAGATTTTCTGGGTAAGGCAGATATATTTTCTGAACTAAATCAAAATTATCACAGAGAAAAATGTTGCATTCCATTCTAATGACATTTTTGAAACCATTTCGGTGTTGAAGGATGTGTGCTCTACACGTTCTTCTTCTCTTATCTTTCCACGAATTTTCAACTGCGCATTGCTGTATCATGTGGAAGAGTTTGTTTTTTTCACAGCTTTTCAGAGACCGAACGAACACATGCAGAGCCATTACAGGAGTTGCAGTCATATTTAGTATTTCCAATAAATTGTTTTAAAATCCATATTAATACTTTTCACATTCAACCCTAACCCCATCTCTCTCATGTACACATATATTTGTGTATATTACAATTTGGGATTAAGTGGCCACCTATTACTTTCTTCTTTTTTTTTCTTACTGTCATCTTCAGGGAAGAAGTTTTGTATTGAATAAAATGGATTAAGTTAGCAAAGATTAATTTTCAGTCTTCTGATGCTATATAATTTATTAGTAATATCATAATGTTAATTGATTTTTTTACCTTTATGCAGACTGAATCACAACAAAATTCCTCACTTTCAAAAATGGTTCCTGTTAATTGGCACTCATTGTGTGTTTATTGTACTTATAGACTTTGAAAATTATATATCAGAGAGAAAACCCAAAAAATGTGTCTGATGGTTAGTTTCTGGAAAACTACAAAACAAACCCTTGAAAAGTGAATCCTACTTCAATAAAGTGTAGTCATCCAACCTGCATAAGTCAATTTTCATTTCTCAAATAAAGCTGTTCAGAGGCTAACTTATCCACATTATAACATGATCATGACCATAGCTTCACTGATTAGTGCTACAAATTAACATTTCTTTTTAGCAAACAATCAGATCCCATACATTTTAAAAACTGTTTTTATTCCCAAATTACACACAAGAATTTGTATATAAAAGATCAGTGGAATGTTGTTTTGGAAAAATAAACCATGTACCTATTAATCAAATCCCAAGATTACACCATTAGAAAAGTTAACTCACCTGTTGTTCATACTTTAACTCGTCCTAAGATGACCATAGATTCAGATGCATATCAACAGTGAGCTCTTGAAGTTAAAAGTGAAAACTTGGTTTTCAAAGCAAAGAAACAGACAAAAGATGCATACTAGGCCCTACTCAAGACCAATTTTTTTTGTTTTTGTTTTCACATTATTACCACCACCAAAATTCAAAAATCCAAACACAAATTTATACGCGCTTAATCCCTGCCCTCTAATTCTTTTAAAATATACAACATTGTGGCATTTGGTTTGAAATAAAGTTGCAAGTATGAACTTTATATTACATTACTTTTTTTTCCTAAGGCTGAGCAATTATAATTTTTCATTTTTGTAGCAAAATTTAAATACTAAATGCTACTTTTTAATTTAAGTAAAATGATGTATTTTAAGTACACATTGGTGAAATATTTTAAAGTTGAATTTCAAAAACGTTAGCACAATGGTTTATGTAAGTTGTAACTAGAAACTTTCAATATATATATAAATCACCTTCAGTTTGAGTATTTTGTTGCCAACAAATAAGAAATTTATCACATTTGGCGTTAACATCCAAGCTTTCCCAGCAGTGCATCTCAGTTCTGCAGTCCAGTTAATCTGAACACCCATGCCCACAGACAAGGCATCTCGTTTTCTGCTATGGGTGGGACATTGATTGTTATCCCACCACTGGAGCGCTGAACAAACTGGAATGTACCAGGGTAACCCAGTAAGCTGACCACAGTATCACCAGATGCAACAGGGGAACCCAGGTTGAGGATATTATCCATGGGCCACTTGAGGACGATAGCATAGACATACGTCTCACCTGATGCTTGTTTCTTCAATGTGTACCTACAAGTTTTTTAAACATTTGTTTAATATTTCAAAGAATCTTGTTCATGGATATTTTCTTTTTCATAAACTCTTCTACACAATTATTACATTTGAATCACTTTTGTGTGGGATCTAAAACTTGCTGATAATTAAGAAAAATATTCCATCAATGCAATACTACAAAAGCAAAATTCTTCAGAATCAAACATGGAGCCTTTTAAATATTAAGCAGTGTTAAAGATCTGGGTTTTAGTCTCATAGTGTCTCTTTATAGAGTATACATCAAGTTCAAATAGGGACAAGAAATTTTACTCCTTTCATAGCATTGCATTGTGGGAAACAGCTTTCCTAATTATTAGTACGTAAAAATTTGTTTTAGATTCCATACACATGTCCTACTTTAAGAAAACAAAGAAAAAATAAATTCAACTATATATGTAATTACATACACAAACAAAAAATAATTGCAGATCAGAGAGAAAACCAACAAATGTGTATGTTGTTTAGTTTCTGGAAGACAACAAGGATACAAAGTTTAGATCAACTCTAGAAAAGTAAATCATACACCCACATAAGATGTAATCTACAAGGACCAGCACAAAACAGGATAATTAAACAGTGCATGATACAGGTTTGTCAACTTGCAAAGGGAAGAGGATCAATTTTTCTCATTCAAAATATCTATTTTCATTAGCCCTACATACTCCCCACATTTGCTTTTCTATTCAACTTTTTTTTTTTTTTTTTTAATGGGACTAGACAGAAAAAGACCTCAAGAAACTCCTAACTTTTAAAGAGAAACTAGGTAGGAAAAATAGAGGAAAATTAAGTTGTAAGCAAGCACACTCACTCTTTGAACCAGAGTAAAAATCCTATTTTACTTTTCATCTAAACAACAATAAAACAAAGAGACACACACACACATACAGAGACAGTCTAAATATATAATTATTTAATTTCTGGAATTATAACTGAGCAGATGTGACTATATCTTCCAGATGAAGAAAAGTGAAAGAAACAAGTTAGTGATCAAAGCTAATTAAGTAAACATTGAATAGACAAGCAAATACATCCCTTACCAAACACCTGGAGTCACTGTATCGTTCTGATGTGACCAGGGCTTTGAGGAATAAATAGCTTCACCATTCACTTCCAACCAGTTGCCCATCTGTCGAAGACGTTCCTCAAAAATAGGGACAATTCGACCATCATGAGTGGGTCCAATATTCATCAGCATGTTTCCTCCACAGCTGTAAGAATAACAAGAGGTTAAATGTTACCTTGTGAAATTCATCATTCACAATCTGTAGAGTAAAAAAATATTCACCAGGTTGGTCATACAATGCAACTAACAGGTGAGTCCTTGCTTCTGCAGTCCATTCTGAGCAAGACACTCTTGAATCCACTTTTCTATAAAAGTGCTGTATGCTGGTCCTTCACAGTCCACAAAAATTGCAATGTGTCCCTGAAAGCTAGCATTCCTTTGCATGACTGATAAACAAGCACAGGTATCAGCTGATGTCATATATATAACATCTCTGCACTAACCTGACTGTTTCAGCAAATGTGCCAATTAGATCCTCCATTGTTAGAAAATCAGCAAGTCTAGCATTTCTCCGATAACCCCATGAGTACTTGTCAATAGTCATGGCATTTTCCCATTTCCTTTTCTGAAGTTTACCTGCATAACATTTTTTACAGATATTAAAATCTTATTAAAGAATTGAATTAGCAAAAACAATGTGATTTTTACTCTAACTTAGATCAACCAAAAATTCTAGGTTTGCATGGTAAGGTTTTCATCTGTAAACCCATACCAGGAATTTCTTATTAAAATATTTTAATATGATGATTTTGAAAACTGTCTTTAAGAAAGAATTCTACAACTTTGCAAATGATCAAAGTCAAAATCTCAGGCCTGTTTAAGTACCAGGGTCACTTACATCACCTTTTTATTTTTTTATTTTTTTTTAAAATGTGTGAACATTTGTAGCTTTGATTGTGGGAAAAACCCATTTCCACAATGAATTAAACAAAATGCTACATATTCACACATTAACTGCAGATTTTTATTTTGTTTAATTCATTGTGGAAATGGGTTTTTCCCACAATCAAAGCTAAAAAAAATATTTAGAATGTTAGAATTTCATCCTTTTTCTCTTTCATGAGTTTCCAATATGCCACCAAGTTCTCAAATGGTCTAATTATATCAATTACCTTCTTGCTTGCGTTAACATATAAATAATGGAATTTGGCAACGAGGCTTAATAATACTGGTTAACTTTTCCGCCATTATTGCTCAACTACAATCCTTTTGAATAATATACACAATAACCGATCATTATCAGTTATTCAGCAGTATTAGTTAAGAAGCTCAAAACTAGTACAAGCAGTTACAGAATATGATTTTGAAATTATTGGATGCAAACAGAAAATTCTGTACAAAAAACTAGTTTAAAAAAAATAAGTCTCATCAACATAAATATAATTCCAGTGCCTTGGCTTAGTGGTATGCTTTCACCAAGAGACAACATTTGTATTTTCAATTTTATTTCTCTTGCGAGTAACCAATATGGATAAAACAGAATTCTACTGAAGTAAAGAATTCATTTTGTAAGAAAGGTCTTAGGAAAAATCAGAACACTCAAAGCTTGGGAAAGAGAAAATCAAAACAATACACATGAGTACAAACAAGCATTACCTGGGTTATATTTGTCATGACATGTTAAAAATCCACCGTGCTTACATTCACAATTTCTTCCCCAGCGGTCGTTTGTCACCACAACATCTTTGACAGGACTGAAATGTCACAGAAATGTGAAATCAAGAATGAAATAAATTCTTTGTGTCAGAACCATTTAAATCAAGAATAACTGCTAAATCATCAACATGAAAATTTCCCATTTCTTTTAGTTTAAATAAAAAAATAATTTAAATGGGAACAGCTAAATTAAACTAGACAGAAAGTTAGTGTCATTTACAATAGAGTAAATAGTTATTTTCAAATAAGCAAAAAAAACAAAAAAAAAAAACTTAATATTTTATAATTCTTCAACCAGCAGAGAACAAACTCCTCACCTTACTTTACAATCAGTTTAAAAACAGACTCACCTGTCATTGTACAGCCAAGCTAGAAATTTGGTAGAGTTCCAATAGACATCCAAAGCTTCCCAATCACCATCTGACCAAATCACCTCAGGTTCATAGGTGTTCACGATTTCATAGAGCTCAGGCATAGTCTTAATCTGAAAACAGCCCAGGTAAGAATGATGTAAGTCAGCTGGTTCATTAACAAAACACATCAGATTACTTCAGCACAATATTTTTCTACCTGTCAAAATGAGCATCACTTCTTTCTACCATTGCTGAATTTAAACACTTTTTTCTTGTGTACAAACCTGTTTGCTTCCTTTATCTCAATGCAGATTTTAAAAATTTTATCTATGAAGTTAAAACTGGATATTCTATGTGAGTTATCTAAAAATAATACACTTTAAAAACCTAATGTTTAAAAAATATTTTCAGAGAATTAGATTTTACTGATTATTTTCTCCCTGCAATACATTAACATTTAAATCAAAGAAAATTTTATCTAAATCTTTGGTTTTATAATATTCAAATTACACATATCCAATTTTACTGATGCAGCTATTAGTACCAAAATATCCAGACTATATATACTAAAGATTTTTTTAAAGCAATAAAATATCATATCTTTTGTTTGCTGAGTGTAGAAAAGATGTGAAAATGGTAGAGTAATGGTGCTTTCATATTCAACTTTATGCAAATTAATTATCTCATGTAGAAGTCATTGGATCCCACAGATTCTGCATGGATTGAATTTGCAACAGATGCAAAAAAAAAAAAAAAAAATTCCTTAAACATCTGTTTACTCATTAGAATAAAAATGAATCTTTAATATTGAAATGCAACCATTCTGAAAGCTACTGGTGGCAGCACAGATTAGTTGTTGAATTTCGCAGACCTCTTACAGTCACACATCATTGGAAAGCTCTTTATTTTGATTTTTTTTTAGGTTCAAAGAAATTTTATTTAAATTTCGATTAGCAAACAAAAAGTGATAATTTTTTTTTAAAATGAAAACTTATGGTCTTAAAGAATTTTAGCCAAAATTAGTTTACATTGAGACTGCGAGCCCTCTCTGGAAGGAGGGGGAGGTAGGATTGTCCCAATGCTCTGACCAGTAGAAAGGTGTTTTCTCACCCAGAAATTTGGAGTCAAAAGAATTTAGTGAAACAAAAGCATATATTTATCTTATTTACTTGTAGCTCCTTTCTTCACAGCAGGCATACCTGAAAATATAAGCTCTGTCGACGTGGCGCTCACGAGAAGTTACTTATTTTAAAATCGTCCATTAGTGAGGGCAGCTGGTGGCCGATCTTCCGCACTTAGCAAGTTGACTGTAAAATAAAATTGCTTACCTGGACAAAATCATGAGTTGTGAAGTTATTGCGTTTGTCGTTAAGGTAGGCAGGGTGGAACCATTCAAACAAGGAATGATACAGACCAAAATGGATTTGCGTTCTTTTGCGAATCGAGTTGGCCAGGTCACCTACAAATGGCATGTTTTAATAATAATGAGAAAAAAAAAGGGTTATGTTGATAAACTAGTAATATAAATTATTCATTAAAAATAGAGAATTACATATACTGTTTTATGTTCAGTGTACCTTTCCAGTAACAAAGTAATCATTTATATATATAACTATTCTCTTGGTCTTGACTGTTCATTTTATTTATTTACGTGTTTACATTTGGAACATCTGTATCAACATCATTATAGAAATCACAGATGCTGCTATGATTTTACAGCAAGAGTATCAGCAGTCCTTACCAACAAGGTCCCTACGTGGACCCACATCCTTAGCATTCCAGTTGAAGGACACATTAGAAGGCCAGTTGGTAAAACCCTCGTGATGCTTGCTGGTTAGAACCACGTATCTTGGAAAAAATTTTAAAAATAAAAAGAAGAGTATCACTGCATACAATGGTTGGTTTCATATTAAGAATTTTTTCATGTATGTATAGTGTTTGTGATGAACTCTACTGCCTAAAAAAACAACATACAGTTTTCAGCCTTCAAATATTTGAGAGGAATGGTTTCAATGGCACATTACATTACCTGGGTTGTCTCTTTTACACACACACACACCCACACACAAAAGTAACAGCAGTGTGTGGCCACACACAAGACCCAATCTGTCATCAGGAAGGATTGATACTGAGGGATTACAAAACATAACAATAACCGGACAATGCTCCATTCATCAACTGATGATGATACTGTTTTATTGTTAATTTCATTGAGAGATTGAACCTGTTCAATTACTTGTACTAAAAAGAATACATGATTTGCGAGTATGAAAACTAATAAAAAAAAAAAAACTGATGATATTATTTTAAAAGTTTAGACTGAAGCAGTTGCATAGACAGGAATTTCCAAAATAGTGCAGGTTCTTCAAATCTTATACAGTCTGGTTCACTTATTAAGAATCTGCATAATATGAAGCTTGAAAAATATGAAGAAAAATGTTACTGGTCATGACTAAAAGTTTTGGATTTTACAATAAGTTCTTTCATTATGAACAAATTTTCAGGTCTTTCCACATTATTTTCTTTTACCTTAATTTTTAACTGAGAAAATAACAGGTCAATGGTTGAAAATTACCCTGCACAGCTACCTACATCATCTACTTGTAAATTTTTTATCATGTTTAGATTTGTGTATGCAAAACTGGGTTTGCAATTATATACAGGAATACTACATATATTGCTTACAGAGAACAACCAGTTTCTCTCTCTTATGCACATCCAAAAGATCCCTGTTCCTAGAAACCATTGTAAATAAAATTATATCATCAGTCATTTTTATACTCCAGCTAAGGCTTGCACACACACACACACACCACACACACACACACACACACACACAAATGCTTGAAATATGAATATTAACGTAAATAATGCTCTTACTAAATCATATGCCAATAAATTATCTTTCTGCATTTAAAAAAAATGTATTTAATGTTTAACAGACTGGAATGCAAATATGAAAAGTAAATAAGTTTATATGCTTATGACAGTGAACAATATCTTAGAAATATAAACCTCTAACAAATGACATTGGACAACAAAAAATAATTTTTCGTCTGTTACTGAGGTCCACGTAGGTGTCCTTTATCAGATCAAGCAGCTGATTCCAAATCTGAAATTAGAATTGGCCCAGTACCTCAGCATTTCTAGTTACAGAAAAATGTCATTTTCAGTCCTTGTTTATTAATAAATCAAGCACATCACAAAACTGCAAAAAAATTAATTTATCTCACAATATAAACACATTGTATATTGTACATTAACTGTTATCCATAAGCTCAAACACACTGAACAACGTAAACACATTGTATAAAGTATACATTAACCGTTTAGAAATGCTTTAAGTACTTGATTTTACACTTGTGAATAGCAGTGGTTTGTGTCTGAAGAAACCAACAATAGTCCCCCATCATGGTGAAGTTGAATCTCCCCTGATAGGCTGTCTCATGTTGGTGGAACCTCTCACCATGCTCATTGTTCACAGCACCAAGGTTGGCTGGCTGGGAAGAAATCCAAGTGTGAATGAAGAAAATGCAATTTCATTGACATACGGCAACCCATTTCTTCAAAGGCTTTTATCATGTCTTGAACCAACTAGGCATATTTGGCTGCTTTGTAGTTCACAAGGAAAGTTTGGACTACCAGTTTGAAAGCCTCCAATGCAGCCAGCTCCAGTTGGTTAATTTTGACTGGAAGACTGGATTGGACAATAAATCACAAATTTGTGGTCTGACAAATATTCCAGCCTTCAACTCGGCATCAGTTAAAATTGTTCCAAATTTTTCTTTCAGATAAAGAAATAATGCACCTTCAACACTCATTGCCTTTACAAGGCTCTCCATTAGGCTCAGCTTTATATGCAGTGGTGGAAGAAATATTCCGTGGACGTACCAGTGGCACATGTTGCACACTGAATTTTCCTGGAGTTTGGTCTGTGGCCATTCTTTGATTTTATAGTGATCTGCATTGTCTTGACTATTCAACAAGGACAAGAAGCACATGTGTGTACATGTGAGCAGGCAACCAAATGGTTCTCCCATGTAGCCTGCTATATATTTACACAGTACTAAAAAGAACACTCAAAATATATAACATTAGATTTTCATTTATTTCTGTAACTAAAAATCCCTATGTATTGGGTCAATTCCGATTTCAGACTTGAAAACAGCATACTCAAACTAGTCTAAGACACATACTTTTATCTCAGTAGCAAATCGGTTGTTGTCCAGTGAAATCAAATCAAACAAAATCTTAGATTATTTAATCAAAGCATTCCTGCTTGCTAAAATCACAGCCATGCTTACACAATGCAACAGAAGTAAACTCGTTTCATTTTACATTACAGACTAAATATTCTGCAATCCTAAAGATGCTTACTATTTTTGATTATAACTCAAGCCTTCCCATGGGCAACATTTATAATACTTTTATTAATATCTCCTCCACTCAAACACATACACTTTTTTTTTCTTTGCTTTTAGATGGTGATTGATAACTTGTTCTCTTAAAAGCAACCAACCAGTCAAGCTAGTAAACCAAATTTAAGAGCTCTAGAAATTTTTAATCAATGTAATCTTTATTCTCTGCAGGTAGATACTTCCACCATCAAAGAGTCCCATTTAACCACTCCTTTCTTAAAGCAACCACTTCATTAAAAAAAATGTAAAAAATTTTTTTAAAATAAGTAAACTCATGTATTCGTAGCATTCTCCATGATTGGAAATCATGTGATTACACCAGTCCCGAATATCCAAAATTTATTTATCTAGTTACTAGTGAGAGAAAAAATCTTTCAGCATTAACAATATTCCACAAATAAAAAGTCACTTCCCTTTCAAAAATTACACAATATCAGACTCCTAGATTTATCATTTTTAAAAGAGTTTTACAGTGGCTAAATATGTTTGTCAACCAAGAAAATGTGAGGCAAAAACTACAAAAATTGAACACTAGAATATCTGTAGGACCTGATGGACTTCACCATAAACTATTGAAACAGCACTACCATCAGCATTAATATTCACATCATCATTATCTGGGGGGGGGGAGCATACCAGACTGTTGAAAGATAACAAGTGTGATGCCAGTTTACGAGGAGGAAAAATTAAGAAAAACCAGGAAACTATCAACCAGTAAGTGTGAAATCCATTCCATGTAAAACTTTTGAATCATTTAGTAAGGAAAAATGTATAGATCATATGGACAGTAATAACCTTTTTGTATATGAAAAGTATGGGTTTAAATGGGGCAAATCATGTGCTTTACAGTTGATAGAGATACTTACTAGAAGAGCAAAGTAATGTTTGATACAGGATCATATCAGAGATTTGGTCTCATGCCAGAATGGTATAGAATAACAGCCAAGGTGGACAATTGGATAATGAATTTCCTTTGTGACAGAACACAGTATATATAAAAATACCACAACATCAAGTCAGATTGGAGTGATGTAGTGAGTTGGGTGCTACAGCAAAGTCTTCTTGGGCCAATATCGTTTCTTATATTTATAGATGACCTCCCACATATGATCCAAGGCTGTGTCAAAATATTTGCAGATGATACCAACTATATGGTATTTGTGACAACAGGGAAGATACACCAGCAATCAAAAAAGATCTTTTTAGCTTATGTGACTGGTCTGACAAGTAGAAACTTCAATTTAATGCTAGAAAGTGAAGTTTTACATATGAGATTAAAGAATGGTAACTTTGAATATTGGATGTTTGCAGATAATAACAACTATATGGTATTTGTGACAACAGGGAAGATACACCAGCAATCCAAAAAGATCTTTTTAGCTTATGTGACTGGTCTGACAAGTAGAAACTTCAATTTAATGCTAGAAAGTGAAGTTTTACATATGAGATTAAAGAATGGTAACTTTGAATATTGGATGTTTGCAGATAATAACAACTATATGGTATTTGTGACAACAGGGAAGATACACCAGCAATCAAAAAAGATCTTTTTAGCTTATGTGACTGGTCTGACAAGTAGAAACTTCAATTTAATGCTGGAAAGTGAAGTTTTACATATGACATTAAAGAATGGTAACTTTGAATATTGGATGTTTGCAGATATAACAACTATATGGTATTTGTGACAACAGGGAAGATACACCAGCAATCAAAAAAGATCTTTTTAGCTTATGTGACTGGTCTGACAAGTAGAAACTTCAATTTAATGCTGGAAAGTGAAGTTTACATATGAGATTAAAGAATGGTAACTTTGAATATTGGATGTTTTGCAGATAATAACAACTATATGGTATTTGTGACAACAGGGAAGATACACCAGCAATCAAAAAAGATCTTTTTAGCTTATGTGACTGGTCTGACAAGTAGAAATTTCAATTTAATGCTGGAAAGTGAAGTTTTACATATGAGATTAAAGAATGGTAACTTTGAATATTGGATGTTTGCAGATAATAACAACTATATGGTATTTGTGACAACAGGGAAGATACACCAGCAATCCAAAAAGATCTTTTTAGCTTATGTGACTGGTCTGACAAGTAGAAACTTCAATTTTAATGCTGGAAAGTGAAGTTTTCATATGAGATTAAAGAATGGTAACTTTGAATATTGGATGTTTGCAGATAATAACAACTATATGGTATTTGTGACAACAGGGAAGATACACCAGCAATCAAAAAGATCTTTTTTAGCTTATGTGACTGGTCTGACAAGTAGAAACTTCAATTTAATGCTAGAAAGTGAAGTTTTACATATGAGATTAAAGAATGGTAACTTTGAATATATGGATGTTTGCAGATAATAACAACTATATGGTATTTGTGACAACAGGGAAGATACACCCAGCAATCAAAAAAGATCTTTTTAGCTTATGTGACTGGTCTGACAAGTAGAAACTTCAATTTAATGCTAGAAAGTGAAGTTTTACATATGAGATTAAAGAATGGTAACTTTGAATATTGGATGTTTGCAGATAATAACAACTATATGGTATTTGTGACAACAGGGAAGATACACCAGCAATCAAAAAAGATCTTTTTAGCTTATGTGACTGGTCTGACAAGTAGAAACTTCAATTTAATGCTGGAAAGTGAAGTTTTACATATGAGATTAAAGAATGGTAACTTTGAATATTGGATGTTTGCAGATAATAACAACTATATGGTATTTGTGACAACAGGGAAGATACACCAGCAATCAAAAAAGATCTTTTTTAGCTTATGTGACTGGTCTGACAAGTAGAAACTTCAATTTAATGCTAGAAAGTGAAGTTTTACATATGAGATTAAAGCAGGGGTCTCCAAACTTTTCAATGTAAGGGCCACATTATATATTTCCCACATTTATGCGGGCCGAAGGAAAAAAAAATGAAAAAAAAAAACAAATCAGTGCCAGTAATTAATTTCCTCCTCAAATATTAGAGTATAAACATGGAAAAATTAAAACATATCTTTTTGGAAAAAATCAGGGTAAACTGAATAGATTCCTGCCTTTACTTTTATGCAACCAAATTAGTGTGATGAATGATACTGTCGTTTTGACTTCAAAATTTCATTAAAATCTGGTTCCAGATTAGATGAGCAAATTGTAAGAATTGATTTCAAATGATCATCAGACAAATTTGCTCGATAGTTAGATTTCACATACTTCATTTTGGAAAATGTTTGTTCACACAAGTATGTTGTACCAAAAATGGACACAAACTACAAGCAAACTTTATCAAATTTGGAAACTGATCTGGCCACAGGCATTTATAAAACTCAATCAGATTTCCTTCTCTATACTTATCTTTCAGTCTGTCATCTGCCTGGAGATCAATAATTTCCATTTGAAATTGAGTTGGAAGATTTTCAGCATTGCAGTCAAATGGATTATGAAAGAGCCTGATTTCATTTGCTTTGGCATCAAGGTCAGCAAATCGCTCCTGAAACTGTTTTTTCAAATCTGAAATTATTTCATTTGCAAATGAAGAAGGAAATTCAACTTTACTTTCTGCATGAAATTTTTCACAACATGGAAAATGAGCAAAATTCTTAACTTCACCTGGCCTTCAAGTAGCGCAAGTTTTGCTCTGAATGCCTTGACATGAACAAAGTAGTCACCGATCAAATTTGTTTTGTCTTGCAACTTCAGATTCAATTGATTCATATGACCTGTCATATCTGCAAAAAATGCCAATTTCAAATCCATTCACATTCTGATAATAATGGCTGAGGTTTATTTTTTCTCTGTGAGAAATCAATCAATTTCTAATCTGAGCTCAAAGAAATGCAGCAAACCTTTCCACAACTAAGCCATCTAACTGCTGTATAATAAGGCAAGTCAACAACTCGGCATCAATTTCTTTCAAGAAATCACGGAACTGGCGATGGTTGAGTGCATGAGATCTAATGAAATTAACCACAGAAACAACAGGTTTCATGACACAAGACATATCAACATATTTTAGGCACAATGCTTGTTGATGGATAAGGCAATACAGAAAAATGGGTTTTGAGAATCCTCCACCCCACAAGCTGTTGTAATTTTGCCCAACCAAACCCTTCTTTGTCCCAGACATTTCTTTCCTTCGTTCCTCATCAATTGTCACACACTGCACTTGTTTCCATTCCAGGTTATATTCTGTCATAGTTTTTACTTACTTCATTGAAAAAATGTCCTCTCCAGTTGTTGTGGTGTGCATGCTGTGAACTGATGCTAATTCTTTCTTGGGTCACATTAAAAATTCACTATCAACACCACGAATGAACACTAAGAGCTGAGAGGTATCACACACATCAGTTGATTCATCCAACGCAAGAGAATACCAACAAAATCTTTTTGCTTTTTCCTTTATTTGCCGAATTATGTCGCCTCCTAAATCTTCAATTCTACGAGCACAGTATTTGACCCAAGACTTATCATTTTGAAGAGGTTTACTTTTTCTGGACATACCTCTCCTGCTGCTTCCCTATACACTCTTTTATGATACTACCATCAGTGAAAGGTTTTCCTTTTTGGCCAACACATAGGCAACTTTGTAATTGGCTCTAGTTGAAAGTTCATTTTCAGATTTTTTATTACGGAAAAGCTTGTTGAGAATGCAGACTGTGCTGAAATGATTCAAACTTTTAGTGCGTTCTGCTCCTGTGATGTGCGAATAACTTGAGCCATGTTTAGATTCATAGTGCCGACGAATATTGTATTCCTTCAGAACAGCAACACTGTCTCTAATATGAGGCATAAAGCTTTATCATTTGCTTTCACAAAAAAGTACTTTATCTTCCATTCGTCATTGAACTGACGACACTCACTGTCCACTTTTCTTTTCTTTATCTTTTCCATATCTGAAAACATAAGGGTATTAGTCGTATATTAGCAGAAAAAATATGAACAAAAATATAGTTGAGTAGAATATCGAAGCAGATTAAGATGACGCTCAAACGAAAAATAATATCAACAAAAAATAACAGCAAAAATATTCCCACAACGCATTCGGCAACACTACGCTTAGGGCGCCCGCACACCGCGAGCAGTATAGCAGGAGGGAGTGTGCAGCAGTCCACACGAGGGAGCAAATGCTCCCGTTTTAGGGAACACTTGCTGCCAAACACCAAATTTGCTCCCAAAACGGAGAGCAAGCAGCATATGCTCCCTGTTTTTACTGGATGCTCCTACTTTCGATCATGATGGAAAGCAGGAGCACTTGCTCGACGAACAATTTTGCTTAATAATTTATGAAGACGGGGATTTAAAACTCTAAAATATGTAGAAATTTAGCCTTCTAAATTAGTGGAAATAAATTCTACAGAAAAAAAACAGCTTGTATTGGTGGTGTTAAAAAAGTATTTTAAAAGTGGTAAATATTATGGCAACAGCTTTCGTTGATAAACTTAATGGTTACCATTTTAAACTATTTTAAACATACAATATTTTTGGCTACAATAGTATTATTGCTATTTTTGTATAACTAAGATGAAGGCATTGTCAAGTACAGAGAAAAGAATATTGTACAGTGTTTGTGCTCCCTTGTGTGGACGGAGCTGTTCTACGTCCATCTCGGAGCGGCCAGCGACAACCACCACAACCACGCAGTCCATGACAACACTGCCTGCAACACGTCGTCAGCGATCAAACCCTATCAACACCTCAGTTCACTCACCCCCACGCTCTCTCTCACATAACCACACAGAATACAGCGAAGCCCCACTCGCCCTCCATCCCCACAATATACAGTTATACACAACTGATTGGTTGTAATGCACAGCACATACCTACCAGTACTAGTATCTGTGCGTCACACTGTCGAGAGAGGGGGAAACTGACTCGGGCTGAGCGCCACCAGTCAGCAGCCCCAGCTTTAAATAATTCAGCGATGCCAGTCGTACGATAATTATTTTTTTCAAGGCCACCACACAGGGATTTGTTTGCGGGCCGGATGAAATTACGGGCGGGCCGGATGTGGCCCGCGGGCATAGTTTGGAGACCCCTGGATTAAAGAATGGTAACTTTGAATATTGGATGTTTGCAGATAATAACAACTATATGGTATTTGTGACAACAGGGAAGATACACCAGCAATCAAAAAAGATCTTTTTAGCTTATGTGACTGGTCTGACAAGTAGAAACTTCAATTTAATGCTGGAAAGTGAAGTTTTACATATGAGATTAAAGAATGGTAACTCTAAATATTGGATGTTTGCAGATAATAACAAAGAAGTGGTAATATCAGAAGTTGAAAAGGCAAAAGACCTAAGTAACATTCCAGAGCAATATAAAGTTTGATAGCATGTAAGTGCATTTTTTAAAAGCAAACAAGGTATTGGGTATCATCAGGAATTTTGATTACATGGAGAAGGATATGCAGCTTAAAGCAATAATTAGATCAAGACTAGAATATGAAACCTGTGGTCACCATACAGACAGGACGGCATAAGGGCAATTGAAAAATGTTCAAAGGAGAGATACTAAATTGTTTTTAAAATATAGAGGATCTACCTTACACTACACGACTTGTACGCCTTGGTACACCGACATTGAAATATCGTAGGCAAACAGTTTTTAAAAAACAACCGACAACAAAGATTACAGTAAGACTGTCGCATGTAACAAAAGTATCAGCAGACGCCACAGATGCATAATCAGGGGAAGTTTTTTTTCAAAACAATGCAAAAAGGGGCAGGTGTACTTTTTCAGAGTGTAGTCCTCCAGTGACACCTCCCGAGTCCTCTCTGAACCAAACACAGCGGGGGCACTCCCAGTTCTTCGCCATCTCGTTCAGGCATACTGAGGGCAAAAGAGGGGTCCAAAGGAGTTTTGGAACTTGCTTGGATCCGTGGGGGTGTCGTTGTCCTTCCATCACGCAAACCCTGGCTATACCCCCCCCCACTCCTCCTCCTCCTCCTCCCTCTTCCCTTTCTTTTTTTTTTTTTTTTTTTTTTTTATTTTTTGCATAAGATGTTATTTACCTGGCACCCGAAGCTTTGATTATATCCGCCCATTCGTTCGGTTGGAACAGCTCAGCGGTGAACAGCGGGGCGAAGTCTGCATAGGTGAAGCCCGGTCGGTAGTTTCGCTTCATGAACTCGACGTAGGCGAAACTCCCCTCGCCTTTCCACTGCCACCAGAACCATTCCGAGCCGTAGCTGGGCACCGAAAAAACGCCCCAGTGAATAAACACCCCTAGTTTCGCCTCGTCGTACCAGGGTGGCAGTGGTCGGGAGTCCAGGGAAAACCAGGACGGGCTGTAGCGGACGGCTAGCGTCGGGGAAGCAGCCAGACACGATAATACCAACACATAAACAGACGCCATCTTTTTTTTTGGTTGTCACGCGCTGTCATGTCGCCGGCTTTAACCGAAAGGAATCACGTGACCGCTGGCGGGGGGGGGGCGGGGCGTACTTTCCCGAAGTTTGTCATGATGATGATGATGATGACGATGATGCCGGTAATAATAATGGAGTTAAAAGACAACATGCGCCTTATCTTTTCCGTAAAAAGGAATTTAAAAAAAATATTTACGCATTCTATAAAATCGATAACTGTGGCTCTTCTCGCACTTATTTAACCTTCGATAGCCGCCGACTCGAACAGGTTGACCCCACCACACCTTGTCCGGCGACCCTGTTGGCGCGCACACACTTTATAAATTAAAATTCTTACGGTAAATAATTTCCTTTTGTTGCATTTTCGTCAAGCAAAGTAAATCAATAAACAATGTCCTGGGCGATTATCGGCGTCACTGGCATCATTAAATCTCTAATACCCTCCCCTCCCCTCTCCTGTAGCTAGTAACAAAAACCAGGTGGTAACTCCCCCCACAATTAAGCTGAGTGAGAAGATGCTCTGTTGCTTGCGACAGAACAGGTAAAATGCTTATCGACTCGAATGACTCGAACTGGAACAATGAAGAGTCAGCTTTAGGTGGTGTAAAAACAAAAACAAAAAAAAAAATTGAAACGTTATCGAAAATGAGTCCCCTTCAAGATATTCGTGAAGACGGTCGAATTACCTGGCCCCCGAAGCATTGAATATGTCCGCCCAGTCGTCTGGATTGTAAAATTCCGTCCTCAGCATCGGCGCAAAATCGGCGTAAGAAAAGCCCGGGGGGTAGTTCTGCGACATGAAGGCGGCGTACGCCGGAAGCCTCGCCCCTTCCCAGTTCCACCAAAACCACTCGGAACCGTAACTTGGGACGGAAAACACCCCCCAGTGGAGGAATATGCCCAGTTTGGCCTCGTCGTACCAAGAAGGCAAAGGACGAGAGTCCAGGGAGTCCCAGTCGGGAGTGTAACGGCCTTCAGCAGCAGACCCTGTTGAACACAGAAATGCTGCGCAGACCGCTGCTAACGTAACCGCCTTGGCTGGAGACGCCATTTTGTGTGAATGACACGTTGGGGTAGAGGGTAGATGTCGTCCGAGGTCCCGAGATAACAGAAAACAAAGTCCAGACAGATCGCCGGTGTTCCCACCTTGAAGTCAGGCTGAAGTGTGTGAGAGAGAGAGAGAGAGTACTGGATGACGCGCACACCTTTTGCGCTATCGAATTGTAATAGACAAGAGAAACTACACAGTAAAGGGGACAATGTATGGTTCGTGAATGTTCCTGTTCGACAATGGCGTATTAAAAATGTTACTGCAGCATTTTGGAGACATGTATTACAAAATATTCAATTTCAGTATCTCAGTGTATAAACAGTATTCGAGGGTACGTTTCCTGTTTGGTCATGGGCACTGCATTCTTTTAGCGCCGTATGGATTCAGTATAAATATGAATTCAAAAGGCACCATTCGCGGATGAACAAGTTTAGTGTTCTGATGCATGTATCTTTGTGGTCTTGTTCTTGTATTAATGCGCGACAGGGACTGGAGACATGTAACCGAGTGCAGTTAACATTGGAGGACATGAATTCATGTACACTATTCGAAGGCATTTTAAAATCCTTTTAGCGAGCGTTCGTCTTCTATGATCAGTGGATAAAAGTGCCCTCGAATGTTGCACTTTCACCTCCCAAAGAGCAATTACAATTGGTTGTCAAGATCTGCGCTATGCTAAACGACAAAGAAAAATGAGTAAAACCTATTACAACAATTCGCAAAATATTTTTTTGGTTGTTGTTTTTTTTTTTAAAGCAAGCTCTGATCCACCCTTTCACGACGGGAAAGACCAGATCAGGCCGGTGCAACCCTCACCTATTATGAGTTAACATTCAACTTTGAAATTTTAAATCGATCGTTCATTTGCATCGATTTTAATTCTGCCGCCCTGGATATTTAACATTAATGGCAAAAAAGGGGGGGCGGGGTAGGGCAACAAATAAGGATCACCTGGATATCACAACTCAATTTGCGTCTTTCATTTGCTTTGTTTTTTTTTTTTTTTTAAATAATATACTTATTCACAAAAAACTTCTGGACAAGAAAAACAGATAAAAATGACCGCAATATGAAAATCATCTCTATTTTCAAAAAGAGAAAGAATGGGGTTGGAAAAAATGTGACATTCTTTTGTAATAATCTGCAAGTTAATTGCGACATCCTCCTTAACGTTTCTTGGTGTCCACACCATTTATTTACCAGTTTCTTTTCCACCACCAAAAGAGAATAAATTCGCGCATGCAGAAGAAATGCAGGGTGACAAGACGTGAAAAGAATGGATTTTATTGAGGTTTACAGATAACAGAATTTCAAAGTTATCTTTCCCAGCGGCATTTTAAAATAATCTGCAGTTTCATGCTTCGATCCGGCTTTTCAAAACCACCGTACCACGTTAGGCGGGATAAATTCCGGAATGTTGCAAATAAAACGAAATGCTGAGCAATAATTATGTTCGTTTTGGAGATGCGCTTCTACATGCAGACAACAGATGCGTGTGGAAATTACCGCTCACTACACCTGTTTCATACCTAACTTAAGTAAATCAGATCTGTTTATTGTTGATTAATACACGATTTTTAAGAAAAATTACCGGTTTATACGTAGTAACAAACAGGAAAATAAAAAATAAGTTATTAATTTAAAATTACGATCGGTCAAAACAGAGTTCATCCTTCTGCTTGCCACGTTTTGATAAGTTATCGTGCTTACGGCCATAATATGTGGAACTCGAAACAATGGTTACAAGGAAGCTGTTTCCGACTCTCCATTTGCGCCATCACTTCATCTTTAAATCCGTAGTTTGGCGATTTATCAGCTCTGGCCAGTCGGCTATCGATGAAATAGCTGTGGGGCATGTTATTCACCTTATAGCCCAACTTCTGCGCAAATCTAGTGAGGACAACGAGCAGTCTGTCGATGTTGTACAAGCAGCCACTGAAAATGCATTCGTGCCGGATGGGGAAGACGTCAGCCAGGCCATACACGTGGCTGGGCCCGGAGAGAGACGATACGATCTGCTGCAGCACGAGCAGCTGGCCGTGAGCGCTGTGTGCAAACTTGTGCGGCAGCTTCCCCTCGCAGATGAAGCTGAAGATGGCGTGGAACAGCCTGTATCTGTAGTTGTCAACCACCACGATCTCTTTGTTCAGTTTCAGGCCGACTCCGTCGACCAGATTCTTCGCACGTTCGAAAATCTTCGCCCAGTTTTCTGTGTTGGACGGAATGATGTGTCGGTCACCTGCTGCGCAACTTGACGGTGGCATTTCTCACCAGCGATTCCGGCCGATGGTTTCGAAACTTGCAAAATTAAAGACAGAAGACAAAGAAAAACAACCAAAGTCAGTTTTCTTCAGCAGCAAGTTGAGTATATTAATTTTGTCACAACTAGAAATCGAAAATGCCAGTAGCGATCCGTTCAATTAAGTTTAACAAAACTGCAACAAAAGTTTCATGGACAATTAAGGAATCAATTTAATATACGTCACAAACAGGAAAGACTTCTATCACAATGTTGTTGTTGTTGTTTTTCAAATTTCGTACTATATATACGAGTGTATATAAAATTTTGCTGGAATTACATTTTTGTTTTGCGTCATCCGTCCGTGACGTCATTCATGTTTAAACTGTGCTTGATTTTTGCAGGTAGCTACAGGAAACAGATACTGTTATTTAATTTTCTTTTTCTTTTTAAAGAAGCACTGCCTTCCCGAGACTGCATGGTTTGATTCATAATGCAGAAACTTCCCGATGTAAATAGCATTTCCGCCGCCTGAAGAAGAAGAAGGCGCTAACGCCATCTCCCTAGATACAGCGCAGAAATAAAACGGTCATATTCGGCGAAATTGATACCCGACAGACTTCATCCAGAGCCCACAGCCACATATCCCAAGATCATCCAGAAGAGATGTCTACGGCTACAATCGTCCTATAATACGTCCGAGGCATCTCAGAGAAGCTGAGGAGTAAACTGTACGGCATATACAACATACAAGCAGTTTTTCACAGCGGGACCACCAAAAGAGTGTACCGTTCACAACTAAGCCAACCTTTGGGGCGGACCAAATTAAGAACTGCATGTGTGTAAACCATCCCATGTGGTCGTGGCCGGACAGGTAATGGAGAAACAACTATACCTGTGTCGGTAAGAGTGAAAGAACATAAGAGAGCAACAGGAAGAGGAGAAACAAAACAACAAAAAAATACTCAGGAGTTGCAAAACAAGTCTGGTTAGAAAGAAACCACCAACCAAAGTAATTAGAAACAACAATCCTGGCCATCAGCAGCAACACATATGGTTCTGGCCAACTAATCCATCAGCAAACCAAGTATAGAAACTAGAAGATCTCAGGAGAAGCGGTCAGTTTAAATAGAGTTTGATCATGGATGTAAATGGCTGAGATAGCTCATAGCAGCGCAGCGGATTCACAACCGAGCGGTTCCTGGTTCGAATCCTATCATGACATGTAGGAGTAGTATCATCAACGGATACTAAAAATTGCGCCCGAAAACGCCAAGAGAACAGTTCTCGGTACAATAAAAATTGTAATGACGGAGATAATAGGGCATCATTAACGAATGTACAGTTTTCTTACCCAAAATCAGTTTCTTCCGAACTTTTTAGAATTTTTTTTTTTTAAAAAAAGGGGGGGTGGGGAAGGCAGCAATGAACAACTTTGATTTTTATTTTGCCCACTTTTAAGAAAACTTAAATGTAAATAAATAAATATACTCATCGAGATAAGTCAAACACCGCTGGATGTTTCTGAAACAAAGTTCCTGTCCGACGACTTATAATCTGAAATGCATTTCTGTTTTTTTTTTAAAAAGGGGGAGACTTAAGGCAACGAAGTATCGATGTATTTGAAATAAACAGAAGACAGGAGAATGGAACCTGCTCGTTTTCCGGTAACTGGCAGTTGAAAAGAAGTATCGTATGGTTAGGCGTACCATCGGCATTTTACAATGAAAACGCCACCTGGTGTTCTGGATGCTCGATCAGGACTTTTAACGTAAACATCGAGCCTCGTACACGTGATTTTCTTACACTTCCTCCTCACAAAACACGGCTCGAGCACTTCTACCATTCTCGCCGAAGACGTTGATCGGCCCTGTTAGGTCAGGGTTGCTGATGCCGATCGGACGATCCTACATTAACCAACGTCGTTCAGTTTCCTGGACGCTGTTCTAGCAAACACCGTGTTCTTCGTCCTCTCTCTTAGATCGGCGGGTGGCATTGGCGAAGAAATTGGCGATGCATCCCAAGAATAACGACGCCAGTCTTTTCTAGGAGACAGTCGACTGAGCGCTTTGTGTCACGTGGTTAGCAACAAGACGACGGATGAAGGAGCCAAGTTGTCTCCCTTTCTCTCCGCAGGGGTGGGAGAGAGGCCTAGCACTTATCATTCCAATTATCTGCCTATTTGGGCTTCTGTGCAGCTTCTCTCCGCCATACTTGTATAGTGTCGGGTCCATACACCAAATGCCCGGAACTCATACTAGTTATCACACGAATATACCGCGATATCATACTCTGGTGGTTTTTTTGCTTGTTTTTTATTCAAAGCTAACTCCAACGTGGATGCGCGATCCAAATAAGTCTAATGCATGGAGGCAGAGAGAGTACCAGCAGCACGGTAGCGAGTTTAGAGATGATGTCACTCAACCATGAAAATGATCTGTTGCTGGACCGGACCCTTTACGGTTCGGATGGGAGATCTAGTGGCACTTAAATTATGTCAAAGTTTACTGGTTTTAGAAAATAAACACTCTAAAGCGTTATTCTACAGTTTGAAAATTTTTAATCTCTAAAAAAAACCTTAGATGAGACATAAAATGTACGTAGTTTGTCACCCCGGAAAAGGGATTGGAAAAGGGGAGATTACTCAGTTTTGATTAACTCAGGCAAAGTTTGCTACCTCAGGGTTAAGTTTGGCTTTAATTGATGCTGTTGTATTGTATTCTTATTTTCCTCTCATCTTTTAGTTACGTAGCAGCTGAAGGTATCATCCGGATTTTTTCCGAAGGGTATCATTTACGGGTGGAAAACAAACGGGAAACAATAGAAAAGCTTAAAACACAAACGAAGATTTAATAATGGTCCAGCTCAAGCCCGCTTAAACAGCTCGGACTCGCCTTCGTCCCCCCATTCCGATCTCCACTTTTCCATGTTGTCGAAATCGGGCGGCCGAACGTCGTCAATGACGAAAGGAAGCTGCTGTCCTCGGAGTGTGATGGGCGCCAAAGGCGAGATCATGTCTTTGACGGCGTCGCCCGCCCACGGCTTGAATGGCGGTTTGCTGTGAGATCGCTCGAAAAACTTTCCCAACTCCTGTCTCACTTCCGCATCGCTCGATTTGGTCGGGTAGTCTTCACGGCTCCGGTATCCGGCATTGTCGATCGGAAAGGGTGGCTGGGTCAAATCAGGCAGTTCCCTTTTGAAAAACGGAAAACGGAAGGGAAGAAAGGAGAGGAGGTTCTGGAACAGATTATTTTCCCGCAGCCCTTCACGCGCCAGTTCGGCCTCGGTTTCCGCTTTCCATTTCGACCCCATCACCACCACCCGGTCGCCATCGGGCTGCTGGCCTCCCCGTATCGAGAGAGTGGACGAGCTCTTCTGGAAGTTCGCCCTCAGGGCTTCTGGAATCACTTTGGAAGCAATTGCCTTCAGCATCCCTCTCTTCGTTTCGGCTCCGCGATTCTCTCCCGTTTCGGACTTGGCCTTCTGGCCCCATTTCGATATCATATTGTCCGGGTGGCTGAACTCTTGGCGCTCCTTCAAGCAGAGCGTCTTCAGCTTCGACGTCATCGACTGCACGAGCGATTTTAACGATGACGATTCGGAGAGGCTGCCTTCTGGAAAACCGCTTCGGTCGACCGACTGCAACGTCTTGTCTGGCTGCGGCATGTCGTCTGCGTCTGCCTGCTGTTTCTCTCTGTGTCTCGGAGTGTGAGCGATTCTGTCAGAAATGGACTGCTCTTTCGGTTCGCACTGCATCTCGAATCGAAACCGGAAATTAAATTTCTATGAACTACCACCAAACCCCTTTTTCCTTTTTCCTTTCTACACTGAGACGAGAAACGTCAGGGTAAAAGTTCCCGAGGTTTGTATTTCCGCCGCGGGACACTCTAATGGTTCTCACACCACTCCAGCATCTGTTACCGTGGCAGGATCTGGGCGGCGGTAATGGAAAGTCAAGAGAAGAATCGCACAAATCCTTCAACATCAGAATGGCTCCGAAAAATGCCATTAGCAACGGAATGGAATGCAACGTTGTTTTTCTCCTCTGCGGTAATTGTGACGTGGCTTAGAAAGAAAACAAAAGCAGGCGAATTCGGTCGATGCACTGGTCACGTGATAACAAAAGAGAGCAACGCCATTTTTATTCTTTTTTTTTAGGAAACCTTTCCGTGGTAACCAATATAGTGGCGATATCTTCGTTTGCTTTCTTCAAATATTCCCGCCATAATGATCCGGACGCTGCGCATTTCGCATACGTACGTTTAGTTTGTGATGAACAAATTTATTTCAATCACTTCCGCCATTTGGCAACAGCAGGTGAAATTTGTTGTGTTATTAACAGTGGCACGATCCGGGATTTTCAGAAATCTCTGCAGGCGTTCCTTCGGGTTTTTTTCCTGCAAAGTTGGCACGGCGGCCGTCCGCTTGTTTCCCATAAAGATGCTTCGACAGTTGCCTCTGTTGGTTGCAAATACGCTAACCCTTCTCTGGAGCCTCGCCTGCCGAGATGATACGAACGTTTCTCTGCCAGTATGTTGGGAGCCTGGAAATAGGGATTTACGCCCACGCGCGTCGTCAATGGAACTCCGTCAAAGAATCCCTCCAGTAGCCACAAGCTTATGTAGGTAACTTTACAGAGCGTTTCGCCCTATTGATGGCAAATCAGCCGCCACAATCTCTTGGCCAATCCACGAAAAATCCCATCGCCACATAAGTGCAAACCACTGAGACCCTGCGAGATCACGCGAGATGTTCATCCAAAGAGTGTGATTCTCGAAATTGTGTCGTCCACTGGGCGAGCAAGGTCTACTTCTCTGTTTAAAGGTTTACTTGCGTAAGTTAACCAATCCGAATGATTCGTGTGCTTTGGGTGAACAGTAGAGCACAAGTGGCTGCGTTATGGACAAACTGCGACCGGTGCCACGTAAAGTCGGCAACTCAAGCCTGCAATACGCGACAAACCACGAGATGTGTCGAGCAGCAGAGCCCCAATACAACCCGGACGGCGGTCTAAGTGTTCTGCAGCTGAACTTGCGCCACGCCCCCCTTCTGGTCTGCGTCATCTCGGACCCGTGAAGGAGAATCTCAGGGCGCAGATTTGCCGAGTTGCAATACAGAGAGAGCGGGCGGTGAGGAGCGCCGAACCGACTGCGCCAGCAGCTTGAGTAACTTTAACCCCTGGTGGAATTCACGAGCTCCAGTCCAAGAGGCAGGTAGAGCGAAAAACCACGTAACACGTTTACCTGGATGTTCCTGCCGCGTCTCAATCGACAAATTCGTTCTACTTAAATTGGCTTAGCCACACGTTTAGCTCGGAGATTCTAAAGAAAGGTTACGACGACATCGACTCCGCGATTTTCTACTCATCTCAACTCAAATAAACAGGTCGTTCGCCAGTTTCTTTTTTCTTTTAAATACTCTGACAACGGTCAAAAGGGTCTTCTGGGGAGGAGAGAGTTTTTACTCAGAACTGGTCGTTAATGTTTTACGGCAGGCGATGTTTGGTCTCGATGGATCAGAATCGATAATAAAAGGTGAGATGGCGGGAAAAGGAGAGCCTCTGTGCAGCCTGGGATAGCGGGCCGTGTAGTTATACGGATACCTGTATGCGTACATGCAGTGATAGAATATAATTATGGAAACACACATGAGGTATACACAAATAATGAGTAATTACAACTGAGCCTATATGACAAATACGCAGTGTATTAGTGTTTGGCATGTGAGCCCTTTGCTTCATCTGGAGCATGACACCTTGTTTTCATACAGGTCACCACCAATGGATGGCTGTGGAATGTTGTTCTAAATATCCGGTGGCACTTTCCACAATTCATCCGAGGTGTTTGGTTGTTGTTTGACTCTCTCGGTGGCCATAGAACCACATACAGCCTCGATAATGTTCATATCAGGTCACCGTGCAGGCCAAGGCCTCTTTGTTCCAGACAGATTTTAAGCACATTGGCAGTAAGGTTTAGGTCATTGATGTTTCGGACGCTCTGCCCAATGAGATGTCTTCCTTGGGAAAAGCACGATAGACAGCAACTTGCCTCTACCCGTCGGCAGTCAATATATCTTCGATTTTATGCAAATTTCTGACATCTTTCGCTGATATGCAGCCGCACACTTGTACTGACCTACCCTAACACTTTATTGTAGCTTTTGTACACTCGATCCGTCGTCGAACAACTAAGGTGGATTAATTCTAAACGACTTTAACTTTGACTCACCTTCAAAGAGCACATCCTTCCGGGTTTGGTCATCCCACCTTAGCGTCTTTCTGCTTAGTTCAGCCTTGCTGTTTGGTTTCTCTTTCTCAGTAAAGGTTTTCATGCAGCTACTCATCCACTGAGACTAACGTGTATCTTATTGTTCTCGAAGAAACGTCAACACCCGTACTTGCAGCTCGGTCATCAAGATCTCCATGTACCGGCTTTTCGTCTATCTCGTGAAGAATGGACTTCTTCCTCGACCGCGTCTATTTCCAACAGTTACCAGTTTGCGTATCCTCCCCTCTAGAGTCTTTCCTACAGCTCCTCCAAAATTGAGATGCAATCTCTCACATGGAGAAGCTCTCACCAGCCGAGACCTCGATTTCTATATGTTTGTCATGTGATGTTTTCTCCCAATGAGCGACAGTATTCGCACCTACAGTGACATCATTGCCTGTACCGTACCTTTATAGTCCTTCTGCGCGTGCGGCATTTTCTGATTCGTCACCCAGACAACCAACCACCGCGTTATATACCAACACGTGGCTGGTACCATGCAGCATTTCATTTTTACAAGTGAGATGCGATTCTATCACGTGCTGTTTAGTTTTGCCTATCTTCGTAAGTATTTACAGTACTGTATTCGTTAGGGGTTATTACATGCGCAGGGGTGACAAGGGATAGAGGTGTCTTCGTCCGCGTGCGGGGGGGAGCGCGCGCTGATATATTATATATATATATATAGCAGGGGAGATAATTCTTCAGATTCAAGTTACCTCACCAACGCCCCCAGCCGATATAACACTAGCGATCAACACCGCCGCGTGCATCAGAACCAATCGAAAGGACCCGAATATTCTCAAAAAGCAAACAAACGGTTACTTTAAGCAAAACGGCAACGACAACAGTCTAAAAACGGTCACACACAGATAGAAAAGGCTTGGAAATAACGTGTGTGGTCGCCACTGTTGATTCAAATACAAGCTTTTCATGTCTTAGTGTTGACCAAATCAGACGATTCGGCTGTCGTTCTGGGACGATGCGTCCTCCTTCAACCAAAACCTCTTCCAGCTGACGAAGAGACTGTCGCACCGCAAAAAACGCCTCCAACAGGACAGTCGGATTTAGGTCCAGCGGTCGTGCAGGTCAGGCCTGTGACCCCTGAGGTCCGGCACTGACAACGTGACGTATGTACGGTTCGAACGGCGCGTTGTGTTGTGATCCACGGAAACGACGACGACAGATGCAATTATCTCAGCCCTGAATCTGACATCGGTCACGGCAGCCCTACCAATGACAACGAAATCAATTTTCCGGCCAACTTGAAGAATGCCAGCCAATATCACCAGGTTGACGCCCGTCAAATCGTTCGTGTTGGGCAAGAGCGCAGCTAGCAGGTCGTTTCCAGATCTCCGGAATCGCCCGTCTATCATTGATGTCCAGACAGAATCTAGGCTCGTCAGAACCGTCAACCATTTAATCTCCGGTTGCGATGTTGTGTTTCCCGATGCATGCGTAATTTGTGAGTAGCGCCGTATTAGAGGGATAAGCAGCGGTGCTATTCTGGGCCGTGTATCGTTAGCATGAATTATGCTGCAAACCGTCTGTGCCGAAATTCTATGGCTGGTTGTTTTACAGATGCCATTTTGGAGAAATCGCGTTGTTGAAATATGAATTCTTCTCCAGATGGTGACAAGATAACAAAGCTGCAACCCTTAGACAAACCTGAACGATGTCTCTACATCGAGTGGCCTGTCTTACGGTACCTTGTTAGTGCCCCAGAAATGACACCACAATGAACGACATCGCACTGCAAAGCGACGGCAACCTGTCATCCCGTCCCTCCTTGAAATACCCCGATGGCCTGGTCCACCTCATTTCGAGTTAATTGACGCCTAGTCATTTCTAAACCGGCCCCCAACACGTGCGGTTATTTTTACTGGGAAAATGGTAATGGGTCGTGTGGAAGGATGTCTCGGGTAAAGTGGGAGAAGCGACTTGCGTATAAGTTTCCAAAGCTGCTCAGTCACGGAGATGACTGTGACATTACGTGCTGGACATAGTGTCATTTTGTTTCCTCCCTCAGTAGGCGGGTTCTGTCCAGTCAGGGTACGGACACGTTTGACAGCGTACCTCACAAGCGCTTCCGGCTTGGAAACAATTGTTGCTTGTTGTGTTGAGATATACATTTTAATTTTAAAAAAGAAAAAATATATAGAATGCAGTAATAATTGCTCGCTTGATAATTTATCATTATTTATTCATTTTACATGACAGACATAGTATTGTGAGAGTCGGTCCACAGGTTTAAAATATTTACACCTGTTTGAGGAAAGACAATTATATCAGTCAGTGTGAAAAAATATACAAGCGAAAGTTGGTACCTGCTGATGCGGTGTTTCGGGAAAAAAAATATATATTCTTAAAAGTCTGCATTTATGTCAGGTTTCTGAAGCGAGTTTTGAAAAAGAAGGAAAGGGTTTTAAATGAAGAGTTTCGCTCTTCGTCTAAAGATCTCCTGAAGGATCTTTAGAGCGGCCTCGGTTCGGAATGCGGCTGCCAACAGCCTGCTTCTCCTGCCTCTTTTTGTTTCCCTTTCTTCGCCGAGCGAAAAGAATGGCCGCTGCTTCTTTTCGAGCGGTGGCCCTTCTCCACGTGCGACTTCAACCTTTTGGACTTCTTGCTCCTGGCAGATTTAAAAGGCGACTTTCCAAGATGGCGGAGGCGCCAGCTGCTTCTTCCGGTGAGGGAACAAGCGCAGAACGTTCTCAGAGGACCCAGGAAACATGATCGACAAAGGCGTCCCCGTGGAGAGAGATTGCATCCGCTGGAGCCGATGCTTGATGGCATCCTGTGAGACCTGCTTCTTCGGAGACGTTTTAGTGGGCAGAACATCCGCCACGTACTTTAACTCCGGAATATTCGCGCCGGTCGGCGACTTACTGCCCGGTAGGCTTGAAAACGACTCGTCATCCTGCAGAGCTGGCTCTCCAAAATGTCCTCTCGTCTTCATCGCAGATCTTAAAACCATTTTATGATCCGAACTGTCCAAATACCGATCATGCGCGGCCGATTCCGCGTGCTTCCCAAAAGAAGCTATCTTCTTACTGTAGTGGGAATCTTCGCACATTCGATTACATTCGCTCTTATACTGATCGGACCGGCGCGACAACTCAGGGGATATATTCAGTTTTAAATTCACGTATTTCGTCAGCCGATCGATTTCTTGTGATCGATGATCCCTCGCTGAGTCCTTATCCGCGGACTGATCTCGAGGATCAAAGCTTGTAGAAGGCACCTCTCCACCCTCTGCCAATTTCTTTTTATACATATGGAGTAGGAAAGAATTTTCAAAACGTTTTCTTGCTAATAATTCCAACAGAGGCTGTTCATTTTTCAAGGGCTCCTGTGTCCCATGCTTCGGGCAGTCCGCATGGCTTTTCACTTGTTCCTGAACTGAGTCCCTTTCGTGGTCCTGTAGCGTCTTTTCATGCTTCGAGACGCTCGACTTTCCACGGGCCGAGAGCGGATCCTTTGGCAAACTCTTTTGCTGTAATTGATCCTGGAAGGAGGAGAATAACTGATCGCGGTAGTCGATTAGACGTGTCAGCTTCTCAGATTCCTGGCAAAGTATCGAGGTCCACTGGCTTCTCGACCTAGCCGACTTTTCTCCATGGCTGGACAAATCCCGGTCGCGCTCGGCGTCGAAAGTACCGAGGCGGGGCGCCGGACGGCTTGACCAGGGCCGGAAACCGTGGCGGCAGTAGCTCGCTGTCCGACGCTGCTTCGAGGAAGACCGTCCGTACGAACGCGTGGACTCTTCTAGCCTCTCCTTCAGATCGTGCACAGCCTGCAGGATGGTGTCGATCGACTTCTCGAAGGGCGGCGTTTTGCATTCCGTCGAGAGCCGGACGCGTCTGTGTTTCATTCTCTTCGTGTCGGGGTTCTCGGAAAAGGGCACTCGCTGGAAGGTATCTGAATCTCTCGGCCAGGTCCCTCGCTAACGTAGGGCGGAAGTGTGAATTTTTTTTTTTGTTGTTTGTTTGCCAATTTCCTCTCTCTTTCGAGTTCGCCTGACAAACGGCGTCTTTCTGTACTTCGGGAAAACTATTTCAACCGAAAAAGAAAGAAAATCCAAACCAACACCAACCCTACCGCATATACTGTACAAATATGCAACTTTCTGAGGTAGATAATTGTAGGATACGGTCTTTGTTGCGTCACGATTAGGTCACCGCTGTCGTAAACGTTACCATAGCTTCCATCTACATTGTCCGAACAGTCGAGATATCAATAGAGTAGTATAGTGTATCAGGGACTTCCCCGGTAATAAATCGGTTTTTAATCTAAATCTCTTGTGTTCTTCAACAGCTACTTCTTGGAAAGACCTGTTTGTATACGGTGTCGGCGAGGTTTCTTTAGTTAATTATTGATTGATCTGAAAGGAAAATATTAGTACACACTGTGTGTTTCGGGTAATGTCTGGCTTTCAGCAGATTCGTCTGAGCATTTCGGTAGTGATATTCGTAAAGTATATAAATTGGAATATTGCCATTTTGTTGTTATTCGACACTACCATCATTGGCTTGGAATTGGTCGTTTCGAAACTAGCAAAACAATCAATTTAGAATTATTGGCAGACCGTCCTATGTTACCGATGATCGATCAAGAAATCGGAGAAGGCATATTAACGATACCAGTTAGGCATGCAGCGAGCAATCACCGACTTACAGGGATTTAAAGATGGGAACCATTGCGGAACCGAGAGAGGGGGGGGGACGAAACAGTAGCGCATTCAAAATCCGGAGTTGTTTTGAAATTCGATAATAAAGCGAGTGAGATTTTTGTAAATTTAAACTAATCCAGAAAGAAAAGTAAACCAAAGATTCCAACCCATCCCAGAGCTCAACCACTACAGCTAGGAAATGATATCGCCTCACAGCTGAAGCGTGCACATCTTTATTTTACCAGAGCGGTGATATTCGCGATCAAACAGACCGGATAATACACCAAAAAAAAAATTATTTTTTTTTTTTTTGTTTTTTGCGGGGAAACGCAAAAACAAAATTCCAACTCTTAAATAGCTGACACAGGTTAGATAGGCTCGATACACCGATTAATGGGCGCAAAACAGTTCTTGACAGCATTTATTTCGGCCATTATTAATTCTAGTAGAGAACACGTTTTCTAAAACCGGAACCGCCAAAAAAAAAAAAAAGATCTAATGTTTCCTCCTTTCCCCCCCCCCTTAAAGATTGGACCATAAGGTTCGGTTATTTTCGGTATGTGAACTGTATTCAATGTACATGTCTCGCTTCTCTGACAGACATGATTATCTTAAGGATTTTCTCTAATTCGTTAATGCTTAGCCTTACGCCGCGTGGGAGAATCAGTGACGACTTTAACAAATTCTCGCGTTCATTTCAACGTAAAAAGGGGGGGCTTAATACTCTCCCTACTGGCCCTAGTGGTGCGTGCCGTCCAGCAGATTAACCAGGGATTAGTCTGCCACAGATCGTCTCACTTCAAAAAAAGGTTCCGTTCTTGCAGTCAGATTTCCCGAATCATCTCACGTGCATCAGAATAATTCGATCGAGTGTTCTTACAGTAAGTGTAGGATAAAATATACGAAACGAAAACCGAAACCTCGAATGAAAAGTGAATTCTTTTAAAATGCTATTTTTTTGTTAATTTAAAAAAATTTTTTTTAATATCCTTTATTCTTTAGCGATGAGCCATTCAGCGGAGAGCAGAAAACTGACCTCTGGATACTAATTTCAAATCCTTTAGCACTGAACGTGTGACCTTTACTCGACAGCTGTCATTCTGTTACTCTGCAATCGACTCACTGTAAAATTTCAAATATCTTGCACAGATACGCCACAAACAAATTAATAATATAATCCTAAAAACACATGGATTATTAATATTCATAAAATGAATTTATGTAAAGAAGGAAAAAAAGAAAGAATCCCCACAGACTATAAGAATCACAAACTCGTCCACATTCCATTAGGATATTTTTTTATCTGTCATCAGTTCCTGGATATTAATTGTTTTATCGTTGTCTATTTGTCTGCATTTTTCCTCCTTTATCGCCTGCCAATTCAAATAGATAATAAATATGCAGGTTGGGGGGTATGCCTATCTGATGCTTTGACACTGTGGTGATGCAGTCCCAGGTTTCATCGCATCGGAGGGGAAACATTTTATCCGAAAGGAAAACAAAATCCGTCAGAAGCAGCCTGTAAGGTTGACACACTATTACTACTAGCGGGCGGACATTGCAAGTCTCGCATACAATAGACCGTTTTGTACGTTGCAGTGATAGCGGCATCCTGTCATTGCGCCCACAGCTGGAGGCTGAAAGATCGGCGACAATACATCGAGGCACATCGGATCAGAGAATCCTACAGCCTTTACTAAATGGATGATACCGTGCGCTCTGGAATTCCCACCTTTTTTTTGTTGTTGGTAAATGAGTGCCTACTTTGGTGGGCCCATCTTATAGCAGTGATAGAGGATGAATGCGTATAAAGAAGGTCGAGAACTCAACTTTCTGAGTTTTAAAACACCGACAGGGATTTGTACGGTTACCACCTTGAATGACGACAGCGACTGTGATTCGAACAAGTATAAGATATTTCCCGTGATGGTGTCGATGGTTTGCTATCCTTACTATATCCAGGTACCGCCAGCAGAGCACATAGGTGTTCGTTCACTATACAAAACTCTGAAATCACCACCATAGCAGAACGGTAGCTTGTGTATCCGGGTATTGTGTTTTTTAATTATCTGATGTCCGGTACTGGTTGTTAAGGGTATCTACGTTATATGCCGGTACAGACAGATTTGCTGTCTGACGACCGACCGCCTCTGTCGTCCGAGAGGGTTGGATAAACTGCGCTTTCAATGCTTATCGGGGTAAATTGCGAAGAGGTCCAAGAGCCGTCTGAAGGTGAAATAGCCTGGATTGATTTATTACGAGAAACAAAAGCATCCTCATTCTCGGTGTAACGTAACTGGAGGTCGGGGGTCGCATGCGCCATGAAGAGAGCCGAGGTGAGGCCGTAAAGCAGCATAGAGGTTTGGTAAGAGGCGGAAGACCATAGCGAAAGTAGATCAGCGCAGCGCCCTATCATCGCCGCGAAATAGAAAGCAATCGGCCGGCTACAATCCAACCAGAGCCGCTTCCGGTAAAGCGAATCTATCGGGAGACGGGAGCCTTTTCGGACGAAGACCCGGATGGTCGCGTTTCCCTGCAAATATCTTTGCTGCGGAAACAGAGCGCCGCATACCATCTAATCTGTACCAATGCGCACAACAAAAATTATGCTTTGGAAAAACGGGGTGGGAGTGGGAGGAGGTGAAAGACAGATGGAATCCTTCGGTTATGGCGGAAGGTAGTTTGTCAGGGTCAAACGAACGGAGATACGAACACCCGACGATCGCGCCATCCACGCTTACACACCACGGTGGCGTGGGAAATACTGTGATAATCTGCGGAGTCACGTGGGGGAGGAAAAGAGCCAGCGAAAGCGATCCGAAGCGATCGAGGGGCGGCGGCGGCACCGGAAGTTGTGGTTTGGCCTCCGCGACGTCCAGGTACCCAACCCAAACTGGGAACTCGTGGAAGAAGCTAAACAACCAAGACGTCGACAATCGGGGATACTGGAATGGCAGTGAACCGGAAGTAATTGCGCACGTACTGGAATTAATGGCCAGATAAGTTAAAGAAGTCCTGGTAGCGAAGAACAAAACAAACAAAACATTAATTATTAATAACCAGCTGGGGCTGCACAAAGTGAAAACAAACAAAAAAAATGGCTTCAGGCCACCGCGCGGTAGCCTAAAACCTCGCCCAGGTTCTGAAGTGCCCACACCTAACATTCGGGACCTCCGGGTGCTATGGTTCGGCCGCGAAAGGGTTAAAATAATTTAAAAAAAAAAAAAACAAACAACAAAATCGCAAACGCTTGAAAATGTATATTAGATACTGTTGGCCGCAGAATTAAAAGACTGTTTCGGTGTTGATTTTAGAAATATCGTCCGGTGGATTCAAACACTGCACACATCGGATCTCATTTGTTAACAGATTTCCTCCACGAAACCGAGGGGATGGATTTACAGCCCCCTGCGAATTTTTAAACTCTGTCCCCATCATTTTGAAGTGTTTAAATAATTTGTTCTAGGAATCTGCTGCGATGGCTTCAAAGTCAATTTAAACTTCTTTTTTTTTTTTTTAGTAATTTTTTTTTTAAAAAAATAATAATGAGGTTGTATTGGACATCGTAAACAAGTCAGCCAAAAAGGCTGTGCTGTGTGTCGAATTAAAAGTAGAGGAAATGAAAATCGCGTGTGAGGGCAGACCTTTCCGAATCACATCCCTGCATCAATAAATACGGTGGTGCTGCTGTTTATATGTAGAAAATTCTGGCCGCGTAAGAATACGCGACTAAGGCCAATATGACCAACAGCGGGTCGGACACTTCCCCGCGGTCTTTCGTCTGGGTTCGTTCCACTTTCCCCTTCACGCCGGTCGGTCTGACGCGGCTGGCTGTGGTTGTTGGCCTGTACGAGTTGCCCACGCCATCATCCACCGAAGGGTTAATCGCCTTATCCTCTGAGAAAAAAAAAAAGAATATCGGTTAATGTAGGCGGGCGAGCGGGAGGGGGGAAGGGCGTGACTGCGGTGGGGGATGGGTTAAGAGACAAGGAAAATAAAACCGCGTCGCTTGCATATCAACTGTTTGTTGTTGGTGGTGGTGGTGGGGTTAAAGAACGATGACGATTATCCCCCATTGGAGGGACGTGTGAGGCGGGGACCAGGCGGTGTAATGCTGTTGCACAGTAACAAGCGAGAGGCCGAATTAGTATTACGATGTAAAAATATATTACGCCGGACAAACCTCTCCCTCCCCCCCCCCCGCGCAGTAAAGATATGTAAAGTCTACCTTTACGTTACCTTTGTGGGGCACTTCGATTTACCTCACTTTCGATGTCCAGTTCGTGCTGTGTCGGTTTAAACGGCGAAGGTTTACCACGTGATTTACAATGCAGGGGAAATAACTCTATTCCTTTTACGAATTTTACTTATTATTCACCAAAATTCGTAGGAAACCCACTTAGCGAAAACCACCATCTAATAATTAATTCAGGAAAAAAAAAAAAAATTCGCCTAATTATTAGTCTGTACTAAACTTAAAATAGTCAGAGGGGGCACCACGTTTTTAAAACTATAGGCCGCCCCTTGGCAAGAGACGAGAATCAAACCCCCCCTAACCCCTTATATATATATATATATTTTTTTTAAATTATACTTTCCTACTTCCGCGTCAACTACCTGACCTGGTGAAGCATCTGGGCAGATGCTGCACGATCAGGGGAACAAAAACCTTTCCTGACATCCCAGCGACAGTCTGAGCGCTTACGGCCGGCCGCTAGTTCTTCGTGAAAATCTTCTCTCTATACTGACGTCATCTCACTCCCCCACCACAAGCCCGGATCGTTTATCTCCAAAGTATATCCCGTCTACAACCGGAAAATCTTTAGTCTACGCAAAATGACCGGAAGCCATTATCACCTATCCCAATTAGCTTAGTGCAATTAAATAAAATCTATATTGCATATAAAATCCACGACAGAGCCTGCAGTCCACCGTAAGAGCTGGAAATGTGTAGATTAGTTAATAATTTATATTTTTTTCAGAAACTGGATTTAAAAGTTACAAGATTTTTTTTTCTTCTCCTTTTCTATTAGAAAAAGAAGAATGAGTCGTCGGAAGGATTCCCACTCACATTCAAGTCGGTCTCCAGACGTTTACCTACCCCGAACAGGTGGCTCCACCGCGGTCAGCTGGTGGTGTAACTCTTGCGAGAACGTAAAATTGGTCAAGTTTACCTTGTCGGCGCTGCAGCTGGTGTTGGCAAACATGGCTAATAGGTTGTTGGAGAGCGTCTTCTGGTGCAGGAGTGTGCTGCGTGTGTGGTCACAGCTGTCTGAAAGAGAGAGAGAGAGAGAGAGAGATGACATCAGTACAGAGAGTTATGACGTCAGTATATAGAGGGTGATAACGAGAAAGAGAGAGAGAGATGTGTGTGAGAGAGAGAGAGATGACGTCAGTACAGAGAGAGAGAGAGAATGTGAGAGAAAGAGAGAGAGAGAGATGTGAGAGAAAGAGAGAGAGATGTGTGTGTGAGAGAGAGAGAGAGATAGAGAGAGAGAGAGAGAGAGAGAGAGATGACGTCAGTGTTACAGAGAGAGAGAGAGATGTGAGAGAAAAGAGAGAGAGATAGATCGAGATAGGAGAGATAGAGAGATAGAGAGCGAGATGTGTGAGACGAGCGATAGCGATGTTTTGTTACGCTAGATAGCTATAGCTGATGTTAGAGCTAGCGAGA
>JACATO010001463.1:0-102500 GCA_018389105.1 Nautilus pompilius
AGAGATGGAAGAGAGAGAGAGAGATGGAGCGAGAGAGAGATGGAGGAGGAGCAGAGAGAGATGGATAGAGAGAGAGATGGAGGAGAGAGAGATGGAGAGAGAGAGAGATGGAGAGAGAGAGATGGAGAGATAGAGATGGAGAGAGAGAGATGGGGAGAGAGAGATGGAGAGATAGAGATGGGAGAGAGAGATGGGGAGAGAGAGCTGGAGGAGATAGAGATGGAGAGAGAGAGAGAGGATAGAGATAGAGAGATAGAGATGGAGAGATAGAGATGGAGAGAGAGGAGAGAGAGAGGGAGGAGAGATGGAGAGAGAGAGATGAGAGAGAGGGAGATAGAGAGAGGGAGGGAGAGAGAGAGAGAGAGATGGAGAGATAGAGGGAGGAGGGAGAGGAGGAGATGGAGAGATCAGGGAGGGAGGGGAGGGAGGGAGAGATAGAGAGAGGGAGGAGAGAGCGAGAGAGAGAGAGAGAGATGGAGAGATAGAGGGAGGGAGGGAGAGAGGAGAGAGGGAGGGAGAGAGAGAGAGAGATTACATGTTTATAAAAAACATGTGTAAAAGCAAGCAAGCACAAGAAACTACTCTAAAATTGGTGGTTAGCACTTTCTTTTACTATTTTTGACAGCAAACGTAAGCGTTCAATGTCTACCCACTTCACGAGTTTAAGTCACTTACCTTCTAGTGCATGTGGGGAGGGGGACAAGAGACGGAGAGAAAGGCATATTTTAGATGACTTACCATAAGATTCTCTGACTCCTATTACAAGCTGAGAGTTAAATGCTTCTCCGTTCCTTTCTGCGTGGACTAGTTTCATGGCGCTATCCTGAAGCCGATGCTTAATGTTGGAAAATATACTTTGGTTCCAACTGTCCAGCATCATCTAAAACACAAAGAGGTGGAACTGAAAGTTTACAAATAAAATATTTTTTTTAAAAAAAGCAAAAACAAAAAACAAAACAATCCCTTACATTGTAAGCTAACTGCTGTGAAATATTCTGCTTACTCATTTTAACTTAATACAATGATACAAATCAATAGTATTACAAAACATCCTCGGGAACAGAAGAGTCCCTGGCCTAAAACAGTATTATTATTAACTGACATCAGCTAACCCCTGCCCCCATTTTTCTGCTCCTCGCTTCCTGGACGACATTACTGTTTCAGTCCTCATTTTACAATCACACTCTTGGAATATGAAACCACTTTGATAAGTCACAAATGCATTTTGTTTTTAGAGAAGAGTAAACCAAATAATGAAAAAATATTAAAATATTAATGCATTTTAGAAACATTCATCACAACTGGCTTTCCAGACTCTCTCTTTTTTTTTTTATGATACTGCCAGCCTCCAAACCCTTTAAGAGAAAAGGGCTGAGTATGGAGCTGAACACTCCAGATAAATCAGGAAGTCCAGAAACAGACGTAATTTACAAGAGAGCGATTATCTTCATAGCTGAAGACATCTTGAAATGAGGGGGAGAGACAGACAGATGGCCAGCGAAAGAGGAAGGGTCAGATATTATCTGAAGGTGATCTTGAGAACAGCATTTAAGGGAACCCAACTAAACCCTAAGAGCCCTCCCTGTGAGAGGGGGGGGGGACTCTAATCTGATAGTTTGTCTTGTGGGAACAGGTCAGTCTGGCAAACTCCCTCCACACGGTTTCTTCTCACTCTTCTTCACCAGCCATTCCCCCTAGACACTACAGTTTCCACGAAGACTAAAAACGGAGGCATCTAGCAGGTATTTCCCAGCCAAAACCTGAAGTGTCAGAGCCTTATGTGGAACAGCACTGATGCTGCCTCCTCATGGATAACCACAACGCTATGCTCTTTCATCAGAATTATCTACCCTGACGACAACAGTCTATCATCTCAAGAGATGTCTGCATTTTGCTCAGTTTGTGAAATTCATTTCCTTTTTGCGAGCAGGACGACACACTCATAGGACACAAACATTCAGAGAAACACGGCTGGAGACCATTACAGCAATGCCGTTTTCAGCCGGGCTTACTTTCAACACACATCCACTGGTAAATTTTAGTTTTTAACAAATGTTAACTTAAATTTTCTGATTTACTTAAAGTTTAACCACCCAAAAACCACATAAAATCAAAAAAAGATAATAGTATTTAATACTTTTTTTTAAAAATAAACTCAATATAACAAGCATTGCATCTTGAAATCCACATTTCCCACCCTTTTCTTTAAAATGCAATTTATTTTGTTCAAGTGTTTATCAAAATGCATACATACTTACCTCCTATAAACTACAGCCAAACAAACTAAAGAAACAAGCAAATTGACTTAGTTTACTCCCACAACCAAAGGAACCTTTTGTAATAACAAACCCACATCAATACAAGGTCATTTCAATAAATTTAAACTAATATTTTTCAAGCCTGTACAGGTAATGCCACAGCTCTGCTACCACGGAAACCTCAGTTATACACGGTGTTTCCAACCTCACTACTAGAGCTAAAAATCTCAAGAAAACAGCACACAAATATTTGCAGACTTATTCATTAGAAGCATTTGGTAATGTAAGCGTAGAAACCAAATGCATTCATTTGTTGTGGGTTAGGGAGATAAGGAGAAAGAAGTGGCATTGTCTGCATCTTTTTACCTTACGAACAATACTTTCTTCTCCCTGACTTTTCTTTGGCATGCTATTATGGGCTTTGCCAGCCAGGGAGGCCTCCAGCTGGCCAAACGGCTTCGGAAGGTAACTACACTGCGTAAAGAACTTCCCCCATTCTGCTATGTAGGTTTTTAGCAGTGCTGAATCTTCCTGATGCTGCAACACTCTCTGCAATAGGAAAAAAGAAAAAAAATTAATATTTTCTTTTGTCCAACCCAATGATACCTGTGCAGTCATCTTTCCCTCTCCCTTCCACCACCCAGCATGCAATTCCCTTTAGCTTCCCTGAAAAACAATTCTATCCCTTTTAGTATTAGCAATGGTATATCATCTGCAAACTTTTTCATATTAACATTTACTGCACTATCTTTACTATTTATATAAATCAGAAACAAATGAACCCAAAGTCAAACCCCCTGTAGCACACCCATGGAGACTTGCTGATATGAGATGATGCTTCATTTGATGCTACAAGCTATCTTTATCCTTCTAAAAAATTATCTCACCAATTTATTTACAGCCATTAATAAATAAAATATTTAAAATAACATACATTTTCAATAAGCAAAATGTCATTTTTAATTAATTAATTATAATTACTGCTTCCGAGTGCACGAGACAACAGGTGTACGCAATAAATGACAAGAAAGTAGACAGAATTTAGGTGGTTTACTAAATAATTCTGAAGAAACAGAAACCTTGCTGTGCAATGCAGTCTTGCTTTTAAATGTTGTTCCTATGCTAGAGACATTCCCAATTTTCTCCTCACCAAACTCCAGCTACTGACTGGATTATAAATGGAAACTTTAATTTATGGACTGATTCTGTCCTTTTTTTTTGATAATTCCATTATGGTTTTACTTTTAGACTCTGGTTGTTTATATCAGTGCTTCTTTCACCATCCACGCAATGAGAGGTAAAAGTATCTGAGGGCTGTAGAGCTGCCACACACATAATCATGACCAATATTAACAACAACAACGAAATACTGAGCAGGAAAAATGTATAAACTAGGTGTATATATCATGCATGCGCCTGTGTGTCTGTTATATTTATATCTATACAGGATTAACACGATCAGAAAATAATACCACATTTAATTTTGATTTATTTTTCTGCAAAGAAACACCTTTTTTTAAAGCATTGATGAAATTGCTAAATTCCTGGTTATTTATCTGTTCCATTTCTATCCATACAATTGAAAATGTTTGACATAATAATGTTACTCTGACATTAAATATGCTAAATGTATTTTCATGTTTTTTTAAACATTCTACAAATTAAAAAACCCATCAGTCATTAGACTGCTGAGCATCATGCAATTCTGGATTTGTGTGCATTGTGAAAAATCTCCAATGAACATTCATGTGTGCTGAGTTTTTTCTCGAGTGTTAAGTTTCCTCCCACAAGGTTCCAAATTTTTCAACAGCTGTGCATTAAAGATTTGTAAAGACATTAACCTGTTTGTCAGCTTTAAAACTACACCCTGGGACAACTAATCAGCAGCACAGTCTGCATCGCTTCTCCCCTTCCCCAACCTGTCCACAAAGATAAACCAAACTGGTACCTACGGCCTGAGCCTGTCTGATAAACTCCAGTATGTCATCCTGCAAGGCCTGATAGACTTTCTGGGGTCCTTTGTCATCCCACAAACACACCGAGTGGACAGCCCTGATTTCGAGAGAGAAAAAGAAATGGTTCAGCAGCTGAGGCCGAATAGCAAGCTAAGGAAAAAGCCAAAAGACTAAATGAAAATAAAAAATTTGTTACGGCTGACCGGGTAAAATCCCATAATTTTGTCATTCCCTACGTTGGCCTGGCTCATTTAGTCAAACAACAAAAAACTTTACTGTCAGCAACCCAAGTCAGTTGTCAACCATTTAAAGTTTCTTTTAATTTTTTTTAAAATCATTTTTTTTTTCCTTTTCTTTTAAGTTTCAAAAACCCCAGCACTTCTGGTAAACACCCAAAATCTGGTATTTCAAACCTACTTAGACCAAAACGTCATACAACGTACCTGCTGCTCAGCCCAAGATGCGTGGGTGGGTCTCTCAACTTTCTGTCTTTAAGGATGTCATAGTAACCTTGCAAACTTGCTGAATATACAAAAACACTCCAGCACAACTTTCTTCTCAACTACTCGAGTAATCCAATTTTTTTTTTTAAATATCAAGATAGCACTCATTTTATTGCAATACTGTAAGGACTTTCTTCCTTCTTTTATATATATTTTATGGAATACCTGATTTAAAATGCATATTTCAGGACGCAGTGATTGTGAATGTACTATCAGTTAACCAGCAAACGGACTCACTGGAGTCTGAAATAAAGCAAGTTGCTCACTACTTTACCGTCTTTAGATAACATACAGAATACAACCGGTAGATGACACTACTCAGCTTAATTAGATTAACCTCTCACAAAAAGCAATAAAAAAACTGACTGAAACAATGGCACCTTGTAATGCTACAAGCACAAAAATAAGCCCTTTTGTGTTTGCTAGGAAGGTAAATAATTGATTTTCGTAATGGCTTCTCTTTAATCGTTAAACGGATAAATACAACCCAATGAAAACCCACTGGTTTCAGTTTCCTAAGCCGGGTTGGAAGGGGAGAGAACAGGATGTGGAGGTCTGTCTGCCACATACCTGCCACAGAAAATCCCAACTAGATTTTTTTTTAGATGTAGGAGAAAACCCATGCATTGAAGAAGATCAAGACAAAACCGTGCCGAGGATGTACGCCAAACCGAGATTCAAACTTGGGAATCGCTGCCCCCGTGTTCCAGTACTCTAGTTGCTGGATCTCCTCACCACCACAAACCGAATGCTACAACTGCTAATGGTAATATCAATTAAAGAACCAACCATACGGTTTCTCTGGTTAGATCGCTGTCTCCCGGGAGAACTGCAAGATTAACGAATATTCTGAAACATCGGGGATGGACCATCAGGTGACAGTTAATTTTAATACTACGAGGGGAGGGGAATACGTTCAAGATACAGCCACGCGAAGAATGCACGCACAACAGGACAGCCAGCAGCGACAAAACAGTGCTCATTCAAAAAAAAAATACAACAAATAGAGATGTTGTTATTTATTTTACACACCGTTTGACGTCCCAAATGCTGCTAAGTTTGATAACCGTAAAATATTAAGTAAAAAAAAAATAAATAAATAAAGCAAGTACATGCTATCCTATAACTTTTTCTGTTTTGTTAAACTCAAGTTTTCTTCTTTGGTTGCTACGAAATGATAGGAAACGATGAGAGGTTTGTCGTCGTCAAACATACTTAGGCACATCCGGTATAGAGAAGGGTCAGACAATGCAAGCAAAAACACATCGTACCAGAACAAATCCTGCCATTCCTGTCGGGTCACCCTCTCCTGTCGTAAAAGTTTCAACACAGTTGGGCGCATGGAAGGCCATTTCTCCTCAAACTGAGAGTGTCCTTGTTGCTGTGAAAATTTAAAAAAAAAAAGACATCAGGGGATATCTTATATGCAGAGAGAGAGAGCTTGAATTAGACAAAACAAGCAAACTCCCCCCCCCTCTCATCCTGAAATACTGATTACAGCATCAAACACACTCAAGCCAAGTAACGAAGACTGAAAAAATAAACATACAAAACTGGTTCTCAAACCAGGAAGAGGCACAATTGTGAAGAGTTCCTCGCACTCAACACACACTACAATTTACTTCTGACGCCATCGTGATAACTTCTATCTCTGATAAAGGAAAATATAGGTATAAATATTCCAATGCCAGCCTTGCACACATGGTTCAGCTCGTTTGTAACATATTCTGTATTTGTTTGTTCCTGACTAAAACATCCATCATGATCTACCCATTCAAAGCCTCTTTTGTTAGAAAATCGTCTTGTGAATGCTGTCCCAAAACCACCCAAAAATCGATGCCCAACAGTTTCTCACTAAAAGAGAAGAAAAAAACAAGTCGGACAACCGTCTTCTGAAATATCTAATAGAATCTTGAGACTAAGGTGCATTAGAGCAGGAAATCCTGCAGCAAATTAAGAAAATGTTCCTATAGTGCAATGCTAAGGAAATCAGTATGGCCAGTACAGCTCGAAACCTACTAGAGTTTATGACAAGTCTACACACTAAAAACACAATGGATGATTTAAAAAACAGAAAGAAAAGAATTGTTCACATTTAGTTTGGAGAAAGATGGATGGGACAACTTTCATGGTAGTGCAATGTAGGAACATTTTATCAGCAAGTCCTTTTCTGATTCCACCCCTGTCACTGGCCAGAAAAACTATGGCAAATTCAACGGGTGCTTTGTTGCTGTAAAGAAAAATTATGGCAGGACAGCAAAGGCCAATTGATACAACAGTATCCTCATCATCAGAAGGATATCTTACTAAATGTTTAGTTTGTATATCTTTAAAATCTTTGTTGCGCTTACACGTGTAGCATAAAGTAGCAAGACACAGCATACTGGTTAAGGCGGCAGATCACTTCAAGAGATGTGCAAAACCACACATACACACATCATATTGAAATCAGATGTTTAGTAATGTTCTACATTAGCTAAATTATTAATTTTGTTTATTAATGTATGAGTGTAGGCAATGCACTACTTGCAGAAAATTAGCTGTGAGTTTCTCCTTTCTTTTTCAATAGATTCGTTCTTGGGTAGAACTGAAGGATTATGAGGAGCCTACCACATGAGTACCCTTGGGAAATGGAACCCAATGATTAGTGTATTTAAAAAATATATTACAAAAGTGCCTAATATGCAAATTAGACAGTGTACTAAGAAAAACACCTGTTTACAAATAATGGAAGAAACAAGTCATGAAAATGAAGCCAAGAAAATATAACTACAAATGTTGTCTAGAAGAAAATACAATTGAAAATAGGAAACAGTAAGGACAGCACTATTTTTTTGCAATGTATTGCTGGAATGCTTCTTTAAATTTTGGTGGATAAGGCAAAACAAAGCGTTAAAAAATCTTCATTACATCCTTTAAATTATTTATGAAATACTAAGAATACTGATAAAGATGAAAACTACTTCCACAGATACCAAAAAAGGAAATCAGTCAGCACTGTCACATTGCTTTCTCTCAATATAATGTCTACTTTTAGCAGGCTAAAATACTAAAAATGGTGATCATAAAAAAACAGTATCTTACACTGTTCTGGCGACTATTACAGCTAGAGAATATGCTTTTTTTTCCCCCAGTCAGCTGTGAATGAGTTACAGAACATTTATATTAGAACTGTTTCAGACTTATCTTTCATTTATTTTTGGTAAAAGCAAAGTACTGAAACCAACTATAATCGGTGTACCTGATAGCTTTTCACTATCATCCAGCAAACTCGAACTCTGAATCAATTTTCTGATGGGAGATTTAGGACTTGGAATTTGAGCAAAAACAAAAGTGAAAACTGGAAAGTGCTGTTGACTGTGTAGGTAATACACTGGAGAAAGATGGATCCAGTTAGAGAGGGAGAGGGACTACTTTTGTGTTATCTACTCTGATAAAGCTAAGCAACCGGCATCATGCTTTTGCATCCACTAACATTAAAGGCAGTAGAGAATCTGAAGTACCAACAACAATGTGGCATAAACATGATGATAGAAACTGTTTGGAAAGACCATCACCTCATTTTCGGTCTTCCTTCTCGAGGTTCAGCTATCCTTACATGACGATGATAGAAACTGTTTGGACACACAACCCAAAGACCATCACCTCATTTTCGGTCTTCCTTCTCGAGGTTCAGCTATCCTTACATGATGATGATAGAAACTGTTTGGACACACAACCCAAAGACCATCACCTCATTTTCGGTCTTCTTTCTCGAGGTTCAGCTATCCTTACATGAAACTCTCCACCAAGCACTACAAAGGAACGAACACAGGGGATCCCCGGCCGATTTCGAGGCAGCGGAGACGGTCTCCAAAAGGCCTGATGAGCTCGCTTTCCGATAGATTCTAACGGTGAGCGATCCTCTCCAAATCTGGAGGACTGCAGCGACCACGGGATCTTCCTCCCTGCTGCTGCTGCTGCCAGATTAGCAGTAGACACAGGTCGCCACCAATGTTACTCAACGGACGGCAGCCTTCATTTCCCCACTGTCATCATTCTTCCTCCCTGCTGCTGCTGCTGCCAGATTAGCAGTAGACACAGGTCGCCACCAATGTTACTCAACGGACGGCAGCCTTCATTTCCCCACTGTCATCATTCTTCCTCCCTGCTGCTGCTGCTGCTGCTGCCAGATTAGCAGTAGACACAGGTCGCCACCAATGTTACTCAATGGACGGCAGCCTTCATTTCCCCACTGTCATCATTCTTCCTCCCTGCTGCTGCTGCTGCCAGATTAGCAGTAGACACAGGTCGCCACCAATGTTACTCAACGGACGGCAGCCTTCATTTCCCCACTGTCATCATTCTTCCTCCCTGCTGCTGCTGCTGCTGCTGCCAGATTAGCAGTAGACACAGGTCGCCACCAATGTTACTCAACGGACGGCAGCCTTCATTTCCCCGCTGTCATCATTCTATTCTTTCTTACCTCTTAAATTTCCGATCGCTATATGTCAGCAGTTCGTTTCGTTTCGCCCCGGAAATGATGGAATGGGATGGATGGATGGATGGATGGAAGGCGCTGTGGATAAAATCCAGGGTGCCAGAATATATCTGCGCCTTGTGTGTGTGTGTGTGGGGGGGGGAGGGGGGGACCTAAAAAACGGGGAAATAAGAATAGATTTCTGCGCAGGAAGTCGGGGGTTAGAAAAAATACACGCAGACCGATTATCGTTTGTGTTGTCCAAAGAAAACAAGTAAACCCCCGATATGTCGGATGAGGGTTTTGGGAAGGGGCTGCCGACACAGACCTCGGGGTTTGGGGGATTGTCCCCCCCCCAACTCTTTTGTTGTTGTTGTTGTTGTTGTTGTCGTCGTTCCCACCCCTCCCCCCTTTTTTTGTTGTTGTTGTTGTCGTCGTTCAGGGATAAGTCCCGTCGGTAAAACAATCAGCTGGGCCGACCAGGGGAACCCCTAACCGTCCCCTCTCCCCCCCCCTCCCTTAGGCTCCATCAGGACGGCCTCGGTTCTCTGCTGGCTACCTACCACACAGCAGCACCGGGCCAGGCTCCCCTCCGGCGGCCCGCGAACCGCCCCCCGGTACCCGCCCCAAACCTTTGACGGGAAAGGAAAACCGCGTACCGTCCGGGGACGGGGACCGGGGGGGTGGGGGAAAAACCCGAACCGCCCCAGCTTCGCGTGCTAGCAGACTCACCTTTAGCATCGCCATGTTCCAAGTCTCGCGCACGGGGCTCGCGAGACTTCGCCGAGCAAGCATGGCGGCCGAGGATCTGTCCAACACCGGTGAGAAGTACCACAGCGGCATTCCCAAGGCGGACTTCGTGGTAAAGACGGCGCTTGTGCCCCGAAATGTTGTCGGTTTCTGTTCGTTGGCTCTTGTTGTGCTTGCGGCGGCCCCCACCCCCCCCCATTCGCGGCATTCGAGCTCCGCCCGCCCGCGTCTCTCGTGGAGAAGCCACAATGGACGGCGACGGGAGCGATGCTTATCTGCGCCGGCCACTCTCGGCAGTCTTCGAGGGGAACCCTGCGGACTGAGCTACTGTGACTCTTCGCAGTACGAAAACCGATGTACACCTTAGGTTATGCCAACTAGAATCCCCTCCCTGTTGACTTCGTCAGCCATGAGAACTCCATAAATCTCGGTCTCTGGTTCTACGGTCATAACGTCAAGAATTTCGGGTTTATTATCATCATCATCATCATCATTACTGTATTAGACCCGATCCCCCCTCTTCTCTCTCCCCCACCCCCAATCATCATCATTACTGTTTTAGACCCGATCCCCCCTCCTCTCTCTCCCCCACCCCCAATCATCATCATTACTGTTTTAGACCCAATCCCCCCCCTCTCTCTCCCCCACCCCCCAACCACCACCAATCATCATCATTACTGTTTTAGACCCGATCCCCCCTCCTCTCTCTCCCCCACCCCCAATCATCATCATTACTGTTTTAGACCCGATCCCCCCTCCTCTCTCTCCCCCACCCCCCAATCATCATCATTACTGTTTTAGACCCAATCCCCCCTCCTCTTTCTCCCCCACCCCCAATCATCATCATTACTGTTTTAGACCCGATCCCCCCTCCTCTCTCTCCCCCACCCCCAATCATCATCATTACTGTTTTAGACCCAATCCCCCCCCTCTCTCTCCCCCACCCCCTATCATCATCATTACTGTTTTAGACCCATCCCCACTCCTCTCTCTCCCCCCACCCCCAATCATCATCATTACTGTTTTAGACCCAATCCCCCCTCCTCTCTCTCCCCCACCCCCAATCATCATCATTACTGTTTTAGACCCAATCCCCCCTCCTCTCTCTCCCCCCCACCCCCAATCATCATCATTACTGTTTTAGACCCGATCCCCACTCCTCTCTCTCCCCCACCCCCAATCATCATCATTACTGTTTTAGACCCAATCCCCCCTCCTCTCTCTCCCCCACCCCCAATCATCATCAGTACTGTTTTAGACCCATCCCCCCTCCTCTTCTCCCCCACCCCCAATCATCATCATTACTGTTTTAGAGCCGATCCCCACTCCTCTCTCTCCCCCACCCCCAATCATCATCATTACTGTTTTAGACCCGATCCCCCCTCCTCTCTCTCCCCCACCCCCAATCATCATCATTACTGTTTTAGACCCAATCCCCCCTCCTCTCTCTCCCCCACCCCCAATCATCATCATTACTGTTTTAGACCAATCCCCCCTCCTCTCTCTCCCCCACCCCCAATCATCATCATTACTGTTTTAGACCCGATCCCCCCTCCTCTCTCTCCCCCACCCCCAATCATCATCATTACTGTTTTAGACCCAATCCCACCTCCTCTCTCTCCCCCACCCCCAATCATCATCATTACTGTTTTAGACCCAATCCCCCCTCCTCTCTCTCCCCCACCCCCAATCATCATCATTACTGTTTTAGACCCGATCCCCACTCCTCTCTCTCCCCCACCCCCAATCATCATCATTACTGTTTTAGACCCAATCCCCCCTCCTCTCTCTCCCCCACCCCCAATCATCATCAGTACTGTTTTAGACCCAATCCCCCCCCTCCTCTTTCTCCCCCACCCCCAATCATCATCATTACTGTTTTAGAGCCGATCCCCACTCCTCTCTCTCCCCCACCCCCAATCATCATCATTACTGTTTTAGACCCGATCCCCCCTCCTCTCTCTCCCCCACCCCCAATCATCATCATTACTGTTTTAGACCAATCCCCCCTCCTCTCTCTCCCCCACCCCCAATCATCATCATTACTGTTTTAGACCCATCCCCCCTCCTCTCTCTCCCCCACCCCCAATCACCATTACTGTTTTAGACCCGATCCCCCCTCCTCTCTCTCCCCCACCCCCCCCAACCACCACCAATCATCATCATTACTGTTTTAGACCCGATCCCCCTTCCTCTCTCTCCCCCACCCCCAATCATCATCATTACTGTTTTAGACCCGATCCCCCCTCCTCTCTCTCCCCCACCCCCAATCATCATCATTACTGTTTTAGACCCGATCCCCCCTCCTCTCTCTCCCCCAATCATCATCATTACTGTTTTAGACCCGATCCCCCCTCCTCTCTCTCCCCCACACCCCCCCCAACCACCACCACCACCTAAGTTGTTGGTTTATTTTTTTTTTAATTTATAGATGTAATATAATAAAATTCTTAGTATTGAATTTTTCTTTGTAGGCTTATGGAATATTTCAAACAGACACAAACTTGTTTTTCTGATTCCTGTTTCAGTTATTCAGCCAGTCAAACAGAGACCAGTTCCAAAACAAAAAAAAAAAAACACTACCCGTAACATTAGAAAAGCAGCCGAGTTTTCTGGTACAGTATCTGTTTAAACTGCGAAGAAAAAAAAACATCACTCAGATTTTTCTACAACTTCGAGTGCAGATGTGAGTGGTTACCATGGCACCACCAAGCTTGATGGCATCAAAATGATATCTGGTAAAACAAGAACATGCAGTAAAAATAAAAAAAAAAACACTTAGAACGGCTAGTCTGGGCATTTCTTACCACCTTGTTTCAGGTGGTTTAGAGAACCAACGCTTATTGCCTGCCAGATCGTAGATTCTTGAAATTTTCTACTGATAGGATTATAGAAGTTGCCCAAACTCTTGTGTTTCTTTAGCTAATACATCACCCAGTAACTCTTCACTCAGAGGGTGCTTATGAAAACATCATTCCACAATCTCGTGTTTCAGCAGTGTTGTTGTGAGATCCTGTCTACAGTGCAGCTGAAACAGGAATGCAGGTTTCTCTTTTGTCCATAGTGTGACGTTAAGTCGATAGTAATCATTTTGGTTTATTCTGCTGCAGCAAGAGCAAGAATTTTTATTTTTATTCCTATGTAATGCCATTGTATTTTTTGTTCATGTATTGATTTGGAGAAATGACAGGGCTAACAAATATTTTTATCTTTTTGCATTTCAAAAAAGTTGCACACCCCAATGTGGTTTTTAAAGATGGTAATTTTAGTTTTCTCTCAAATTTTCCATCCTTGCTACTATTAGAAAGTCAGTCGTTTAATTTGTTGAATCTCATGAATCACAAAGTTTATTTCATTTTTAAAACTGAAAAATTGGTTTGTCCTGTTTACTTAAATGACATATTCAACATTTTTTGAATTAAAAATTCTATTTAATGTAGGAAGATGTTGAGAGCTTTATGAAGAAACCAGAAAACAATGATTCTGCAGAGCAAGTTCTTAAACAGTTTGATGAACAACATTGCAAATACAAGTTTATGGAATACAACCTTAATACAAAGAAAGTCAGGTAAAGTTGTCTTTTTAATTATGATGATAAGATTAAATGTATATTTTTTTAGGTTTGAATCTTTGTTGTTTAAACAAGTAGCTTTTTTTTCTGATCTATTATACAAAATTTCTTTCATATTATCTAAAAATGAGAGTTACAACTTTCATTTCCCTAAAAGGATGTCGTATTTGTCTTATTAATGACTTCTGTTTTTGTACATTTGTATGGATAAAGGACAGCTTCTACTTGGTTCAAATAGCTGAACACAAAATATAATCTCAGTGTACATACATTCTATAAAAAAAGATACAAAATGAGGGTCAGTGATATTATAAATAGCATAATTTTATTTTAATATGCCAAAAAATATCTTTAGACTCATTTCAAAATGTATTAAAAATCCACAAATGAGCTAGCTTTTTTGAAGGCAAATAAAGAGGGAAAAGATGATGCTTGTTAGAAGTTGCTGTCTGGCCAGACAAACTCATAACTGCATAAATGAAGTTTTACATCTATTAACTGTCAATTTTATTTAACTTGCAACAAAGTACATCATTTCAAACTCATCATCATTTAATATCAAAATCTGAATTTCACAGCCCATCTTTGTAGTAGCTATCTAGCTGTAAGCAATTATTATGCATTGTAAGTTGAATTTAGATTACACAACACTACATTCATCACATAGTTAATGTAAGTTTTTGTATTAGAATTATATTTTTTTTTTTTTTAAGAATGTTAAAATTAATTTTATCTACTCAATACCCTGAGGTCTTCAGTCGGAAATGGAATTTCTCTGTCTCTCTCTCTGACGATGGCAATGAATGCATAATTTGATTTTTTAAATGATCAAACATTCAGGGTCTCATCCTACTCATACAATCAATTATTATGCCTAATATTTCCTGCAGTTGCTTTCAAGTAATTGATAGATACTTTGTATTTTTTTTTAATTAATAACAGTGAAAATCTTATTTTCAAAAGCATCTATTCTTGGAACAAGCAGCAATATTTGTACTTGTCTTCAAAATAAGATTTTTGTCTGCCCAGTCCCATGAATGTGATGAAGGCACTAATTTAATCTTATTTTTTTGTTTGTTTGTTTATTGTATTTACTTTACCTGCTTGTTGAAGTATAGTCATCAACTGTAAATATGAACAGACTGCAACTCAGCATTTAGTTGTCACAGTGTCACAGAAAGAAATCTTGAAAAAAAAACAGACTACGATTTTTAATTCAGTTTTGAATTATCATTGAAGTCAATAACAAATGCTATCACTAAATTTTTAATGTCAAATATTTAAAGTTTTGTTTTATTGCTTAAACTTTTTTTAGAATGTTACTTTTTTATAAAAATATTTTCAATATTTTGTTATGAAGTTATGAAGACTACATCATCCAATACACTGAGAATCTTTTGTTATTTTAATTGAATTAATATATCAGTATCACAATTTCTTTCTTACAGCGATCCGTGATAATTCCTGCTTCGGATGGGTATTGAAACCTGGCAGGAAAAGAATTGCTATAATTAATTTCAGCCACATTTCATTTGAACATTTTTAATAATTCAAAATCTCAGACAATGTGTATTACGAAATTACACTGTAAGTATGCAAGTCAACGCGTGGCAGAATGTCCTCAAAGAGGATACATACATTTAATGCTGTCAACTTTTGATATTACATTAGCTGAAATAAGCTATTTCTTATGTTCCTAATGTCGTCGAGCTGCAGGTAGTATTTCAAAACCAGAAAAGTAATATTTTAAGATGCACAAGCATTTTCAATGTTTAAAGCTTATTAGACAAACAGCTGGCTAGTTTACTGGTCCTTATAGATATTCAAATTGAAAGCATTTGAATACAGGTTTGTTCTTTGTAATATATTCTGCTAATATCAGGTAAGTAAAATCTAGAAAATACATCACATTAATCTGCAGTAATTTTCCTGACCCACATGTGAACAAATTTGAGTTTTTTTTTAACTGAGTTTAGCAAAGAAAATTGTGGATGATGATGGGTCTTGAAAGGCTTGATGGCGGTGCTAGGATCAGACTGAGCAGTTTTCTCTGCATTTATGCAGTTTTCTACTGTAAAACACAAATATTTGTTTTTATTTTCTTTTTTTTTTTTAGATTGAAGTCACAGCTTCCAGATATTAAAACATCTTTAGATATTGTTAGACATTTGCAAGCTAGAAAGGTAAGAGGAAGAAAAACAAGTGTTCCAACAATATAAAATGATTTTCAAACTCCTCTGCATACTATCTGGGGTATATTTGCACGCATCTACCCTTCCAAATCTGTATGACCAAGAAAAGATTGAGCAATAGAGGCTGTGTTCCTCATTAAATTTGTATTCCTCCAACCCACATGTTGCATTATGATCATGTTGATTAAAATATAACCAGTTGAATATAAATACCAGTGCTTCTAAACTGGGGTGATCCAACCAGTGTAGTGTATAAGTAAGGTGAAAAGTGATATATGGAGGGTTAAATACATTTTCATTTGAATTAAAGTCCAAATAAGAGTTTTTTTTACTGTTTGTTTGATGATGTGAAGCCTTTTTTTTTTATTTGTTGCTACTGTTTTTGTTTTGTTTTTTTTTTGTTGCAGAATTCAAAAGAACCTATTGAAACACAGTTCCTTTTGTCAGACCAGTTATATGCTAAGGCAAAAATTCCACCTACAGAAAAGGTTTGCCTGTGGTTAGGAGTAAGTACTGCCCTAGACTTTCTGGCATTGAAATGGTTTAAACCCAGGGGCTACAAGGAGGCAGGAAGCATCATTGCTTATGCAAGGATTCCCAGAAAAGAAAACTGGCCTTCAGCGAGATTTTTAAGTTGATTAATAACTCTGTAGCATTATTAACTATACTTGCAATTTGATTAAGAGATCTATAGATCTTTTTTTTTTTTTGTCTTAATAATGCAATAATTTTTTTAACTATGTATAATGCAGGATTACTAAACATTCAAAATTTGGTTGGTAAATTAGTTTTAATTTAAAATGGTTGACATCTAAAGTTTGGTAATCAAGAGAAATTCTTCCTCCTCCCCACTTAACTCTTTAGTTTAATCAGTATTTAAAACTAATTCAGTTATTCAGATTTTGAGAGAAAGAAAGAAATAGGTGGTTTCTTTGTATCACTAAAGTCAGCTCTAAATTTTCAGGCTAATGTTATGCTGGAGTATAACTTAGAAGATGCAAGAAGTTTGCTGGAAAAGAATTTAGAAGTTGCAAACAAAAGCTTACTGCAAGCAGATGAAGATTTAGGCTTCCTTAGAGATCAAACAACTACCTTGGAAGTCAGTATCCTTTTTCTTCTCTTTCTATCTCTATGGTGTTCTAGCAGCTACAATGTCTCATTGTTTATCTGTGGTGGACTCCTGGACCAACTTGCAATTTTTGATATACTACTTAAATTCTACTTTCAATAAGTCAGTTTTGAGAAGTTTGTATAATGAATGTGTTACTATTATTACTTGGAATTTTTGCTTGCTTGCTTTGTTTTCATCTGTTCTAAATGTCAGTGGGAACTCAACTATTATGGTTTGTCTGAAATTTGGACAACCAAAACCATCTGTAAATTAATTTTTTTTTAAATATGTAGCAATACATTGTAGTTCAGTGATTGCTTCTGTCTTTGTTTTTAACTAGTTGAAGTCTTGTGTGTTACAAAGGCTATACAATAAAATTAGGAAAATGTAATAATAATTTTAAAATTTTCTTCTCTCCATGACACAAGAATAAAGCAATGCCAACCAATTGCTTTTTTAAATGGAGATTTGAATTCTGTGATAAGAAATCACTTTAGTAAAGTTATTTCTTGCTTACTGTACACTTTATTATTTTATGCTAACACGTTTTTGTTTAGAGATTGTAAAAGTAAAAATTTTTTCAAGAAATATAAGTATACATCACAATGTAGCTGAATGATGTGATTCCTTACTCACTGTTTTAAAAAGAGCAATGTATTATAGTTTAATTATATTTAGTAGTTAAAATGTGTACAGGTTGGATTTACTGACTACATTAAAAAAAAATATATATATATATATTTTGGTGTTTCATTTAACCACGATCAGCTTGCTGGTCTACACTATTATTCTTAACAGTGACAGACATGGCCAGGGTGTATAACTGGGATGTTAAAAGAAGACACGCCAACAACCAAGGACAGAAGGCCTAGCACACACACGCGCACACACACGCGCACACGCACGCACGCACACACACACACACACACACCACACCATTCTGTGCAGTTTTTCTTCAGTGGCTCACGATTGAAGTTAGAAATGCATCTGAGTGAAAGCCGCCATTAAGCATGCTGACTGCAAAATGGTTTCTGCCAGCTTTACCTTGCACACGATGATGGTGCCATCTGCATTATAATATTACCAAGAGCAAGCGGCGCACACTACAGTTGCAGATGTGTCACAGCCAGCAGCTTCATCTATGAAACAAACTCATTTATTTTTGTGTCCAGGGGAAACAGAACAAACAGTTTGGTTTTAATTATCTACATTTGACCCCATAACATTTGTAGACAAGTCTTTTTTTTTTTTTAATTCTGTTTTCTCATTTATGTTTATCATCTCGCAAATCCCAGCTTTTTCAATTTAACAGACCAAGTTATTTACATTTTTTTCCCTTAAAACTACAGAAAATTACTTATGAAATATGCTAATTTGGTATAATTAATTTTTATTTGGAAGGTAATCTTTTTGTATGTTCAGTAACAAGAATTAAAAAAAACTATAATTAACGGTGTTTAAATATTACATCCTGTGTCTTTTTGTTTTTTTTCACCACGTTTAGAAATATGAAAAGAACAATCAAACTGTACTGGTTAGGAAAGTTGTAATGAGACTCACTATAAAAGCCACAGAATTTCTTCTACTCTTTGTTTGCTTTGTCTTAATGTACAAGTATTACTGAGGTGTGCACACGCACACCAAACACAATCAGAAAATTACATCCAGGAGACCGACCGGAATTCTCTCCCCAGTATTAAGAATTTGTTCAGACTGTCAGTGGCTATTGTCAAGTGAGAGAAATTCAGCTTCTTTTTTTTAATCTCCATACTGAATTTTTAGTGGGTGGGGAGATAGGTTGTTATTTAATGAAAGCAGCCTGAATATAATTTTGCATTAAATAAAACCGAAATGATCATGTAAGAACTATAATTTAGTTTGTTGCAATAATAAATATCAGTATCAAAAAAATAGTTTCAGAAAATGGCACAAGTCTATATAAAGACGAAAGGTACATCATCCAAAATGTCACCACTTTGTTTTGATGTATTATGTATTTGACCTCTCGGATTTAATTATTAAATGTTATTACCAAACACCTTCTACTAAGGAAAATATGACCACACTAGAATTTCTTCATGGACCCTACACATTGCCACTGTAAAACCTAAGATGAATATGCCTAATCTTTTGGAATCAAGAGAGTTGATATGAGAGCAGGAAGTTATTGATGATGATGCTTATAGAAATTAGGAAGTTGTGACATTTGCAACCATTTTTCCTACTAGAACCACCCGGCAGTCTCTTTCTGCCGCCATCAGGGTGTAATCCTGAGAAGGGCTTTTGTGTGCAATGATATTAACTTGCAGTACACAATTCTGTTTTTGAATAGTGCATAACCCAGCGTGTAACTGGAGCAGCTGCAAGTTATTACTTTAGGGATATTTAATACTAGTCTAGATCTGCTAACGCTGACCAGACCTCTACTCTGGTTTTGGTGGGGCCTCTGTTTTACCGGTGTATTTCTTTCTTGAACCACAGGGTACCTACCTTTGGTAGGTAATGGGTGCTTGTTTTGTTGGTCCAAAAAATCCATCAAAAGACCTGGTTACCAGAAGTGGTAGGTTTATGACCAGGTCCAGCAAAACTATTGTTTAAAAATAGAAGCTCCTGCTGCAAATAAGCATTGCGTGCAGAAAGATCTCTGGACTACATCCTGATGATGGTGATGGCAAAAGATTTCCAAAAGGTAACTTCTCTAGTTAGTTCTGATGAAAAATGCCCAAACTATCTATCTAGTTTCTATAAATATGCTACATTGCCTGTTATATATATATATATTTTTTTTATCTTACATTTTATCAGTTAACTCTTGTGCAATGTAATACAATCACAATGTAATTGTCCTCCATAGTAGGATTTTTGAGCTGAATCAACCCTTGCATTTTTCTTGTATAATATTTATTTCACTATCTATATCCCAAGTTTTAACATTTCTTATTGGTTTTATTTAATTTTTTTTTTGAATACTTTGTAGTTTTAATAATATTAAAGAAAAATAAAAATTGTTGGGAAAAACGATCCATGGTAACATTGTTCATATTCACTATCCTGATAGTATATGAATAAAAGCAGAGATGAAGATGAGTATTGGTTGTTAATACAATTTGAATAAAATGGTTTTTGTAGGGTGGGTGGTGAAAAAAGGGAGTCATACTTGAAGCAGTACATTTTTAGAAGGGGGTTTTCACATTTGCACAACTCAAGGAAATCCACTCTTTTTCCTGTGTGCAAGAATTGTGTATAGATAGGTAGAGATTGCGTCAGAATAGTCAAGAGAGGTACTGCATGATGTTTACCATTCGGGTTTTCTTGCCATTGCACAAACTCATTTTTCAAAATAACCATCCTATATAATCGTGGATGCGTCAGTGAAATAACATACTTCGCCCACCTAAAAACTCTCAATTAAATACAAATACTAGTTTAGTTGCTGCAAAACGGGTGATTTGGAGCAGCTAACAATATACACTACAAGATTTGGGATATTTCATTGGTGATTCCAGTTAGCGATACAGATCTAGCCGTTAAAGCTTCGTGAATTGGTGTATGCACGAATCTGCATATATTTTCTTTTTAACTTAAATTTTTAAAAAAAAGACACTGCCACTTGGCAGGTGTGTCTACAGACTGGGGAAAGTTGGGATTTTAACTTCATTTGTGCATACCTTCTCTTGAGGAAAATAAATTTGTTTTGTCTTCATCACACGACTTTCGTTAAATGACCATAATCTCCTGACCCCCTTTTTTTTGTTTGTCATTGTCTGTGTGAACCAAATCCTTTGGGAAATGTAGAGAGTTGTACACCCCAGTTAATGCTACAGCTAGATAATAAATTAATATTAATACGAGAAGTTTCAAAGTATTCTACTTAGAAAGAAGGATTTTTATTCTCAGCTAACGATTCCCTCGACAAAACTATTGAAACCTTGTATACTTTCTGTTGAAAATAAAGCTATAAAGTATTGTAATCCAGATTTTAAAGTTGGCAGTAGCTTGAAAAGATCATTAACCATCAGACACCCTCTCAAGAGTTGGAAAGGAATTTTTCTAATTCCAAGTTAGAAAGGGATACCAGTCAAGGGTCTTCCACGGGGACAACTAGATTGGAAGTAGGGAAAGTCCTGCTTGTACTCTGGATGTAGATAGAAACCCATGCAGCCAGCTTAGGAGAGATTGTGCTAGGAAAGGTACACCAAAATGAACCAGGAGTCGAGTCAAACTCTGGGACTTTACTTTAGCAGTCAGTCAATTTAATTACACTTAAATAACTAAATATTGAGATGATAAATTTATCCGACATGTGAAAAGTTAATTTTTATATTTTTATTGTAATCATCTGAACTGGTTTCCTCTGTTAAATATATTTATCGGTGAAATAAATGCAAAAATGTAATCAGCTACAGCCCAGTGAAGTTGCACTTTGCCGTTGGTCTTTATCGTATACTTGTCCACATATCACTGTTACACAAGCATTTTCAAATCTTTAGACCTTTTCTTGCATTGTTCCATTTATATTTCACATTGCTGCTACATGGGTTAGTATGTTATCATACTATTCTACATTATTAACTTGACATTTCTGAACAATGACTTGCCTAGTCCCAGGTAAATGACTGACTGACATTTTTTTCTCTGTTTAACCAACCCTGGATGGGAAAACAACCGTTTTCTTCATCTAGCATTCATAATCAGCTTTACTATTCATGATTCTCAATTCTCTCTGCCACCCTTTAAAATTCAGTGCTTTCACCTGCACCAAATCAACATCATCACATGCCAGCATTTCTATCTTTCATTGTTCTCCCAGCACTAATTCTTTTAACCTGATCCATGTTTACCACCTGCTCTTGCCTTTCATCTGTTGTAATAAACTCCATCCAATTTCCCCTCAGTTTTAATGCAGTAGGTACTATCTTTGTGCTAACATTGAATTATAATTTTCAACAGAGAAATAATCTACTAATATCTCATTTGAGCCCCATATTTATTATGTACATAGGTACAATAACTATTCGAAAAGTTAATTTTAGTAATTGGTATAAACACTTTTCATCCCGTAGAGATTTTTCAATACACATTTTGTCGTCGTACATAAGCATGGAACCTATCCGCTGCTGTGGTCTGGCCCTTAATTGTTGATCACTTGAAAACATGCTGGGTCAAAACCTCATTAACTTTTTTCTAGAATTGGTGATTTTTCTGGAGAATACAGTTTGCTAATTTGCATTTTCCTCCCGGCAAGGTAGCCTTGCACCTGTCACCATTGGCTTTTGAACAGCCAATGCATTATACCAGAATCAGGAGCTACCAGTACAGTGCATCAACTTGTTAATGCCAATGCTGTGATGTGACAAATCAAAAGGGATTGTTTTTGTTGTAAGACTGATGGCCACAGTCCTCTCTTTTAGTGATAATGGTAGGACGTTGGCATGCTCTGGTTACTTTTAATTCATGCACAACTATGGTTAGATAATGGCAGTTATACATATAGACTGACTAGTTGTGAATTGGCCAACTATTCATGGTGGGTGGGGGAGTTACTGCTACCATACTTTATGCATTACACAAATAAAAAGGTCTTCCAACATTCAGCGGCTCTACAAATTCAGCATGATCTCCAGGTAAACAACGTGATACATGTATAGCTAATCATCCTTGGAATGCCCCATGCTAAGCAAATATTTCCTCTATCAGCTAAGTGGACACTGATAAGCCGTTTAATTGAATACCAGAGACAAATCACCGGCATTGGGGCATTCTGGAAGGTGATAATGCGCCATTTTATTTCTGGTAGTGCTGGGGGTGTTCCAATTATGGCCAATGCTATTTCATTTCTGGTTTTCATTTGAATGTCCCTAGTAGCATCGGATCTGGGATGGAATTCAGTCGTAAGCATCTCTCATGCCCAGCCAGGCTTCAGGAGGCTGCACATTGGCACAATTATGCTTCCCTGTGGTTCGAGCGCCGCCATAGATCCTTGTAGCGTCTCTAAGCGAGAGAGCTCTGTTGTTTATTTACGAGGATGACCCTATCGATGAAGGTAGTAATAATAATAATAATTATTATTATTATTATTATTACTAACTCTGACAAAAATTATTTTTTTTGAAATATTGCGTTTGTGAGAGAATAATTTATAATCTGCCATCGCATCCGGTCCTAGTTTTGGACGCCACCACCCGTGAGTGTAGCGCGTGGACAGCCCCTTCCCTCCTATGGGGGTGGTGGGGGGGGTTTGTTTTTAGAAAATCACCTTCTGAACTCGGAAGATGAGGACTACTCCCTCACGGCGGGTTCAGTTCGGTTCCCGACGCGTCTCACCTGGCACGAAGGGCGTTCAAATGAAACCCGGCTGAAACGCCCGTCGCCGTAACGGTATCCGGCCGGGTTTAATTTGAACGCCCTTCGTGTCCACGGCGGGCGGGCAACAATGACTCTTTGTGGGGACTTAACGGAGAATCTTGCCATCAGTGGGCTTCCCTGTTGCCGCATCCGTCGTTCGCGGCTTAAAAGTAAAAATTGTGGCGTCTATTTATTCAGATTTATTAATTTAATTTAAAAAAAAATAAAAATGGTTTTATTTGCTGGGAGCCTGCTTTTTGTAAGAGTTACTTCCCTTGCAGGTGGGGGGGGGAATCGTTCTCATTGTCTTTGTCAAGCATTATACTCGGGTATTATCGGATTAGTCGCGATTAACGATATGACACAATGGTTTGATATTTATTGTCGCTGTTTGTGTTAAAAGAAAATAAGTTGTGGTTTTTCTGTAAATGCTTTAGACATCAGTGTTGGTTTTTCTTTTTTATTTATCACCTCTCATACTTTTTTGCTCACCTGTGTTCTCGCTTTGTGTGTGTGTGTGTGTGTGAGGTCCAAACATCTTACAGCTTGCAGCAGCAAGAATAACTGTAGAGAAATGTTTTTATGCAAAACAGGAATTTATACAGGAGAATGGATGCTATGCAGATCTGAATATTCTGTCAATGTTCATCTTTTATATGCATTGACAGTTTTAAAATTCCTTGACAAGTTTTTTTTGTAATTTGCATGTCCGGAAAGAGCTGTTTTTAATTTCTTGTTTCATGGTAAATTGTATGGATGGTCTGATGGAATTAAGATGAGAGAGTCAGTACTCTGTGACTGCTTAATGAAAGTTTTATCAATGTACCTGAGTCACAGTTTAAATTTCATCTTTAATAAACCCATAAACAAAAGCTACTTATCACAGAACCTGGCAAAAGATGACAGAGTTTTTTTATTTTAATTAATGTAATTAAACAGGTGTGTAAAACACGTACTTTACCACTACTTGGTGGAAATTCTTTTCTAATTCTACCACACAAGGTTAAAAGTTGCACCACACTTACAGTTTACTATTGGCTAATATATCACATAATAACTGAGGTGTGAACCAAAATGATTCTAGATGTCATTGTAAAATTAATCATCATATATAGAAACTACTACATTATACACAAGCATTGCTTATATAATTTTAATGTTTACTACTATTTATTTATGCACACAGGTATCTGAAGAGAGTCACCTTTTGACAGCAAGTGTAACTCTGTTAGAAGTATTCAGGAGCAGACAATTAGGAGTAGTTGTAGATGCAGTGCCAAGCCATATGAGCAGGATTGGAAGATAGATGTTGTTTTTGTTATTTCTAGGGCAATGCAAGTTTTACAACAAATTGAAATGTAGCATGTGGGTGGCTGGCTGTCAAGTGGTTAGACTACTGGATGCCAAGACCCAGGAACCTGAGTTTGATTCCCAGCTGGAGTCATCTCAGATTGATGTACCTTCCCGGCATGGTTTCTTCTCTTTCTTCATCAGCTGGTCATATGGGCTTCCTATATGTACTCTGATTTCTTCCAACATCTAAAAAAGAAGGGTTCTAGTATGGATTTCCCTGTTAAAGTCAGAAATGCTGGAGTATCTGTGGCATGAGATGGGTAACACTCTTTAATGGATAACTGCAGCACTACACTACCAACATTGTCTCCATTGTAAAGCAGTTATTGGCATTGCAGCGACTGATGGCATACAATACAACAAAGTTGGGTGGGTTAATTAATATGAAAATGCTTATCTATATTGTAGCAAAATCCACCCACCCCTAAAAATGATCCAGACCATGTGTAGTTTCCAGCCAGTGGATACAATTTCTCTTTCATACTTCTGTTCACTCAAACCAATAAAATTATAAATGAAAGGAAGACATATCACCATCAGTAGCCTTTATAGTAATAGCATAAAGTTTAAAAATTCAATTGTCTACATTTTTTTTACCTTGGGGGGAAAATTGTGTGGAGCAGCAAAACTAACATAATATTTTTTCAGCCAAAAATTTGTGAAATGTCGTCTGCCATTGCAAGTTTGACTACGGTATTACAAATTTGGGTTACCTCAAAGTATGACATACTGACTTTCTGTATCAAGGTGGGCTGTTAGCCTGACATTTTCTCAATAAAAGATTAGATTTTTTAAAAATTATTCGTAAGAGAAGAGGTTTTTCTAGTTTCTTCTCTCAAGTGATAAAACAAAATATAAATTTAAAAAAAAAAGATCTTTCTTTACCAAGATTTCAAATATTTTGGCATTCACTACTGTGGCAAACGTGTGTTGGCAAGGTAGCAGAGCTGAGATGCCACTTTATCACAGTCTTGCTGCAATCCTGCTGTATGCTGGCACATGAATCACTATTAAAATCACTAATTGCCAAAAACATTCAGATGAAACCTGACCAGATGCCATTAGGATAATGCTATTTTAACTGGCTTAGAGAATACAGACATAAATTCAAAACTGATTAGTTTCTAAATCCTTTACCAGCTGCACCAGTCTACTCCATGTTGTATGTTTTTCAAGCACACGTGTGTACAAAACATACATGATGACAGGGGTCTCCTGCCACCACTGGGAGACTTTACTTCACTTTGTCTTTACACCAAAGAGCTATTGCATTTTATGATATACGACTTTACAAAATAGACCAACCTTTTTTTTGGGGAGGGTCAGAAAATACATTACAAATATTGCATGAACATGTCACCATCATCATCATTACATGCACCGCAAACCGATCAACTGTTTCGTGTTTTGCCTTAATCTGTTTTTTTTCCAGTGGCAAATATTTGCAGAAAATAAGTTAAAATTGTAAATACAATTTCAGTTTTATAAAAGTAAAACAGTTAGTTATCTGTAAAATTTTCACATTTGTTAAGCTTACTTAATAAATATCTGGCAGAATGCAATCATCAGAGTAATTTCCTTGTTGAAATTTGTGAATTTAGTAAAATTATTAACTTTACTAGAAGGTTTACTGCATCCAACACTTTAATTTAGTAGTTAAAACCATAGAATTTTTTTTTTATCTTTCTTGGATTTGCACTATTATGATTTTGAAAGTGCTTTGTCTGGTAGTGCAAAATTAAATAATAACAGAGCCATCTGATACTAGATGCAGTTTCTGCCCTCATCTTTGATTTGGCAAGGATCTCTACCACATATCACTATTGAATAAACTCTTTTGACGATTACGCAAATGTATTGGAAAACTCGTTCATCCGTGCACATAAAAGAACTCTGTAATATTATTCATTTGTTTCTCATTAGCGCACAGGTAGAGCCATACTCTGTGCTAATAATGTGTTTCTTGCAAAACTCTCAGAACGAGAAACTTTTTTTTCGATGACTCATTAAGCACGATAATACAACAGGAAAGGGAGAATTTTAATTGGGCAGTAATACCAGCTCAGTATTTTCCATTATCTATTTCTTTCAGTAGAAAATTTGTAATAGTGTATTTTCTGTTTTCTGACCCTCCCAAAAAAAAAGGTTGGTCTATTTTGTAAAGTCGTATATCATAAAATGCAATAGCTCTTTGGTGTAAAGACAAAGTGAAGTAAAGTCTCCCAGTGGTGGCAGGAGACCCCTGTCATCATGTATGTTTTGTACACACGTGTGCTTGTAAAACATGCAACATGGAGTAGACTGGTGCAGCTGGTAAAGGATTTAGAAACTAATCAGTTTTGAATTTATGTCTGTATTCTCTAAGCCAGTTAAAATAGCATTATCCTAATGGCATCTGGTCAGGTTTCATCTGAATGTTTTTGGCAATTAGTGATTTTAATAGTGATTCATGTGCCAGCATACAGCAGGATTGCAGCAAGACTGTGATAAAGTGGCATCTCAGCTCTGCTACCTTGCCAACACACGTTTGCCACAGTAGTGAATGCCAAAATATTTGAAATCTTGGTAAAGAAAGATCTTTTTTTTTTAAATTTATATTTTGTTTTAGCACTTGAGAGAAGAAACTAGAAAAACCTCTTCTCTTACGAATAATTTTTAAAAAATCTAATCTTTTATTGAGAAAATGTCAGGCTAACAGCCCACCTTGATACAGAAAGTCAGTATGTCATACTTTGAGGTAACCCAAATTTGTAATACCGTAGTCAAACTCGCAATGGCAGACGACATTTCACAAATTTTTGGCTGAAAAAATATTATGTTAGCTTAGCTGCTCCACACAATTTTCCCCCCAAGGTAAAAAAAATGTAGACAATTGAATTTTTAAACTTTATGCTATTACTATAAAGGCTACTGATGGTGATATGTCTTCCTTTCATTTATAATTTTATTGGGTTTTTTTTAGCACAAGCCTGTCAAATAATAAATACATAAACTGCTGTTGCAGGAGATGCTGTGCAGTTCAATCTTGACTTACAGAATTCAGAGTTAGAAGCTGACCATAGAACCCAATGGTACATTTTGTATAGCAGATTTTGAGACCCCCCCAACAAAGAGAACATTTTTGATTATTGAGAGAATTGCTTAGAGGAAATCAGATACAAAATTGGTTGGTATAGAAAAGCTAGGAAAGAAAGAATACTTTGCACATATTAATTCATTAGACAGAGTCATTTCTATTTCCCTTTTAATGATTGACATAAAGAGCTGAATTTATATGGTATATACTTTTTTTTTTCAAAATTCATTATGGCAGTTGAATTAATAACTTTTCATCTGGTGAATGCAGTCTAGACCTATGAAGGAACTAAACTACGTACCACCTCTGACAAGCTTAATGACGGAGGCGGACTGAGCCATCGGTCAATCGGGCACTGCCCGAGGGCCCATAGCTACAAGGGGCCAACAGCTTCAAGAGATTCCCATATAAATTCTATTAAATGAATACTCCAATATACTCCAGATGCAGTCTGAGACAACTAATTTTTGAATTTTCTTTTTGAAATTGACACCCCCCCCAAACCGCCCTCCCCTTATCTGGCGCTTTGTAGCCTCTGACATCAGCACTAAGGGGGCCCAGCGAACAGTTACGCCCGAGGGCCTATAATACTCTCAGTCCGCTTCTGCTTAACGAGTCAAGTGATTTGCATTTTATAGCAGATTATAAACTTTTACACGTAATTCGAGAAATTATAAACTTGAAGCTACTTATGTATGAAAATTTATCCATTTAAATCTGTATGTTAGACATTTTTTCCTCCTTTTTTTTTGCATGATGTTCATAATAAACACATATTGGCTAAGCAGAAAGAAATAAACCTAGTCACAAAGGATTATTCTGGGTGTATATAGATTTGATAGAGGTTTTAAAAATAATGAATTTAAATGCACAGAAAGGGCATATAATTATAAATTGTATAAAATATTAGCATGGGCCTTTAGTTTCTTAAAAGCTTTTGATAAACACACACACACACACACACATATATATATATATATATAGTTTATAAAAGTATTTTGCCAAACCCTCATCTGCCAGGCTACAAAGTAATAGGGTTTTAACTCTACTTTCATATGTAATAACTATTTCGCCAAAGATCAAAAGCGGATTATTATTCATGTTATTTAGATTCATAGAAGAATATTGTTAAAAGGAAGTACACACATCCACTGGTTCATGAGCTTCTGGTAACTTTAAATAGCGTCTGTTCATATTAGCTACTTAAATCGTTTTGTTATATTCGTGCTAACAAAATTTTTTATTAATATCGTACATTAATTCCCCATATGTAAGCAAGAGTTTCATTTATTGCGCTTTTTTCCCCCTAGGAAATCAATTTTCTTTGTTGTTTGGAAATCCTTATCGCCCGTTCCCGCCGCATGAACAGGTGCAGCGCCGCACTGCCAGTGGCCCGTCCGTCCTATTCGCCATTATTGCAAAATGATTTAAAATTCGGTTTAATGTGCTAAACCAAGTTTTGTAAATTTACGATTTATTATTAAGTAATTATAAATGTCCATCGCCGCGGCGCCAGAGGCGAGCGCGCGAACTCCCAATTTTTGATTTTCGGGGATTTCAGCCAATCACCGACGGGCCCCGTCCCAGAGCGATATAATGGCGGCTATCTCGTCTGTTTGAGGGTGAGTTTGTTGGCTTGTTTCCCGTTGGTTTGCGTTCGCCCCTACGCCGTTTTTCGGCGAACTAGTGCTTTTCACGCCCTCGATCGGCGTTCCGTCCGGGCGAGTTCAGCCGCGAGAGATCGCGCCACCCGCTTAGCGAAGATGCTTTCTGTTCGTTCGGCGCACACACACACACACACACATACACACACACACACACAACTGCAGGCTGGAACGGCTGGCTGGCTGGCTGTGGCGTGGACGGACGGACGGATGGACGGACGGACTGACTGACTGACTCCGTGGAACTGCGCACTTCCACGGACAATTCCACCGCTCGCCGATGCCCCTTCCAGTCGCGCCGCATAGCTGCCGGGACACGAATGTGCCTGCATTATTTATTTATTATTTTTTCTCTCTCTCTCTCCCCCCCTCCCCTCCCCTCCCTTCCCCTTCCCCCTCCCCTTCCCTGCCCCCACCGTTGTCGTGTTCGGTTTGTTTCGATTAGCGCAGTACACAGGAATATGGTTGATACTGTACGGTGGCGGGGGGGAGGGGGTGGGTAGTGCCACTTACCCCCCTCCCCTCCCTCCTCTCCCCTCCCCTCCCCTTCCCTGCCCCCACCGTTGTCGTGTTCGGTTTGTTTCGATTAGCGCAGTACACAGGAATATGGTTGATACTGTACGGTGGCGGGGGGGGGAGGGGGTGGGTAGTGCCACCGACTCTAGCAGTAGTGCCACTTGCCCCCCCTCCCCTCCCCTCCCCAAACGCGCTGATATGGCTGGCTAGTCGTTCTGTAGATTGGACGACTCCACCGAAACCGACAACAGTTTTTCGATGCGGATAGGTCTGTGGCTTTATTCTCTCTCTCTCTCTCTCCCCCCCTCCCCCCCTCCACCCCCCCTCCCGCACACTTTTATTGCTAGGGACGTTCAAATGAATCCCGGCCGGATAACTTTATAGCAATGCTGTTTTAGCCGGGTTTCATTTGAACGTCCCTAGTATATTTAAATAGAACTGAACCTGAGCGTAAGGCAGGCACACACACACATACACACACACACACACATACACACACACACACACACATACACACACACACATACACAAACACACACACACACACACATATATACACACATATACACACACACACATACACATACACACACACACACACATACACACCCCAGTGGAACTTACTTATTAATTCAGCATTTGCTATTACTGTAAATAACCTAATCCGTGCGCTAATCTTCCGCGACGACTCTTCACCTGTTAATAATTCAAGATCGGCGATGATGACTCTACTGCAGGCTACGAAAACTCTACTGGGATCTACGAAACAACCTGTCGTTTTTGACGATTCTGATGGATGTCTTAATATTTCCTGCATCAGTGGCTATTGCTTATTAACTGGTGATTCATATATGAAATTCTTTAGATTCGAAATCTTGTTTGGCTGGGTTTTCAGGAGGCTGAGAATTAGAATGCTTAAAATTTTTTTTAAAACTTCTATCTAACTTTTCGGTTTAACTGTTAGTTCAGGTATGAAAGGATCAGATTAAGATGTGTGTACCTTTGGAACGTTTTGTTCTGGACATATATGAGTGTGTGATATAATTCTAAATGGGCTTGTAACTGTTGTAAATGAAAGCTTCATGTTTATTTTATTATTTGCACACTACTTCATGGTTCTTTCAGAAATATACTATTGACTTGTACATTGGTTGTAGCAGAGAAATTCACAACCATTCTTTCCAAAAAAAAAAAAGTTCTGCATGTTATAAAAATACATTTTTATTATTTCTTTTAATTAAATTTTTTGATTTTATATTTATTTAAAAAGGTTTTTGTTTTTTAAACATCAAAATATAATTAAAACTTTTCAGTAAGCATCCTATTGACTACCAAAACGTTATTTGTACGTATATTGTGCTTTTAGTTTGGTAAATGCTAAAATTTTGGTAGATTATGGATAATGAGATAAGTAGGATGACTTACATGTATATGGCTTCTGTTTGCTAAAAATAAAAGGTATTTTTTGGTTGTTTTTTTTTTTAAAGGTATTTACACTTTCTGAGTCACCTACACACAAAGCAAAACATTTGTGGGAGATACAATAAGATTACTAATTTTAAAAAAATAAAAGGATCTTTTGAATTTCTAGTAAAAAGTTTTATACTTAAGACCTTTGGTAATGTTTGATATGTCACTGTTGTTGGAAAACCAATGTAAATCTACATTTCCTTCATCAGAAAACTAGTGAATTCTTTAATCGTATTATTTCAAAAAATGCCTGTAGGCTAAACTTTATAACTAATGCTATAAATACCACTAATGATTCTAGTAAACCTCTGTGTTTTTTCTAACTTTTATATTTATTTTGCAATGAAGGATTTCATGTCTGGCCTGCATGGTCCAGAAGAGGTAAAACCAATGATCTATGAAGAAGTAGAATATTAAGTTGTTTTTTTTTCTTTTTATAGTATAATCTGGCATGCCATATTAGCTTTAAGATGCCCATCCCGATATTGCATCTCAAATGGATATCAGTTATGACACTTAAATTGTTTTTCTCTCGTCTGTCTTTTTTATTTTAATGGTCTAGCTCATACTAGTGGTTCCTATTATTAGTATATTCGCTGCTGTTGCTTTTTTCTTTTATTTTAAAAAAAAAGAACAAAAAAATATGCAACGCATTAAGTATTGCTGTTTTCTTTATTAAGATTCTGTGGACTTCTTTTTTTAAACTGTATTTTGACAGTTTGTGAAACTAATAAAATGGACAAAACGAGGTTTAAAAACAACCAGAAAACTTTGGTTTTTTTTAACTCTTAATAAGGTTAAGTAAAACTAATTACAGTCAAAAATTACAATTTGAAGATTCATATATTTTTTTTTGGAAATTTTTTTTAAAAAATTGGTTGAAGACAATAAAAGTATTGACTATTAATATTGCATGTATTAGATTTTAAAATAATTTGAAAGTAGATATTTTTGGTTTTTATATTTTAAAATTTAATATCAAACATTTTACACATTCTGATATGGAAGAATCTTTGAACCCTTTTTAAATGTCAGCAAAGAGCATAAAGATGCCACTGCCTTTTCATTATGATCTATAATGAAGCGTTTAAAAAATGTGATGTTGATATTTTTTTTTTTAATTTCCAAATTTCTATCATGAATGCTATGTGATCATTGATCTTTGGCTTGGCATAATATTGGACTTCAAATAAATATTTCTTTAAGCTAATTATACCTTAACATCTGCATGATTTTAGGGAATTTTGTATCAGTCTTTTGCTTATCTAAAGTAGCTACAATGTGTTTTTCTGATCTGCCAGTGGTTTTGAATACAGAATGATTGTCAAATTCCTGGTGCTAAATCAGTGCTGATCAATGAAAGCTGAACAAACCTGGGTTTGAGAAATTTGTATGGCTATTTTGTTCACAGCAAACTTTGCACCATTTTGTTGCTAGATTCATCTGCAAAAGGCCAGGAAACTCCCAACAACCATCCATACAGGAAGATTAATTCATTGTCAAGAGACTTGGATGATGTCAATTCTTCAGATTCTTATCTAAGACTAGAAGGTTGTGGCTAGATTCACTGCTGAATGTGATGCAACTTTCCTAGATGTTGACCTAATTGGATAAATAGGTGACTCTCTATAGATTAGGATACAGGGCTAGGGGACTAGAAATCTACTTTTATTATATCACAGAATGCCATAAAATGCTTATCGAGCACATTGTGTCAAATTGCTAAAAAGTAAGAGACCGGGTAGGGAAACTGCTTACTCTCTTGTTTCAAAATCAATACATGGCAAGACATCATAATGGACAATGTGATATTTTCAATGGCAATACATAATATAACACCCACAAATGTATATGATCTATAACAATCTTTTTTCTAGTATTAGATTACATCAAATTGATATATAGAACAGAACCATACAAAGATATGTTTTTTTTCCCCCTAGTAGGTTAACTTTTGTATTGCATGTCTTGATGACTGATGCAGTTAAATGGTGTACAATGTTACATTGGCACAGATGAGAACTCATGACATTTGAATTTTCATTGGGAATTCGATGTTTTAGTGTAACTTTCTCAACTTTTTTATTGTTGTAAGGTGTGCATATACATGAAAATACATGATTAAATAATAGTAAATCAACTTGAGAAAAGTGGGTCATATCAAATTCAGGCCATATGCTTTTTTTTTTTTTATAAAATACTGTTTGTTGATGCAAACAAATTTCAAAGTTAATTTTAAACTATATGTTACTAGGCATAATGAATATACATAGACCTTGAAAATAAAAGTTGAGAGTAGTAGTTACCAACAAACTGACATGTTTTATTTAATATTCTTTCCGGGGCAACTTAGCCAGAACTGAGCGAGCAAGTTGGTCGCTTATTGGTTGATCTGCAATGAGTCATTTTACGATCACTCACATATACTGTAGATAGCAAATGCTTGAGGATGCTGATCTACAACACTTCCTTTTGCTGCAAAAGTGTACCAACCTGTGCAGTCTGATAATGAATCGTTTCTGAATGATGTAGAGGTTTCAAAATGAATACTTTGGAACTCTTCATTTGGCTGATCTGACTGATTCAGACAAGTTGATGAAGATGTCTTCTGCTGTTAGCAGCAACGTGGAGTTCACATCACCTTTGGACAATCAATGCTCTGGCATTTTTTTTAGCCTGTGGGTCCAAAGATTAATTTTGCTGATAAGCCAGGGCAGTCGTCGTCAACTTATCCCGGAGGATTTTTTCTACCACATGGCGTAGCATAGGAGACCAATTGGTTTCCTGTGCAAATGCAGAGAAATGCAGCCTCACCATACATTACCCGGGCAAAAACCACCACCAAAGAAATAAAAGTTTCCATAGTTGTAAACATCACCTTAAGCTTTCATTTTTTCTATCCATCAACAATTTTTATAGTATACAGGTACATCTCAAAAAATTAGAATATCGTGGAAGAGTTAATTTTTTCCGTAATTTAATTCAAACTGTGGAACTTTCATATATTCTAGATTCATTACGCACAAAGTGAAATATTTCAAGCCTTTTTTTGTTTCAATTTTGATGATTACGGCTCACAGCTCATGAAAATCAAAAATCCACTTTCACAAAATATTAGAATATTTCATAAGATCAATAAAAAAGATCTATAATATAGAAATGTCGAACTTCTGAAAAGTTGTTCATTTATGCACTCAATGCATCGTCAGGGCTCCTTTTGCACGAATCACTGCATCAATGCGGCATGGCATGGAGGCGATCAGCCTGTGGCACTGCTGAGGTGCTATGGAAGCCCAGGTTGCTTTGATAGCGGTCTTCAGCTCATCTGTATTGTTGGGTCTGGTGTGTCTCGTCTTCCTCTTGACAATACCCCATAGATTCTCTATGGAGTTCAGATCAGGCGAGTTGGCTGGCCAATCAAGCGCAGTAATACCATGGTCAGCAAACCAGTTACTAGTAGTTTTGGCACTGGGCAGGTGCCAAGTCTTGCTGGAAAAGGAAATCAACATCTCCATAAAGCTTGTCAACAGATGGAAGCATGAAGTGCTCTAAAATCTGGTAGACGGCTGCGTTGACTTTGGACTCGATAAAACATAGTGGACCAACAACAGCAGATGACATCGCACCCCAAATCATCACTGACTATGGAAACTTCACACTGGACTTCAAGAAACTTGGATTCTGTGCCTCTCCACTCTTCCTCCAGACTGTGGGACCTTGATTTCCAAATGAAATGCAAAATTTACTTTCATCTGAAAAGAGGACTTTGGACCACTGAGCAATGGTCCAGTTCTTTTTCTCCTTAGCCCAGGTAAGACGCTTCTGACGTCTCTGGTTCAGGAGTGGCTTGACACTAGGAATGAGACATTTGTAGCCCATTTCCTGGACACTGTGTGTGGTGGCTCTTGATGCACTGACTCCAGCCCCAGTCCACTCCTTGTGAAGCTCCCACAAGTTCTTGAATCGGCTTTGCTTGACAATCCTCTCAAGGCTGCAGTCATCCCTCTTGTGCACCTTTTCCTACCACACATTTCCCTTCCAGTCAACTTTCCACGAATATGCTTTTGATACAACACCCTGCGAACAGCCAGCCCTTTCAGAAATGACCTGTGACTTACCTCCTTGTGGAAGGTGTCAATGAGTGTCTTTGGACAACTGTCAAGTCAGCAGTCTTCCCCATGATTGTGGTTGTGTGTACTGAACCAGACTGAGAGATTCATGGTATTTATAATGCATAAATAGTCATTTACTCAAACTCGAAATGGAATATTCTAATATTTTGAGATACATTTTTTTGAGCTGTAGGCCGTAATTATCAAAATTAAAATTAAAAAAAATGCTTGAAACATTTTAGTTTACATGTAATGAGTCTAGAATTTTCACTTTCTGAAATAACTGACAAAAATATTGAGCTCTTCGATGATATTCTAATTTTTTGAGATGTACCTGTATATGATAGGATAAAATGTGTCAGGGGTGTTAAAGATCATGACACTGAAGAGGTTCAAGAAATCGAATCAATACTGGCATCTCTGCAACAAGTTGGGCTATGATGATCCTAGTGGAGACTGACAGTTCAAAATTTGGCCTCTCTTTGATGTGGCCAACAGGGACTTAAAGGGCAAAGTACCAGCCACACAAGGAGATGATCAATGAAAATATGATAGCTTTAGAAGGGCACTTGCTAAGCAGTACCTCTCCATAGAACCAATGAAGTGGGACCTGAAGGTCTGGGCAGCAACTGATGCCCATATTGGGTATATCATCAACTTTGATGTTTACACTGGGAGGAACTAGTGCAGAAATCACAGAGTCCAAGGAGAACACATGGTGGGGAAAAGAAAACATCTACTTTGATAACTTTTTCAGCTTTCTGGATGTTGGAAAGTTTGTTGAAGAGTTTGCATGCCTGCTTTGCTGTTTAAAAGAGCAGGAGAGGTCGGTCTGCGTGCTGACTGCCAAACAGACCACAAGCTACATCGTGATCAGAGTATTATTTCGCAGGATGTGATGTTGCTGATCTACATAGAGCATATTATGCTCTGTGGGGGGGAAAAAGGTATATGTATCTGGCATTGTTTGTGTACAACATAGCCATTGTCAGTGATTTTTGCCCTACTCTGAATCTCCCTAAAGTAGAAAGCATATTCAGGAGAATAAACAAAAGTACTACACCCGCAAAGGCTTCAGGCTAAATGTTGAGGAGAATCTGACAAGTGGCTTATGCTACAGGAAACTGAAGCCTACCAATAGAAAAAGTAACAGTCAGGTGCACCCTGACAACCAGGGCCATCACTTCCAGGATTGATTGGCAAAACCCTTTGAGGTCACGAAGTGGAGACCTGTTACTGCCAGCTCTGTACTATTCCCCTATGCAAGGCGGGATGGTTTACTGACCATGTGAACAGACATTGACTGCAGCAGTGAGTGATTTTATTCTACATCTTTTGACTTTTTGAACTTTAAATTGAATTTTTTTCTTTCTTTTCATTTTTTTTGGACATGTTTCTTTTTCGTTTGGTTTTGCTATTTCAGTCATTCCATGTTGTCTTAGTATCTATTTTAATAATTTCAATTGGGCAGGTGCATTTTGTGCAGCCTCTCTGCAAATTGCTCTTTTAACTGTAAAATTCTGAGTTGTCTGTTCCAGGATGGATTAAGTAAGTAAACGAACTATGTAAATTGTTCTAATTTGTCGGCTTTTATGAAAATGTTTAGCTAATGCAATATCCATCCAATAAATGACTGGCATCAATGGCTTATCTAATACTGTAATTAATGAAAAGTGCAGGATTTGTTGTTACCTGCCTTCTTTAGACAACTTGCGCAGAGAATTTCTCATCCATTTAGAGACATTTTTTTTTTTGTTTTTGGCGAGTGTAGAATTTAAGACCATGTATTGAAATTGAAATAAGTGTGTTGAGTTATTATGGCAAGTGCTGCAGTATGCCAGACACACACCGCCCCCACCAAAAAAGGGAATATCTATGAGTTTGCTTAATTGTCTTGATAAATAGCATCCTCTTTCTATTTTTTTTTTTCCAAGGCACAAACCAATAATTACTGTCAGTGTGATAGCGTAAAAGATATCAAAGCTAGGTCAGTAGTAAGACGATTATTTATGGCTTGAGGGCCCTCTCTGAAAACCTGAGTGCCCTTTTTAGAAATAAATTGTAATGTTTTAGAAAAAACAAGATTGTAGCTATAAAGAAATATATCTAGATTTAATACTTCATTTTTATTTGAACCAATATATAGATCAATGACATTGCAGTGTGGTATTTAATTAATTTCCTGTACGTATTTCCGTTTCATTTGAATCACTAAACTGTGTGCTAAGTCATTTGTGCTAGTTGAGTCATTCCATGACTTTTTAATGTTGTTAGTAATTTTAATCAGGTAGAGGTGCATTCTGTGCAGCCATCTTGGAGACTGAATGTTTGAGCAAATTAGATATTGATTTCTTGAGTGAAAAGGGGGGGCTGAGATTAGTTCACGCTGTTTTTACTTAGTAGCTAATACTTAAGGCTGGTGTGAAAAACTATTTGCCTGTCACGGACATTTTCCTTTAAACCTGGGTAGGCAGGTAGGCGAAATATGTTTGTTGTTCTGTTATTTGTATTACACTATTGATTAAAGCAAATCCATCAAATGGACCTTAATCATCCTTTGTGTCATGCTAGTAGCTACAAGGTGAGCAGTGTAGTGCACACATGCATGGATCACAACCAGTATGTCAGTATGTTCAGGTGATGTAAATATCGGGAGTTTTAGAAAGTACAGTAGAATCTGGATCTTTGAATACCTGAAATGAATACATTAATATCTACCCATTAACCACTTGACGAAAACAGATACATTTCTCTCAATAATGTAGTGTTTGCGAACAAAGCCTTTAGAAAACTTGCTTTTCTTAACGGTAAATTTTTCACAGATTTGATGATGTCATTTTATTGGGCTCCACCTTGTAATCTCTCTCCTACTGTTTGCATACAACCAGCATACATTGGCAAGCCAACTTAGAATTCCTTCAGCAGCGGGTGTGCATGTGTATACGTGTGTGCAATGACAACAAATGTCTATCTGCACAACATCATCTAATAGGCAAATTCTACTTTACAGGAGTCCCTCTCCTACTCCACATGGACGACAACTTATAAAACACTAAAAAGACAAATGTGATAATGTATGCAAAGAGTAGCATTTGCAAGAAAAATTAAGTCGAGAAGAAGTTTAACAAACGTTTCTTTCCAATCATTCTGCATGTCTATCCACCATGTACTTCATAAATTTATGGAAAAACTGGATTTTGAAGGTGTTTAATGATTGTATTAACATAAATATATATTGCTAAAATGGATCTCCAATTAAGGCTAGATAAATGTCTTAATAAGCTCACCGTCATGTACTTTCAGTGACCCACATGTACAGTCATGTTTTCCCAACACCTGGCCTGGTCTCTTGATGCTTCACGATCCACAGTAACTTAATAAAAACATTAAAATTCTTTTTTCTGCAATAAATAAAAGTTATGAGACAGGCGTTTGAGCAGAGATGATGAAAGTAAAACGTTGAAGTACACTGCAATGTAAGATCAAGTATTTCGATCACTGTTACTGAGAATGTCAGGTGCCTACATGTTTAGGTAAAAAAAAAATTCACAGTTCACAAATTAAACTTCTCTCTGAAAGTGTTACTTTATCATGCATGTTTCAGAAAAAGAAAGAAATTCTGTATGCATGAATCTGGGCCCAGACTCAGCTTTTTCCAGAGGTGGTTTCCAAGTCTGTCTGTCTGTCTGTCTCTCTCTCTGTCAGATACAGTGATAGATAATTTTACATATTTACCATTTTTATTGGTCACACATGATATGAAAACAATATCACTCCCAGAATGAAAATTTTTTTGACTCCTATTCCTGAAGTTAGCTTGATACTTGTTAATCTTTTGTCAAGAGCTTTAATGTTCCATTGGCTATTGGTTTTTGCATGATAGAATTTCAGGACTTTTTCCTTCCTCAACCTTGCAGCGAACTGTAAAATGTTGTGCTTCCATGCTAACAAAAACATCTTTCAGTATGATAAAATGAAATGGATTAGACAAACTAAAACAAAATGTTTCGATTTGATTGAGACTTTACATAGAGCAGGTGCTTCCTTATAGCAACAATCATTGCACATGTATTTAGCATCTTGCTTGTCTGACCCATGTATCTCACTTTATGCAATCTCTACAGCACACTGTACTGAGAAATAAAATTTAGGTTAGGTCTGTTCTCTTCTATTCTATTTTATGTTGTGTATTACCTGGCATTTTTCACAATTTTATGAAAGTTAAGGAGGTGTGACGAACGCACACCCTGCCTCTACACCCACGGGCAAGCAAGGTTGACTGAAAATAGATGATGACAAGGCAAAAACTAGCACGCATAATGTTTACTTAATGTTTTATCATAGCATAATCCTAAAGTAACTGAGTGGAAAGTAACAGTAAATAACGAATCTGGGGCTTTAATATCTGCTTAATCTTTTCTCCTTCAGAGTGGCCCAGACTGGCTGAAAACAGTCAGGCATTGATGAGTCATTTAACCCTTTTGGTGCTTAATTAAATTTTGGGCTGGAAACTTCCAATTATCCTCCAAAAAATTAAATTAGGAATTTGATTGGAGAAGTTGTGGGGCTTTCAAATAAACGAGGGTGTTCCCACTTATCGCAATAGAGGGGAAAAGAATTTTTGAAGCTGTGGGATAAATTTGTTTCTAGCATCAAATGGCTATAAATGTCAAAGCAGATGCCTGCTTACAGCAGCATAAGGGTTAATGATCACTTCTGCCCACTATACTATGGATAGTAAATTTAACCTTTTTTTTTTTTTTAAATCAGAAAATTATCTTTCACATTTCTACTTGGTGGGTCTTAAAAATTAACTCGAAATGAAATGTAGAGGAAAATGATTAACACTTTTCAATAAATAGACATAATTATATCTTTGTTTACTTGTGAACCTGTCCTTACACTGAAGTCTTGAGAAGGCTATTGAGCAGAGGTCGAGGGGTTAACTTGTGATACCTTTACCACATGTACCTGCGAAATCCCTACTAGAACTGTCTCTGTTTAACCTTGGAAAGAAACCTGCAGCAGGAGTGTGCTGCAAATGTGGCCATCTGCCGCTATGATATTGATAAAATTCTATATTTAATGGCACTATATTCAAATGTTCTTTGTCCATTTTCTCTCTTGGGTAGCCTGAGCATTTGTTGCTCAAAATAGCTTTAGATGTTTGCACAGAAAATTGTAAATGACTGCCTTTAAAATGAATGATGTTTCAAAACTATCACGAAGCATCAAGATGCCTCATGCTTGTGGGTTGAGACCTTTCTTAATGGCAACGGTTACATTGTGCATGAACATGCCTACCAGAAGTTGTCTTATACCCCATATAGGAAGCACCAGATATAAGTCTTGGTCAGACCAACTCTGTTATGATGCAGCATTAGAAACAACACAGATGGCTACACAATCTACAGAATAGCTATGTAAATAATCCCGATTGCTGTGGGACCATTGCACACCTTAGCAATTTTTACAAGCATGTGGTTAATGTCACTTACTTGCGGCTGATGTCATTTTCTTAGATGGGTCATGGTCCAGTGGATAATTTTGCCTGTTTAGTAACAGCTGGCAGTGCTCCAAAAATGCAGTCCAACTATACTTCCAGGTTACCATTATGTTGCTATTGGAAGCAAGCCACATCTTTGTTTCTGTTTTTTAAATCAGTTTAACACGCCATCAAATTGCTGCTGTCTTTCTACATATCACAACAAAAGTGGATATTGGTTTCACAGAAAATATTGCATGGGTGGATGTTGGATTTTTGGCTAACCGCTGTGATTCTTGGTGTTGGGACCACTGAAGATTACATCAAAGAAACTGCAGTTAGTGCTTTTTTTCTATCTGTTTTATGCATTAAAAGTCTGTGAATATAACTTAGAAGCATAAAAACCTAATACATAGAAGTTGATCACTCCAATTTAGGTGGACTGACTTTGATTTTGATCGCCATTCTCTACAATTTTTGGTTAACAAGTTGGAAATTCAGACTTTAATATTTATCAACCAGTAGTATTTGTTTTAAAAAATTGTTATATTTTCAGCAATTTATGTTGGGATGTGCTGGGGTGTGTCCGTGCATTTTGGAAATCAAAATGTAAAACTTTCACATTGTGCAAAGTTTGTGTGCAACACTTGTTCCCACGTCACAGAGCGAATAGTGATTTTCAGAAAAGCACACGAACATTTCTGTGGTAATCTGCACCTGAGCTGAAGATTTTTTTCCGCTCATGACATTGACTGACCAGGGGGAAAACCCAGTTCCAGCCAAACATTGGAATAGATATGTCAAGTGGTCTTGTGTCACGCAAGGTGTTCATGTCTGCTGGAGGCAGTCCACAACTGGGACCCTTCAAAGGATGTCAGAAATGCTAAAAGCGACACATACATTTTCCCTCCCTCTCCAGTGTTGCTGGTCACTTATTAAATGTTTATAAATAGGAATCAGATAGTTTTTTTTTGCCCCTTCTGGATTATATCTTTTGATTATGATGGATTTGCTTCAAACACTTGAATAAAGATTAAGGAATATGAACTGATTAACGAGCAAGTTTGGAAAAGTATAAGTTTCATAAATACTTAACCTGATTTTGAACATATGACATTGTTTATCAGGGATATGATCTATGTGCAAATGAAAATCATCTTGTGGAAAGTTCCAAAATGATGCCAATTTTAGGCTTAGAACGTAGGCAGTTTCTTTCATTGTCAACATTTTCTGGGCAGTGTATGCCATTGAAACTACCTAGATTACTACAACACTGCTGTCGCTTAAACTTGCCTTTTGGTTCATAAGTCGGTACTCCTCGTCTCGGAAACTTGAATCTCTGTTAGCAGCACATTAGCTGCCACATCTGCCAAACAGCTTTGCTATCCCCAAGAGGCCTGGTACAAAACTCTCCAGAAATGGTTTATAAAAGATGGAGCCTCAAGTCTCATTGCAACTAACTGAGAATTAATGAATTGTAAAATATGTTTGGTTTTTTTTTTGTCATTGATCCAACTAATCCGAGATGCTAGCAAAGTTGCTTTTAGTGCAGAGAAATAATTTTAACATCTAATCCATTCATACAAATCAAATTATGTATCTATTATTTTTCACTGATAGTAGATTTTGAAGTTGTAGGCACAATTGTCTAAAATCACCTTGGTCTAAAAGCACTCCGTGCGATAAATGTCGACCACAAAAGGATATAAACAACAGTCGTGTGTTGTATTTATTTTTTATAGAATAAAGGCAGTTGATCCGCTGTCTTTTGTATGGTCCGTACAGACTTTCTATGTATTGCATGTGATCCAGTTTGCGTAATCCGCCACCCTGGTCCCTTGGGCTGGCGGATTACGCAAATTCTACTGCGTGAGAGAGTCCCGAGTCATTCAGAAACATTTCGAGTCGACCTTCAAGTCACTCAGTTGATATGAAAACACGTTCTTTTGTAAAAATAAAATCTCAAAATTCGCTAAAGTAGAATAAATCCTTATTTGCTACTTTCCGTTTTAGACGAATTAGATAATGGACTTGAAAATGCAGTGGTCAGTATACAAAATCACGATTTCACAACAATCACCCTTCCACCATGGATGAATCGCACTCAGCAATTGTCGTTAGTTTTTAAAACACAGTTTGCTTCAAGCTTGGCCCAAACAATATCACCCCTGCACTGCGATTAAGTCCTAGTCAGTCGTCGTGTTTAAAATAATTTCAAATTAGATCAGATGCTTGTAGACGGAGGTTTATCACGATGTTTGTGATAAGTGCGGTAGTTGTTTGCAGGCAACTCTATTTTTTTACAAGTCTGCACTTTAATAATGATGTCGTTTGATTTAAAATAGAACTGCGAACCATTTTTCTGTCAGCATCATTGGCTGTTTGTGTTTTGTAAAACATCAGCATGTACTTGTTGCTACAACATAAACGTGCAAATAAAAATGTAAGGGGTGGCCATAGACTCAAAAAAATGGTGACTTCATGTCTCACGTGGTCAGGAAATTCTAAAGCTGGTTCTTCGCGGGAATCCTGTTGATACGTAATCTGGAGAAACAGTGATTGTCAGTTACATATGCTAATTCATAGTTAATTTCTAGCAGACCATGTACAGTTAGGATTTTAAGTAGTTTACATACGGAGTAATCATCTGCATCTTTCTGACTATAATTTTTATTAACTTAGTCTGAAATGAGAGTTAATGTGAATACTACTACAAATCATGTGTTTTCTGAATCATATATATATATTGCATATACTGCATCTTTAATCAGGAGTGTTTCCTTGTTGTTTTCTGTTCTGTTATGGCAGGGATTACTTTCAAATGTAAATCAATTAAAAGTTTGGTGAAAGGAAAATTCTAAATCAAATGGTTATTGCTGAAAAAGAAGCAAAGAAACTACAAAAAATAAAATTAGGAGGCTGACAATTCCAACTTTAGTGTAATACAATTGATAATAGGAATAAGAGTTTAAAATGCTTTTGGACAATTTCTGAAACAAAATTATAAGTAGTATAGCTATCATTTTGATGACAAAAATGGCACTAGTGGATGTTTTGAGCAAATAATTTAATTTTTAACAAATATAAAATGCCATTATGAGAAAAAACATCTCAAACAATTCAGTACAGCAGATTGATATATCAATTCCAGCATGTTTAAATTTTATCATTTATTTTCCAGTAAAACTCGTATTCTTTTTATTCCAGTGGTTTGTTAACCAAGATAGACATTTAATAGTCATCTGTAGACTTTCATCGTGTTAAATTAGAAAAAAATCTGTTAATTCGATTGAAAATTGAACATTGATAAATAGTAAGACAGATCTCTAAGTATCCTCTCTCTCTCTCTCCCTCTCCCCCTATCTTTGTATTCATTTCACTGATAGTTATATTATTTGTTGTTCCGGCCCTGCTAGGATAGATTTTCTTGATATTAGGTTTATTTTGAATCCTGCTGCAATGGCTTACTGGGCAGAGCTTTTCAGTATTACACACATTCTTAGAAAAATAACTGCTCCGCAAGAGAGTTCTATAAATCTAAGTAGAGAGCTAGTTGGTTAGTACAAAGGGGAAGGAGGCTTGGACCGAACTCTTGCTTTGCGACTTTGTGCAGCCCCTCTTTGGATGACCAGCCAGTTTGTTTGGACACTTGACGCCACATGTACTAAGCACAATTTTACGGCAGTTGTTGGAAGAAGTTTTTATGTTCTGTCCCTTTCAGCTTTAATATATTTCATAGAATAAGGTTTAGTTTTGACGGGTTGCATTACTTAGTAATATCTCAGACCCTTGTAAATTAGTATAGCCAGGGACATCAGTAAAAACATTGAATTAGTTTTAACAGTTTCTTTGAATCATCTGGTACTGGTTTGGAGGAAACCCTAAATATGACAGAGAACTTTGCTTTATTTATGTTTTGGATAACTAGACATATTTGCCCGAAGCAGTCTAAATTTGCTGCTTATATCAAATATATATTTTCAAGTGTTTGTGTGTTACTTTCTCATGGCAGAACCATAGCACTTAGAGGCCCCATGTTGGATGTGCAAGGATCTAAGCTACCGCACGTTAGCCTGAAGCCATTTTCCCCCTGTGCAGCACAAGGTACCCCCCTCCATCCTTTTTTATTCTCCTTTGAAAAGACTTTCCAATGACCAGTAGATAGCCAGACAAACACAATCTCCGGGTTTTTATCTTTTGTTGGCTGGACAGAGAAATTTCAGGAAAATGTGGTTGCTGAAGACTAATTTATGGTTGACCAACTTCCTGGATATAAAAACCAAATACAGACTGGCTTTGACAACAAGTCGGTAACTACAAGTGGCAAATGTAAAAGTTGATAAGATAATAGCTATAATTGAAAAATATGAAAAAGGCGTTTATCAAGTGTGCATTATGGTATCCTCGTGGCGGGGAATGGAGTAAGACATGATGATGCAGACACCATGACCAAGTAGAAGGGAAGAGTCTACTTGAACTGTGGGGTGGAGGCAGGAGGACAGATAAACACTTAAAAAATATATATTATTATTATTATGACAAAAAAAGATAACATTTCTAGTATCTAAGAGTGAATAACAACATGGCAGATTAGTTGTGGTTAGTTAAGGATCAAGTGTTTTAAGTTTAAATAGAATATGTCATAGACCTTGAAAAAAAATAGAACTTATGTTGAAGGATAATTAATGTGAATCTACTATTTTATAGTCCATTTAATGCAGAAGAGCAATTGCTAAGCAGTCACCTTTTGCTATTTTCACATCTTTTGGGGGTACATTCTGCTCCCACCCTTAGTACTACTACAGCAGATTCCTTCCTTCCTACTCTCAGCAATATTCTGAGAATCTGTGTTCTCCACCTTAACTTCCATGTCAGTATTTGGGTTGCAAGCATCTCTTGCCCCACCTGTGTTACCTCTGATAGTATTATTTGGAAGGCTTCTCTCAGATAACCCTATAACTCTTCCGTATAGTATCACCACCATTACACACAATGTTGTTTGAGTCTCCAAGTCCTGATCTTTCTGCATCAAAGATTTCTTGCTAGCTTTTCACTACATCCTGTACTTCTGAGTACGCATGCCTTTTATTTTCTAGATAAGTCTTCAGTTATAGGATTAAATAGAAACACTTGCAAAACAACCTAAGATTAGCATCATTGCACACCGAAACATTCGATTTCGCGACTAAAACTTGTGATAATGACAAGGAAAGATAATTCAAAATGTGAGTTTCTTTTACTTCTAACAACATAATTGAGAAAAGCCACAAATAACTGTCTACTCTGTATAAGCAACACAATGTTCTGTTCTGTTATTCTAATTGCATGTTTGCTAACCAGTTTATTCTGTTATAAACAATACTAATCTTGCAGGGTTATAATTATTCTTAGACCTGTTTGAACCCCTAAACCAATATATACTTTGCCTTGTGACCTAGTTCATCCCAATGGAAACACCTCGGTACTTCAGGATTAACCTTTATTTATCAGATTATCTGGGCTTAGACAAACAAAGCAGTATGACTAACAGGTTTACTGTTCTTTTTCACAAGCTGATAAAGCATCAGACAGTCAACCTATCAATTTAGTACATGTTCTTTAAATTTCTGTTGCACCTCACCAGAAAATGACCTTTTACATATTTCCTTAGGCCTTTACGCGGTGAGCATGGCTTTAGTATCTAACCATTTGCTGAGTTAAGAAGCCTTGGCAAAAACTGTTTGGAAGAACCACACCTAAATTGGTTCAGTATTAAAGAACTTTTCTCTATAACCATCTCTTGCAGTTAAATTGAACCTAGCCAATAAGACTTTTTAAAGCCTGTCAGTAATCTGTGATATCTCTGGCCTTTATTCCTAAGTACACCTGCAGAGCTTTGTTTATAAGACAAGATAAGATGTTACTTGGCCATCCCTGAACTTAAGGATACCTTTCAGATCTCAAGAAGGTAACTGTCTAGGTCATCTGGAAAATTGCTAAATAATGTCTATCTAATGAGAGGAAAACTATATATTACTAACACTTTAGAGGTGGAGTAGGCTTGAGTTCTTTTTATTTTCTAACTTGCTATGGTGCAATTTCATAGCCAGAATCTCCAACTCTATTGTTCTCTCTCTCTCCTCTTTGAATGTATGTTTTTGCATGTTTCTTTCACCTCCATCGACCAGTGATATTTGTTGGGATTTCTGTAATACTTTTAACAAGAGCTTAGTGACCAACTATACTTTATAGTGCAATAAAATGGCTGGATAGTTAGTGCGATGCTAGCCACTTTTACCCTTCTCATTTATGTATATTCAGTTTGGAAGAAAAAAGTTTTTAAAATAGATTTACCTCTTGTTTTCAGATTTAATTGCTAAATAGTGCTTGTGAATTACAACTACAGCTATGCCACGTAGACAGTCTGGCAGTTCGGCTGGAACTCGGAGGAGTCCCCGTGCTGCAGTCAAGGCTTCAGCATCTCCAGCCCCCACTCGCAGTCAGAGTGCTCGTGGGTCCAGAACACCAGTTATCCAAGTTAAACCATCTGGTAGTTCTTCTCCAAGAGGCAGGTAAGTTTTTGACTTTTGATAACTACCTGTATTGTGTGTATGTGTTTAGGGGAAAAAATCTTCATTGTTCATGTTGTGACAGTTTTATCGTTTAAACAGATGAATGAGCAGTGTTGGAAACTAACAGAAGAGCTTTCAGCACTGGACATTTTTTTAAAAAAATTAGGTTTAGCCCAATAAGCAAACAAATTATTAGTCTTTCCAAAAAGTTTAATTTTAAGACAGGATCTGCAGATAGGTAATTAAGAAAACAATTATTGAATATCTTATACAAAACACGAAGATAGTGGGAATCAAATTTCTATAAATACGGATAATTGTTTGTTCTGATGTACTGGAAATATTTTCTTGCTGGCATCTGCCATGTTTGTTGTTTTATTTACATTTGTAAACCAAAAAAACAGTTTCAGGAAGCACTCTTCAAATGATGCATTTCATGCTAAAATTACCTATGTTTTTAATGTGATGTTCACATGTTGAAACCCAATACCAGCAGCAACAACAACAACAACAACAACAAAAGTTTTAAATATTACCCTTTTTGCCGTGATGCGAATCTATCAGTCCTTGAAACAGAGATGTGATTGTATATTTAGTTTTTGGAGTTGTGTTATGCGAGTCCAAACCTTTAAGAAAATAAGTAAAAGAGAAGTTGCTGCAAAACAACAACTTGAACAGTTTTGTGTGTGTAAAGAAAAAATTTGCTAAAAGCCGTGATTGATATAGATTTTCTTTGTGCGTGTAAGGGAAATTAGAAAGAAAAAAAAGAGTATAGGTTTTCATTTGAGTTTTCCCCATAACCTTACTCTAAAACTCAATAAAAGATTAGGTATGTGGAAAGGTTGAACTTGGCCTCCTAAAATTTTTTAATGTTAATTTTATTTCTTATTTGGTGCTTGATTAACAATATCTCATCCCTAGCAGGTGTGAAGATATCTTTCATGCCAAAAATCTGAATCTTAATAGTGGAGGAGAGTAGTTGTTGTTTGTTGTCTTTTACACACACACAAAGGGGAATAAATTAATTAATAACATAAGCTGAACCAGATCTATTCCAGTAATGTCCACAAGCTTACGACACAAATCTGCACGATTTACCTACTCTTCTGGTATGCAGTAAATTTAAATGTAGAGAGGCTAGGACAAGATGGTAACTGTTACTATGATTGATCTAGGGAAGGGAAAAGCAGCCCAACCAGAAATGGAGGAGGCAGGGTTGGATGGCTGGCTGGCATGTCAGCTGCCTTTCTGTTAGTCTCTCACAGATTGATGTAGATCATTGAAACAGAAAATCAAGAGATTTTTTTTATATCAGTCATTACTTAAGGAAATATAGAAATTGTAGTTGTACATAGCTTTATAAATTTTATAAGGATTGTTTAAGTTTGTTTAGATTTGTTGAAGTTTCATTTCATGATTAAGAGAATTGTGTTCATATTTAAATGTAGTAATAATATTAATAGTGTAACTGGGAAATATTTCCATGTGTACTGTTTGTGTAGGCTGCCATTGGTGTCTTCTAAGCTAATACATTGCAGCAGTTTTCATTGATGATGATAAATACATTAGAGAAGCTTTTGGGTATTAGTTTGATAATATTTGAACACTGCAAGAGGTGTGCCATCTTGATTGTGGATGTAAGTACTCATCTTTTGAGTGTATAAAGCTAGGCTGAACATGGCATATTCAGCAGTTTCTCCTTTGATAAAGGTTGGACAACAACTAAAATACCCCAGTAGGGGTGTTTAGTTTTTGGTTTATAAATTCATTTTAAGTCAACTCTGTATACAATTTATAATAATTTCTTAGCTTTAAATGATTTACCATAATGTTTTTTTAAATGTCAGATTCTTTAGCAGTGTGATCTAGAAAAATATATGCTTAGCAGTACTGAATAGCTTTAATTTCATCTACTCACATTTAGACTGGAATCAGATGAAATAGCAAAGGCCTTCCTTTGAACTTTTAAAAGATAGCAAAAGGTTAGTTTCTAGAATATGGTGGCTATAGAGGTCACTTGGGGGGAATTTCATTAACATAGTGCAGCAGTAGCTAAGGAATGTCTACCAAGAAGCATTTGGTAGATAAATAAATGAAAAATTGATAATGATTTGAATTATGAAATTAGTTAAGAGAAGTTAATTTTTTTTCTTTTTCTTTTTTAATATCATTCTGCTACACTTGTTAATACTGGTGCTGTCTTCAGTACTCTGCATGGACTTTGAGATTGTATAGATTTTAATAAATGCATCTGTTAAAAACACATAAAAGACCAACACCTTATAAAGAATTTTTCTTTTAGCTATGCTATAATAAGTTTGTTATTCTTCCTAAAATTATGTTCTGTAATTTCTTTGTGTCACTTATGGCTGTTTTGCATCCTCATATCATTTATACCATGTGCTCTATGCAGATAAATTTCTCTGTTCTGAGCCTAATATTTCATTTGCCAGTTAGTGTAGGGACAGATGCCTTCTGTCTCTAAAAAGCAACCAGGTGAGCAGAGTGAAAGAAAATTGCTAGCATTTGAGAGATTCATTTTTATTGCGTGAAGATCTAATTTTGAAGTCTGGGCTGTGCTGATAACAGTGGTCAACAAATTTAAACTTTTCATCTGGTTCAGAAACAAAAATACCTGTGGTTAATAATTTTGAGTATGCTGAGCTGAATAATCAATCTGAGTGTATTATATAAGTACAACCAAAGCCATCTTGGATTTCCATTTGTATTCAATAGGTGTATCACACTGCAGCATTCAGCAAACATTTATCGTCATGCTGCTATTCCATTTTCCTTGGTAGCAACTCTCTGTGATGGGGATGTTTGATGGAATTGATCATTGCGCTCAGCATTAACATCTCCCCAGTTTTCAGGGAAAAAAATTGAGGTGTGAGTTCAGTGATGTCTGGCAGCTGATGGCTCCTGCACAAGTTTGGCATAACTTTCTGCATTGTGGTTACCCAAAAAATTGTCATCTTCTTTGAAAGTAATCCATGATCCAAACTCCTCCTGAGGGTCCTTCATCAGCCAGAATGTCACGGATCTGGGATCCCACGAAAATTCCTTCCTTCAGTTTAGCATCACTGCACAAAGTTTTTCATTGACTGTAGCTTGATGTACAATGGTGGTAGGTACACATTCTGTGAGCTCTCAAGTGGTTAACATTGTACATTTTTCTCACCAGGAATGTAATTCTCACGTGGAGGAGCTGTCTTTCCTCTGGTAGTGTTCTTTTATGGCGCAGATGTCCCACAGACATAAGAAACAGCAAAACTTCGTAAAGCCACGTATGTGCCATTGAAATTCAGTATATTTGATCAGTTTAAATACCATGACCATATTCTCATAGGACTCCCTTAGGTGACCCAAGTGACCATTGGCATGCTAGGTAACTGATTTCAATTAAGAAGAACAGCATTCGAACTGGTTTTGAAACTGTCGATAAAAAGATGCCACTCAGATGGATTGTGCTTATGACCTTTGTGCACCGAATAGACCACTGACATCACAGCAGTAACACCCTGACTGCTCCACATTGAAGAACTGCACGAAACTCTCATTACGCATTCTGAAAAAAGTAACTTTTACAGTTAATTCTACTTGTATAATAGATTATCACAGTTGATGTATTGTCCTGACACTGAAGACCACTAAGTTTGAAGAATTTAAACACAATAAATTGTAACCAAAGACCAACACACCATAGACCAAGGAATACAACTCTGTATATTTAAACTGTGATGCAAGTGAACAAAAACAAATCAAGGGTGCTTGTCTCCATTGACCAAAAAGCCCAAATAGGATGAAAGAAAGCCAAGCGTGAAATGACATAACAGTTAACTATAGTGCATTCCTATAATAAACACTGATTACAGTTCAAGCATCTAAGTAATCAATATTTTTAAAATTAGATGTGATGCAGTAAAACTAAGGTTCGACTTGTAATCAGCATGCTGCAGTTAGTAAGAAATACCCAATATGATTCATGAACCAAAGACCTTGTTGTTGAGTGTAATTTTATTATTATTCCTTTTAAAATCTCTCATTATACAAATATCCACATCATAACCCTCCCAAAGAAAAGGAAAAAAAAACCCACCTAAAACACTTGCATATGAGCAGTGTCTGAATGTGTATTTGTATAATTTCAGAAGTATTAAGAATTCTTCTAAAGAGAAACCAAATGAAAAGGCATCACCTTTCCCAGGACGACGAGGAAGGAGCTTAAGTCGGAATCAGACCAATGGTACAGTGATTTATTTAGATCCTTTTGTCTTTATTGTTATACAAAATATTTGACTGCAACAGAATGTGGTTTGTTCTATGTTTTGCAATAATATCACAGTGCCCTTATAAGATAACTCAAACATTTATCAGTAATACCAAAATTTTATATTAATTAGGCCAGTTGACCTAATAATCTGATACATTAGAATCTGGCATTTCTAGATTGGTTGGGACCATGTGCAAGATTTTGGATTTAAAAACAACTTTCTATGAAAATCCAAATGCTATTTTAATTCAACACATTTACACAGAATGAAACCTGTTTAACATGAAAAATTTGCTTTCTGTACTTTTAGATGAAGTCAGGTATATTACTTTCTTTCATTGTACCAAATCTTCCCGGGTGCCATTATCCTAAAGCTGCTCATTCAGCTTAATTTATTTTGATACACCTATTCTGGCACACTCTTCAGAGCTGAACGACTTCTAACATCTTCACTTAATATTTTGCTCTGATTTGCTGCAAGAGTTTTGTTGTACTTAGGCGGGTTATCTGCATCCAGTGCATGGCTAAAAAAAAAAACTGCACAACCTACTTTCGTCATGGTTATAAATTAGATTTTTTGAACAGCTCAGTTTCTAAAACTTCATGGAAAGAATTTCAAAATAGCTCCACTGCATTGACATTACAAAGAGTTATTCCCCCCTTCATGCTTAATTGCTGGATTTCCATGTTGGTGCTGCAAATTTATCAGTTACTCTGATTGTGTTGAATTCCAAAATCCTCAGCATTCATTTTTTAGTTTGTGGGATTTTTCCCATATGCAAAGATTCAAACAGTGGCACTTTTTCCCTCCCAAAATAACTTCTTTTTTTTTTTAAAAAAAAAAATAGTTTTTGGCTGGTGCTTCTTCAGCGATCTGTCAGAACTACAGTTAACTGACTTTATGCAAACCTCTAGTTAGATGCTAAACAATTAAATTTCTATCCTGAATAGGAGCTGGAATTCGATACTGACTGTTCATGGATTTGTCTTCGAGTGTTCATTGCATTAGCGTAGCTTAGTAATAATGACCGCAAAACATTTAGCTTTTTTGTAATTTGTTCGCATGTCCCTCCAAAAATGATAATACCAGTCCTAGTATTGAGTTTAAAAATGTAGGTATATAAAACCTAATTTGTTAGAGCTACTTGGCCATTTTGCTGCTGTTTTTTCTCATTTATTTTCTTAGCAATATAATGGTGAACCTTGGTTGTTTAGTATCTAATCAGTAGAGAAAAATAGATGAAAAGTGTGGTTTTCCCAAGAACATACAGATGATTTCCTGAAAAAAAAAAGCCAAGAGTGCTACTTACAGGGTTCTTAATCATTACTACACTGCAATTAGTATTAATTAATTAAATAAAACGAGACTATTTCTATTTGTATATTTTTTTGCAATTTTCCCCTTGTCCCAGCAAGGATTAGTTTTTTGGGGTAGGGATGATATTTTTCAAAATTGAAAGTGCCGTGTTACCTATTCCAATCCTCAGTGCATCATGCAAATGCTGATCAGGCATGGGAGAATGCAATTAAGATTTTACAAATTTCATTGTTGAGAAAGTTTGCTTGCACAACTATGTGCTGCCCAAAACCTTAATGAATCCTTGTGAAAGTTTTGATGTTGGTGTAACTACTTTCTGCAAAAGAAAAAGGAAAGAGAAAAAATTGACAAGTTGCCTTTTTTTTTTCTTCGAAAAGTCATAGCTCTGTAAATCAGTCTTCGGGTGCATCGTCCATTTCTGCTTTAGAGGGGTTCTGGAAGACCCGCAGCTCTTTGCTGTGCTTATTGAAGTCCTACAATCTCTCCCAGAACTCTGATAGTTATTTTCCAACAAGCTTTGCATCTCTGTTGGCTGGCAGTTCGGGAGTGCTGATTGTTTCTTGATGCAGCACTAAAGCGGACAAAGTAACCAGATGGATTGTGAAAAGGTTCTAGTTTGGCTTCAGAAGATGTTTGTTGCTGAACGCACCACAGATAACTTTGTCCCCCCCCCCCTGTAGTTTTGGATTTGGTTCATTAAAGTAAGTTGTCATGTTCACCAAAAAAGAGAGATTCCAGGGGATTAGTCAGTTTAAGCACAGGTTTCAGGACCGACCCCCCCCCCCCCCATCTTCAATGATCTATGATGGGGAGAGAGAACGACATGTCAGCATCTCCTTTAGGTTGTGTAGATTTGCTGGTTGTGAACATGAAGTATAAAAAAGAAAAATGTTTGGCAAAAAAATTTTAACGAGGCTAGAAGCTGAGGATAAGAAATGCATTTTCTGGAATCTAGATGAAGAAACTACTGGTTTAGTGCAGATACCTTATAATTTAGAGGGAGAATTTTTGATGCTTTGACTTAAAAATTGCAGATAAATATATTTCTCATCTTGTCTAACTTGTATTAAACAGTGGTCCACATTTTAATAATGCAGGATGGTCTCAACCTCATCCTCAGTTATCTTCTCTTCTATCAGGCAAGTGTATCCATAATAGACAAACTCTTCCTGTTTAAAGAATGTACACACTATTGTATTGTCTCAGCTGTGATTAAAGGAAGAGTCAGCTGTGATCTTTATAAGGCTACTCTAGATTTTATGCTGTTACAAACCAGATAAAGGATGGTGACTGCTATAATAATGGAGAACTTATTTTATTTTTTTAATGAACATTCTTGTTTGTTTAGAATAAGGATTGTGTGTACATCTTTCATCTGAAAGATTTGACCTAAGGTCTAGTAGCTTGTCTACAGACTATAAATGTATTTATTTCTTTTCTGTTTTTCATTTTAGAAAGCAGCACAAAAAGCAGTTTGTCTGCTGCAGCAGCTGGAAGTAAGAAGATTACCCGAGCTGTTTTGCAGAAGGCAGAGACAGAGAAAGTACCACGGAAGAGAGGCAGGAAAAGTACAACACAGAAATCTGCTAGAAATCAGTCACAAAAGAAGAAACTAAGAAAGCAATCAGGTGCTCGGAAAAGACAAACTGGAATCAAAATAGAGGCAGAAGAACTGCTTTTAGGTGAAGGGGAAGAGGAAATGGAGCAGGAAGAGGCCCAAAAAGCAACAGATGATAAAGCAGATGAAGTGAAACCAAAAGCCAAGTCGTTGACTAAACAGCAGTTGTCACAGCAGCAGTCAGCCAACAAAAGAAGATTGACAGAGGAGGCAGTGTGTGGTGTCAGTCCTTCACTAAGGTCCAAGAGGAGGAAAAAGATTCCAGAACCAAATGTAGAAGTGGTGGTGAAGAAGTTAGATGAAAATTCCAAAGAACTAGCAAAAATTGACATAAAAGAGAAGAAATTGGACATGGGTGAAAATGTTTCAGAAATAGAGAAGCGTCCTTCAAAGTTTCATAGGAAATTTTCTGTAGAAAATGTCACCGTGGTGATAAACAAAGATGACATAACAAAAAGGCATCTACTTACAGAGGCAAAAGGAGAAATAGCAGTTAGAGAAGAAAGAACGCAAAAACTATTAGCAACTTCAGATATAGAAGTGCCAAGGACAACTCAGAATGAGAATAGTGTAACAGAGGAGGAGGCAATGGAAGTGGAATACGAGGCAGCAGTGAACAAATCTGAAGAAACAAAACTAAGTAAACTCAGAGGTAGACAGACAGCTAATGAGGTTGATGAAAAAGTTAAGATTGAAGCAGAAAACAGGTTTAAGCAAAAGGTTGAAGACAAAATTGTGGAAGAAACTGAAGAAAAGACAAAGAGAGAGGCAACATTAAAGGATCAGAAAGATGCAGAAGAAAGGGCTCAGACTAAGAGGGAAGAAGAAAAAATGAAAAAAGAAGCTGAAGAGAATACCAAGAGGGAGGCTGCAGAAGAAGAGAAGGCCAGGAGAGAGGCTGCGGAGGAAGAGAAGGCCAGGAGGGAGGCTGCAGAAGAAGAGAAGGCCAGGAAGGAAGTTGCGGAAGAGAAGGCCAGGAAGGAAGCTGCAGAAGAAGAGAAGGCCAGGAAGGAGGCTGCAGAAGAAGAGAAGGCCAAGAGGGAAGCTGCAGAAGAGAAGGCCAGGAGGGAGGTTGCAGAAGAGAAGGCCAAGAGGGAAGCTGCGGAAGAAAAGGCCAAGAGGGAAGCTGCGGAAGAAAAGGCCAAGAGGGAAGCTGCGGAAGAAAAGGCCAAGAGGGAAGCTGCGGAAGAGAAGGTCAAGAGGGAAGCTGCCGAAGAGAAGGCCAGAAAGGAGGTTGCTGCAGAAGAAGAGAAGGCCAGGAAGGAGACTGCTGCAGAAGAAGAGAAGGCCAGGAAGGAAGCTGCTGCAGAAGAAGAGAAGGCCAGGAAGGAGGCTGCTGCAGAAGAAGAGAAGGCCAGGAAGGAGGCTGCTGCAGAAGAAGAGAAGGCCAGGAAGGAGGCTGCTGCAGAAGAAGAGAAGGCCAGGAAGGAGGCTGCTGCAGAAGAGGAGAGGGCCAGGAAGGAGGCTGCTGCAGAAGAAGAGAAGGCCAGGAAGGAGGCTGCTGCAGAAGAAGAGAAGGTCAGGAAGGAGGCTGCTGCAGAAGAGAAGGCCAAAGAGAAGGCTGCTGCAGAAGAGAAGGCCAGGAAGGAAGCTGCTGCAGAAGAAGAGAAGGCCAGGAAGGAGGCTGCTGCAGAAGAAGAGAAGGCCAGGAAGGAAGCTGCTGCAGAAGAAGAGAAGGCCAGGAAGGAAGCTGCTGCAGAAGAAGAAAAGGCCAGGAAGGAGGCTGCTGCAGAAGAAGAGAAGGCCAGGGAGAAGGCTGCTGCAGAAGAGAAGGCCAGGGAGAAGGCTGCAGCAGAAGAGAAGGCCAGGGAGAAAGCTGCTGCAAAAGAAAATGCAAGAAAGGAGGAAGCGGAGAAGAGTGCCAAGGAGGCTAAAGAGAGGGACAAAAAGGAAGCAGTGGCTAACGAAAGAGCTAAAAAGGAAGCAGAAGAGGCTGAAAGGGTTAAAAAGATAGAACAGAAGGTCAGGGAAGCTGCTGAAGAAAAAGCTAGGAGGGAAGTTGTAGAAAAGGCCAGGAAGGAAGCTGAAGAAATTATGAAAGCAGCTGAACTTGCAGAAAAAGTGAAAAAAGAAGTTGAAGAGAAAGACAGAACTGAGGTAGATTGTAAGTCAGGTGCGCTAGATATTAAACATAGGCAATCGGAGATTACTATAAATGTCAATACATCAGCAGTGGAAAAAATTTCAGTAGAACACATTTGTAAAGATAATTCATCATTATGTCAAAACACTGAATCCAAAAGAAATGCTGAAGGTAGTAGTGTCTCAGATAAAAAAAACATTGAAAGTGCAGCTGATATTTCGAATGGTTCAAATATGGGAGAAAGATTGAATGTGAAGAGTAGTGTTAATACAGATCAAGAATGCCACAGAAAACGTAAATTTGATTCTGTGGAGGGCTCATTGGTGGAGGAAGGAGATGGCATTTCTTCAAAGAAGATGCGAACAGCAGATATTATCACTAGTGACAATACACTGGCAGAATCACCTGTTGCAAATGGGAAGAAAGTTGGCATTGTGGAGCCACTGACTGAATCTAGTGTCCCCTTGCCAGAAGCTATGGAGGTTGACACTCTAAATACATTGACATCGGATGTTGCTGATAGCACAAATAATATTCCTGTTTCTGACAGCACGTTGATACCACCAAACATAGCAAAACAAACACAGATTCCATCTGAAAATAATGATCCAAAGCTGGTTTGTAATCCTTCAGCAAAAGGACTTGGAAATGCTGGCAAGGATAGAGTTAATTTTTGTGATAGTCAAGGTGGATGTGCTGGGGACATTTTGCTTTCCCGGAAATTGATACATAATCCTGTTTCAAACCGGGACAGCACAGACATGAAAAGACAGTTTAGTGTAGTTTCCTATAATATTTTAGCGGACTGTCATTTCACAAAAAAGCATGTTTATCCTGAAGAGGAACTGCATTTTCTGGAGTTAACTTCACGCCACAAGCGGTTAATGCATGAGCTCCGTTGCTTTGATGCTGACATTCTCTGCTTGCAGGAAGTGGCGCCAGAATACTATGGAAAAATTCTTTCACCTGACCTGCATAGGTAAGTGGCAATATAGAATGTGATTACACTTCTTTAATAATCTCTCGTTTTCAACAGTGTAGGTATGCCGAGTGCCTGGAAATGATTCATTCGCCTGGGGTTCTGGATGTTGGTGAAACTAGTAGGGATGTCATCGTCATTGTTGATGGTTCATTTTCATTTACTTTTTTCTTTCTTTTTTTTTAAAAGATGTACATGCGACAGACTCACTCATAGTGTAGTTTTTAGTTGTTTATTAGCATGTACCTCACCTGGTAGGAGGTGCTTTGGCACCTGAACATCATGCTTTCAGGCCAGGGACACATTCATATCTAGGGAGTGTTCTGACGGTGGTGGCTGCTGTTGCCAGTTCTTTTGTGTCATTTTATAAACCTACAAGGGAACCCAAAAAAAAAAAAAAAAAACACTAGCCGGGAAAAAAAGATTTCAGCTGTTTGTCACTTTAAACAGTAACCCCAGTATAAAGCTTTGCTGACTTTGGCCGCCTCAATGAAGGGATCTACACTAAATTCAGATGAGGAGTGGGAAGAAACTGGAGCTTTAAGGAAAAAAAACCCATGTAGAAGAGGTTGGTACAAAAGAGCCAGAATATTGCCATGCTGACTTTCCACCATGGCTGGTTGTTGTCCACTCATATATGGGTAACTCTCGTATACCAATCTTTGGATGAACCCATCAAAGGTGACTTGGGCATTTTCTGACTGCTACTGTCGACTCCATTGCCTTGACATATGCTCTGGACATTGATTTAATCAAGGACTATTCTAAATTTTCATGCTGGTTTTTCACTTACAAGTTTAACTTTTTAAAATTCCAATTTTTTAAGATTAGAAACACTTCAAAAATTTTTTTCCAACATTTAATGCGAAAACACTTGAACATTTCTTAATATTTTATAAAAGATTTATTATTTCAAAATTTAAGCCAAAATAAATTTGCACGTAAGACAGTTTTTCTATAGGAGTATCCGTTAGGAAATGTACTACTTGACGCAAGTACAGTGAACTTTTGACTTAGTAGGTTTTCATTGTTTTCCTGATACCCAAAGAGAGAATTAAGTTGAAGACAGAGACGTGTTGAATGAAAAAAAAACAAAATAGATCATATTGGAAAACAGGGTGCTTGCCTAAAAGGCTGACTGTAAACTGTGTGGTAGCATTGTGAAGGAAGGAGCTTGTCTTAGTGTTTGAGAAAGAGCGAGCAATGTTATCTGACCATGTGGAAACCTGGCAAATCTGAGGGAAAAGTGCATTTTGTGTGGCCACAAGGATATACTAATTACAAGGATGTGAACCAGTTTGTCCAGTTATTGTTCGACAAGGACTTGAGTGTGGAAACTAGTATCATTTCCCTTCTGTGTCTCCTCCATTGTTCTGAGCCATTGACTGAACAAAACAATTTTAACGTTTGGCTAAATAAATGGAATATCTGATGAGATAGGATCATTAATCGGTGGTGACAGTACATCACGAGTAACAGTGTCTTTGAGAGAAATTGTCGGCTGGCATTTGTAGTAACCAAGCTGTTATTTTGTAATGACTTCTCTGTCTCTGATGCTATAAAAGGCAGTTCTAGAACACAACAAATACTGACAACTACTTGAGGGTTGGGGAAGGGGTGGGAACAATGATTGTTTATTTTAAGAAATTCAACAGAGAGACAGACAGACAGACACAATGTTTTATGACTAGCATGAACAACTGAAAAATAGTTGGTAGAAATAATAGTTTTGGGGAGAGTGGAGTTTTTTCATTTCCATTTATTAAATAAATTAAAAACATTTTTAGATTTCAAGATGTTTTTGGAGTTGCTTGATTGAACACACTACTTTATTTCTAAAAAACTTTGTCTATCATACCTATCATTTTAGTACATACCTGCTTTCTGTGAAGAAAATGTCAGTCATTTCTTGAGCAGTGGATGATCAGGTGCTCAGCATGCTGTGGCTTGAGGTTGATTCCTGCTGGGGACTGACTTGGTTTCTTCTCACTCTTCTGTACAAATCTATCAATGTAGGTTTAAGAGAAATTCTTAGTCAATCCACTTCCCTCTAGTCATGTTTCACTTTCTAGGGATTGGAAGACTGTGGCAAAATTTTAAGAACCCTCAGCACCAAACTTAGTTTTGTTTAGGTAACAGCAACAAATCTGATATAGTCATTCCAAAAAGATGAGCCATCGAAGATACTTTTGTTGGTGTGGTACCAGACCTGTTTTACCTGCATGTCAGGAAGTATGACAGTGGCTTGTGTGTACACATTAAAGGGCCTTCCATATGGCGATGGGGTTTTGTTAAATGCTAAATCTTTTCTGCTGCATTGTCAAACTGATGCTAACCACCACCTGTCGTGGAAGCAAAACCTATTGATGTTGTTTGGAGCATTCTATCAAAACTAAAGAATCCAACAAAACTTGGCTTGCAACATACCACAACTTATGGAAATCTGCTAAATGGTGCATCTTCCATTGAAATGTTGACTATAAATACGTTTTCAGTATTTCAAATAAAGCAGAACTTTAGTTTAATCTACAATGAGAATCTATAGAAATTTGGTAAATAAACTGCTGTTTTATTGGAACTAGTTGTATTATTACTTTTTGAAAGGTATGCACATTGTTATAGAATGTGGATACTCATAAAAAGATTTGAGATATTCATTATAATATATTATACTGAATTAAGTCAGCATGCACTTACGTGTTTCTGATTGTCCTGGGTGTAGCATTGAAAGTTGAAAGGTTTTTAAATTATGTTTTGAATATTTTTGTTCATTAATACAAGCTGCATTTATAGCATCATTGAACACCTGCAACAATATCAGTATTACTGTGTTGAAAAAAGATGATGGTAGACATAGTGAATAATTCAATTTAACATTTAACAAGTTTTAAAGATCTAACTAAATTTTGTATTTAAAATGCCCCAGATACAGTGTTGTGTTAAAAACAGAACAAAAATTAATAATGGGATGGGACTGCATCTAATTTCATGAATCTGAGCTCAACACTTCAGTTATAATCTAAACTAAGTTAAGTAATGGTTCTTTTTGCTCTTTAACTAACCCTAAATTTTCAGATGTAGGATTTTGACACGGAATTATGTGCATCTCTCATCGCACTCATCATCCTAAACTTCATCTATCCTTGGAGAATAATCATTCAGAAATAAAATTGTAATAATACTCTTCTTTTTTTTTTTAGTTGTAAAACTAGAATAACTTTGACCTAAGTACACTTTATTTTAATAGTATGTAGTTTTTTTTTCCCTTCTGTTCCCGTTTTAGTGTCTTTGTCATTACTTACTAGGACTGACGTTCAAATGAAACGCAAGAGCCAGATAGACAGCCTGTGGTGATGCTATCTCAGCCAGCTTTCATTTGAACGTCCCTTGTAACTGTTTACTATAAACATTAGTGTAGATTAGCAAGTCGGCACATTTTGAAAACTGAAATGTTTGGAAAGATAAAAGTCGTTGAGAAAAATACTTTTACAACATTGGGTGTGTGTATATGTATGTGTGTATATTATAGTATGCACCCTGCCCCCTCGTTTTCAATGCTCTATATGTATCTTATTGAATATTTGTAACCATCTGGTTTATAGTTAGAGTGAACTATTGAGTTTTCATTCATTGTTTGGATCCACACATGTGAGAGACAGAGAGAGTGAAGGGGGGGATGGAGATGTGACTTACAAGGTGATTTTATAATTTCTTTAAATACATCAAAGTTCACATTTCTGCTTTGTGTACACAGGAGCTCCTGAATAATTGGAGTAAGTTTTGAAAATAGTGTCGATGTATCTGTTTTTCAGTAAGCTTTTTTTAAAAAAAAAGATAACATGACCCTGTGTTTGCGTTTTGACTTATGGCACAATTTGAAATAAAGAGTGACTTCCATTCTTGCATGCTGTATCCTGTTCACATGTGGATTGGCATTTTCATTAGACAGCAACCGGTAGCCTGCACAGGTTTACATCCTCTTTCTGAAGTTTTCGGGTGTCAGATTCCCAGACACTGTTAGCATTTTAAATGAGAAACCGTCTGCTTAAACCTTGGGCTGCGTAATAAGAGACTGCATGGGTCTGAATTTTTTTGCAAATAAAGAAGAAAAAAAACAAGGACCGATTCAGTCTCCTCTACTTACTCGTGTATATACTTTGACATACCACACAAAATTTGCACCTTTGGAGTGTTATGGCCCAAATAGTTTGAGATCGTTGTACTGTCGCATAATCTTGCCTGCCCTGTATCTCTCCTTTACTGGTGGTGGCTTTTTAAACATTTATTCTTTATCAAAGAATGGCAGAGCTTTGGTTGCACCTGTTTGGTAGTAAACTGTTTGTGAATGCTGGTGGGGTGGAATAGCGTTGTGGTGGGCAGATGTGAGCTTGCCCCAGTCAGCATCTCACCTGAGCTAACAGTGTCAAGTTCTTCCCTTTAAAAAAAGAAAGTTAAAAACTAATTAATTATACAAATGGTAAGAAAGTGGGGGTGGGGATAGAGATATTGCTGAATTGAGTGCATTTTCATCTTGTAGTTCATTTGTGTCAAAAGTGTAAGGTAGGTAAAATATAATTTTAAAACTTGCATATTTTTTTTTAAAAAATGCAGAAACAGCTTGAAGAACATTGAACTTTGATGTAATAGTTTTGTTTACTTTAAAAAAGAAAGTTAATAACTCAGATTTTATTTTGCAGCCTTGGTTATGAAGGGTTTTTCAAGAAGAGAGTCCATGATGATTATGATGAAGGTGAGGCTACATTTTACAAGACCAGCAGGTTCACAGATGCAGAGAACACATCCTACAGTCTGAAGCAGCTGTTAGAAAAGGTACTGAAACTTAAACCTTTTGTGCATTTATGAAATTTAATTTGAACAGACATTAAATTAAATTTCTACATTTTTCTTTCTTTTTTTTTAGAAAGTGTTAGGGAATTTTGTGTATTTGAAAATCAGTGTTATAAAAGTAGATGTACTTTTTTAAGTTTAAAGAAAGATTGACTTTGTGATTTCTGGAAAAGAAAATTGTGTAAGTGTGAGATTGGGTAAGAGAGAGGATGGTGGGGTGTTTATACTGATCCCAGTCTCTCTAGGTTCTTTGTAGGTGTGGAAAAATTTTTTATTCTGCAAAGCTGTCTGATTTCTTAATGGGGACTTATGTACAAAATTGGAGAATTCATGCCTGCCTGTTGATGGCCTGCATGACTAGCTGAATAGTTGGCATCTTGCATTCAGAAGTTTCCACAGTTCATTTTACTGCCCCATCAACTCTGATAAGTATGTGAGGAAAAGAAAGGAGAAAAAAGTTATATTAGTACAAGCTAAGGGTCAAATTTTAATTGCAAACAGCTGAATCTTTAGCCAATATCTTTAAACACGTTCAGCAGCTAGAATACAGCCTTGATTTTCATATTAGCTTTTTATAGTATTAGGTGGAAAAGACAGTTACAGACGAGGCTGTGTTAAGAAATTCAAATGCTAGTTAATGACAGGGCTGTTTTAGACTGTAGAGTGTTGGTCTGATCTGCTCTAACATTTGCTTCAGGATATTCAGGAAACTAGTCTTGGAATTGATGAGAAAACAGCCATCCGTCAGTTTCTCAATAGGCCTGATGTATTATTGGTAACTCGTCTGAAATGCCGAAATACTGGAACAGTGGTTACAGTTGGAAACATCCATGTGATTTGGGCACATTGCAAGTTTCCCAACATCCAGTGTGTTCAGGTAGGTTGGGGATTGATAATGTGGAATTGATTAGTGCCAAAACAATTATATCTTCAGTTTTTTTTTTGTTTTTCCTTTACAAAAAAAATCTTATATTTGCACTTTTAAGGTTTAAATATAATTAACTAACTTGCTGAGGAGTAAACAGTAAATCAGCTTTATTTCAGAGAAAACCATGCAAAGAACTAAATGAATTGCAAAATGTTTCTCTCTTAATCTAGGGGGGGGTGACTGTATTGTTGGGTGATGACAACTATGAGAAATGAATGATGTGACTGCATTAACCTTAAGTAGAAAAATGATTATGTGATATCTAAGAAAAAAGACAAATGAATGAAAATCACTTTTTCTCAATCTTGAAACAAAGTTTATGCCTGGAGCAGGAAATGGAGAAAGTTAGCTGAGTATTTGAAATTCAACAATTAAAATAAGAACTATAGTCTTTTTTTAGAATTCTTTTAAAAAAAAAACTTCTTTTTAAACTTTTTGGGAAATTAATTCCATTTTATTTAAAATGTTACGGTAAATATGCTCAAATGCTTTACAAAAAAGTTTAATACTTAATTATGTTGGCTATGAAGACTGATGTATTTAGGAGTGAAATAACACTAAGGCAATATCCCGGTTACTGCGCTGAATTCGTGTGGCAAAAACACTGCAGTAATCGAAGATATAAATACATGTAAAATCATCGATTGATGTCTAAGACTTTTAAAAAATTTGGAAATTTTTTTTAAAATGTATGAAAATCGATATAAATAGAGAAAGAAATGAATGATTTGGACGCAGTATTATGTTTTACTAGTTTATTGACTTGCATCAGCATATGCAAAGAAATTAAATGTTTTTATTGTTTACGAAAATATTGTAAAAGGGATGTTTGTTTCGATGATGCTTTCTTCTCTTTGTACATGACCCTATAACAACTGAGTGCATTTTCTTGCATCACACTTTCTACATTTGGATCTGCATCCATTATCATCTGCTTTCCATCTTCAAAAGTTTTTAAAATAGCATCGAGTTCTTTAATTGAGAATTCTTTCATTTGCGGCTATCCTCCTCATCGTATGCTCTTTTCTGCTCTAAATTTAAAAGGTCTTCATCATTAAGATCCACATAATGCGAGTCAAGCAATTCTCTGACATTGCCATCGTCTATTTCAGACACTCCCATGTTTAAACCAAGTTGAGTGATTTCTGTTACGGCCCCTGTTATTGTTAATTTTTTTCCAATCCAATAACTTTTCTCTTCTTCGTTGCACTTTCACCACTTGCGGTACTCACTCGTTTATAAACTCATGATAATAAATTGAGGGTTTGAAAACACCGTATGAACGTATGTGAAATAATAGTGAAACACTGTGCACTGTATGAAGGCAACAGAGATACTGAAGTGCTGATCGAATGCATGCGTACATGCTGATATTGTATACGTATGTACGAGTGAATGAATGAACGAGCAGTACACAAACGACGAACTGATGAAAAATGAATGGTACTGCATTAAATCGAATTCTTATGTGCAGTATTAAAATTTTTGGTGTCAAACTGCCAATTGCACTAAATAAAAAAGCACAGTAATCGGGGTATTGCTGTATTATTGAAACAAAATTGGCAATCTATGCAGTTTTCTGCAGTGTGTCATTTAAAACACAGATTTTCAAAATTGTTATGAATGCTGATATGAAAATCTGCTTGTTTTTTTGTTTTTGTTTGCTCGTTTACTAGAGTGATCTGTTTACTTTGGTTTGCATTATCTGTTTGCTTTACAGCTGACATACCATTGAATCATGGTAATTGGGCAGATAACTCTCATTTATTTGCAGATTGCCAGTGCCATCAAAGAGGTTGTAAGTAGGGCAGGCAATGTTTGCAATCCACACATCATCTGTGGAGATTTTAATTCTGCTCCCTGGTCTCCTGGCTACCAGCTGGCTACTGAAGGTTACTTGACAACTGAAATGATACAGCTGCTCCAGTCAACAAAATCATTGGAAATGCCTGATGGATCTGTAAGCACTGAAATCTCTCTTGGCTGGTTATAGCTGTTAGTATTGTGAATGAAAAAAGAAAACTGTTTTTTTTTTTTTTTTTAAAGACTGGCATTTAAGTAATGAGTCATGAATTAGTATTTTTGATCAGGTAGTAACTTAACTATTCTAATATTTGCAACTGTTTACTAAAATATAAAATCTCAGATTTTTTAGAAATATATTTATGATACCAAATAACAAAACATCTGATTTGCTGATCTTAACAGTAAGGTGTTAGAGAAAGAATAAATTATTGCCTTTTAAAATTTTTTAGTCACTTAGCAGTGATAGCTGATCACTGAAATGTAAACAGGTGTTTGCTAAGACCCAAAAAGGCCATTTCAGCCACATAATAAGCAAATGACTGCAAGCAAAAGATACAGGCTGGATGAGGCTTGCAATGAACAAGTAGTTTATGGGAACTGATGGACCTTAGAGGGGGCAAGCTGGGCAATGTCCTTACCCAATACCTGACCACACGAGGCTTTTCTGGAAGGAAGAACTGATCATATATTTCCTGAATATTCAAAACTAACAAAATAAAACTTTGTGCTATGAAGAGGATCATGGAAAGTGAACTATGTTAGTTGGCTTTAAATGTGACAGAATGTGAGTAGGTGTTCATGAGAACCACCAGACTTGTCTCCACATCATAGAATACAATTGAAGAGAGAGAGAGAGAAAGAGAGAGACTACTACTCATCTCAGGCATGTCAAACATGTGGCCCTTTACAAGCACACAACTGCGGCCCGCACAAAGGATACTAATTTGCAACAAAAATAGTCTGCAATAAATTTTATTAAATGACTTCAATTAGTTGTAATGTGTGCAATTGGTTGTCTTGTGTGGCCCTCATGACACCACATTTGTGACCCATGTGGCCCTCGGGGGACCCTCAGTTTGACATGCCTGATGTAGATGCTACCATGTTCTCCCGCTGCCTTTTGAAGAAAGAATTTTTATTGACTATCTGCAAGCCATGACAAAATAGGGAACTTGAAAGGATGTGGGATGTCTGTTTGCTTATGTCAAGTTTCTGTATATATTTAAATGCTTATTTTTAAAGAGTTCTATTTTCTCTGCTGTGTTGTTGTTGTTTTATTTTTCATCATTAGATTTATTTTAGTCTGGCATCAAACTTTCTGACCTAACAGTAAGCATACCTGTGATTTAGTGTATTTTTCTGTCAAATGTTTGCACGAAAAAGAAGAAATTGGAGAGAGAAAAAAACCAGAGTATCTATTTCCTTGTGTTTTATTGCCTCGCAGTTGGAGTTTTATGCAAAACGTGTACAGAAATGGTTGATAACCTTCTGTGTACTAGTGTCAAGTTTTTAATCACCAGAAAAGCCTTGTGTGGTCAGGTATTGGGTACCCCAATAGACTACAACTACTGTTTGAGTTCTGGCTCAGCATGGTGTGCCTTCCTGGTCTGGTTTCTGCTTCTTCTTGTTGTTCACCAGCCAGTCGTCGTCATAGTGGGATCCTCCCTCCCCTGTAAGGCCGCTGTCTGTAGTTGCTTACTGATATGTTTAAAGTCTCTACACATAATAAATACTGACAGATGATAATGTGTTTTTATGAAATTTCTTCATTTTGTGTAGAAAACATCACTTGTCAACCACCTGTGGAATGGATTCCAGCACACCTCTTCTAACCTAAAAAGTGCCTATTTTACAGTTCAGGTAAGTTAAGTTGCAACATGATATATATAGCCCACCTAGATCAGGTGTGCTGATCTTTGTGTCAGTTTCTTTTTTAGGGTTAATGGCTGCCCTGTTAAAAGGACAGTCAGTTTAGGCTGAAATAGAAGAAAAACACAGGCGTTTTCATTTTGCTTTTGCTTTTGCTTGGACTAGTACCAGTACTTGGAATAGAAAGAAGCAACTTCCTGTTTTAGACACAGTACAGTATATTTTAAACTGCTGTCAAATAATACGTGGTCTTTATGACAAAACACCTATTTATTGGAATTAACAGCTACAACTGTTATCAGTCAGCTGAAAATTTTTCTTCTTTCAGTATTAAGCAGCACATTTGACAAATGATGAAATTATGGAGTGTATACAATTTATGTAAAATAGGCTAAACTTTTTTTAAATTAATTTTTAATGCATTGTGGACATTCCAGTTTAGATAACTACTAAATTGTGCTGTTATTTGCTTGATTTACTTCTTCTCTTAACTATAAAAGGCTACATATGTTTAAACATTTGAGTTAAGGTTTTTGACCTTTTAATTGCAGGGTAAGGAACCAGACATATCCACTTACACCATCCACGTAGATCACTGTGTTGACTACATTTTCTACAGCAGTGGCAGCCTTGATTCCTTGGCTGTGCTGCAGTTACCAGACAAAGAAACGATCCTAAGTCAAAAGATAATACCAAACAGGATCTTCCCTTCTGACCACCTGTCTATCAAAGCAGTACTTGCTTTCAAGTAAATGTGGTAGGTTATATTTTTAAAGTAAATTTACAGAACTTTTAAATTAGTCCAATACTGTAAATTGCAAAGCTGTGGAAAGCAGCAGGATTGGTAACAAACCAACTCGTATGTAGATACCATATAATTCTTCCAATCTCGTGATCTAGTCATTTAAAGAAAGAGACTTGTCTTAGGGTCAACTGTTTCAACCAAACAATCCAGGGGTCTTCTGTTTGTTTCCTTTTGCAGAACTGGAGGTAATCTTTAGCATGTACTGGCTGTTGAACAGGATAAGAAATGTGTTGTTGTTTTTCGTTATTTAGCCAACAGGTGTCTGGCATGCTCCATTGAATTGAAACTGCATCCTATTAATTCGAGCTTAATGGCTAAACTTAGAACTACTTACAAATTCCAAAAGGTGTGATATTTATTATGGATATGTAAATATTCCTGATTTGCTTGGTTAGTTACCATTTCAAAAGGCTGGCAAGCAGAGAAATAAAAGAATGTTTTTTTTTTTTTTTTACTGCTCTTCTAGAAATAGTGAGACAAACTTCAGGACATACTTATCCATTCTAGAAGCTGCCATTGGTTTTCAAAATTTCTTTTCTCATTTTTTACCTTTTTCTTCCCAGGTGAAGATTCCAGTTGTAGCTCAGCTAAGTGCTTGTCCAAACTGGTCAACAATTCCCAATGATGCTGGCTAGGCAACAGGATTAAGGAAACAACATTTTGCACCTCTACTTCTGAACTCAACATCCCACACGTGTCATCTTGTTACTCTGAATCATAACTCTGCAGCAGCCAATCGGTTTTCACCAGTGTAGTTAACAAACTTTTCCTGGTCTGTGTGTATAAGAAACAGCCATGAATGGTTGTGTATTTTGTATTTTAGTATTATTATAACAAAGTAGCAATGGTTGCTACTCTTCAAGATTTATTTCATCTCCATTGTTAAACAAACAAACAAACAAAAAAAAAAAAGCAGGGGAAGTGCCCTGGCACCTTCATGTTGTACGTAGATATTCATGTAATTACCAACTTCATATGAATTAGCTTCAACATTCTGAATGAAAGGTAAGGAGGTAAGGTTGTTGAAGGAGTGCATTCATTTAAAGAGAAAAGAAAAATTATCTCCTGTCTTTTTCTATATACATGTGTGTGTGTGTGGTGTGTGTGTTTGTATGTGTGCATTCAGATCTACACTGCATTTTATCCAATTTACCAACATCTACTTTAAAGACCATAGAATATTTTTAGTAAAAATAGAACCAGAAGTTGCTATGTATTTTGCTTTTGATCTCTTTCAGATTGCCAATATTATAATTATCATAAGAGAATGTATTTCACAGAGTTTAAACATTGTATTAGAATATTTTTGGTGAGAATAGAAAGCTGTTAATTCTATGTATTTATGGTTTTTGTTGTTGCATATATTTTTTTTTCTTTGCTTTTGGAAAATATTAGAACAGCAGAATTCCTTTAAAAAAAAAAAAAGAAAACAATGACATTTGGTTACTGAATTTGTAATCTACTAGTAACTCAGCTGGATCCTGACTAATAAGATCTCAGAGGATGAATTGCATCTTACAAATAGCTGTTCACAGCATGAAATGCAGAAATCTCCATTATTGTGATGTGCTTTAAGACTTTGTTAATTTTACCAAGGCTCTATCTCAATTCAGGAATAATGGTTACCTCTTTTAATGGCTGGGAAATTCTTATTTTCACTAGGGTATAAACTGTTTTGTTTGATGAACGCTCGAGTGGTGAGGCAATGGAAATTCTATATTTACACTAATGTATCTAGAAAGTTGAGGGATAGTCATGTTAGTTTGAAGATAGAAATAAAGCAGTTTTTATATACCCACCTGCTTTTAACCTGTTTACAGCACCTACTGCATAGAAAATAGCTTTCAGAATTGGCCAAAAGCTGCTTTATCAGTTACCAGGTGCTGGCTACTGTAGTCATAGGGTTTAAGCCATTAAGAGAGAATCCATGTGATTATGCAAGAAAATCTATAACAAAGAAAAACAACAGAAAACAAACTTTACCTGAGGAAAAAGTCTGCCAGTTTATTTATAATTCCTCTCGTTATTATAGAGATGCTCTAAAGAGGTTCAGTTACTAGGAATAACTCTTAGGTGTCACAGTTTAAATTCAACACTAGATGTAATAAATGTGTTTGAGAGTAAACCTAGTTTATCATAAGAGTTTAAAAGACAGCTTTTGTAGGGAGAGAAAGGTGGGGGTCGGAGAGCTTTCCATGGACCAAGAGTACATTTTGACATTCTACTGAATCACATGATGGGCATGGTGCCGTCAGCATTCTAAATACACTACTTGCTTTCTCCGGAGGAGTTATGCAGATTGAATTTGCTGAAATTTTCTTTATCACAGCAAGTGTTTAGTTAAAAATAATACAAAAAAAATATATTTGTTCTGGTAAACATTTCATATGCTTGCTACTAAATTTTTTGAGTTCATTCTCATTGTTTGAAGTGTTTTTTTACAGATTATTCTCATGTTTAGAATAATTGCAATCTCTCATTCCACACGTAACTTTGACCATCCTGCTTCTGCTTTGCCGCCTCAAGGATAATTCAGAGACTGACAAACCACCATTCTTGGTCTTCACAAAGTATGGGCGACTCTTGCTTCACATAGCAATAGCTGCATTCCAGTCAGATCGAGCTGCTAATTTTAAAAGGGCTGTCGCCACCCACACATGGTTCGAGGTAAGAAGCTTGCCCAGTCAGCGAGTTTGTGGCTGTGCAGTTGTGCTCACTTCTCTTTCTCTCAGCTTGGATTATTCTTGTAGTGTCTGAATTGGAATGGCATTGGTAGGTTGAATTTTTTAAAAATTTTATTTGGCCAGTTTACAAATGAATGTTTTGTTTGATCAGTGGTTAGAATTTCTCTGAAAACAATACGGAAGAGATTACATAGATTTAGCACTATAATTGAGATTCTTAATGCTTACAGTATCATATTTTAGCTTCTAGTGCCAATCTTAATTTAGAAAAGGTTCTTTTTAGCTACTAAATTTCATTACTATTTTTTAAAATTTTCTTTTTTTCCAGAACGCTCACAAAATTTGAAATTGTCATTAATCAGGAAATAACTTGGTCATCCTTTTAGGTGTGTACATATTGCAACACTTGGTTATCTGCTGATATGGAGATAAAGGGAAGAGAATGGCTACAGTGAGTGTGGTCAAGTTAATATGGTGCACTTAGAAAACAGGAAAAAGCCAACAAATGGGATTATCAGAGTTAGCCATACCAAGGTCTGGTGGAATTGCCCTCTTTTGATGAGTACATGTAGAAAGTATTTTGTATTATTATTTACTTAGTTAGGTTTACATGCAGCCGAGGTATGCTTTATTCTCAGAGTTAGAGGAGAAGGGACAGAATGAAAACACTGGTGGATTATTTGCTTACTCTGGGATCATCATACATTAGGAATTCTACTTGACTTGCAAATTTTGTCTCTTGTATTGAATTTAGTTTATAATGGTTATGCCGAGGCTGTTAAATGCATTGATATTTTTTTGTTTGTTGAATAATTGTTCCTTACCATACAAAACTAGCATGTTAGTATAAAGTAAATTGATGCATGATTCCTGGGCTGAGATATGTAGAGAGAGATAGGGACTTTCCACATACTTTGCATTTTAAATTTATGTACCAAGCACTGTTGTTTCATTATTGGTTACAGCAGACATCTAAAGACGATCGTAGTTCCCTGCAAAGAATAACGAGTGCTCTCTATCTTACTGACTGAACCTGGTGTAGAACGAATTTCCAGCAAGCTTATAGAACTTTGATTTGAGGCCACTCGTTGGTTACAAATGAATATTTTGGTTGATGAGTGGTTAGGATTTCTCTGAAAACAATTCAGTTGGTTGTGGCTGTGGCTTGCATTGTATGCATGAAAAATGTGAAGTTCAATTGAGAAAATGAGGTGTGTGCATGGTATAATAGCTATCGAGTTCATAGACAAACATTTGTTCAGCCTTGGATTGAAAAAACAAAAACCAAAAATGCCAACTAAGAAAGCAGTACTAAATTGGTTTAACATTCCCTTAAAACTCCCCACTGCCATTGATAATCTTAGAATAAGTCGTGTGTATAATGAATTGTACTTCTCTAAGGATTATAGTATGTTACTAACATCTGTTATCTGATAAAATTTGTCCTGAAAAATAAATAAATAATATGATAGCAATCCTTTGTAATTCTTCCAACTAAAAAGAAAAGAAAAATGTAATTCCAACACCAAGGGAATATGATTATAAATCTTAATCACATTAGTTTTTTTTTCTGTTTGGAATCTGTTGTCATGGATATGTTTAAAGATACGTAGTAGTAGTAGTAGTAGTAGTAGTAGAGTTTAAGTCATTGGGCCAATTAGTCTTGTTTCATTCAGAATTGTCTCAACACATTGAGGGGTCCACAGAATTTTATTTAGCTGTGATTTTGTTTTTTTTTGTTTTAAACCTGAAGTGTATTGCATACAGGACATGCTTTACCAGCCTTTGACATCCAGCTAAATGTTTGTATTATGATCACTGTGCACGCTTTGTTGGGCCCTTGTCTTAGAAGTGGAGATATACCATAAATTAAAGCATGCTTTTTATGCATTTGTTAATTGGTATTTTCAAAAAGACTTTAATTTTGAATTGGCTAATTCGTAGTCAGAGTTTTTTCTCTTATTGTTATAAACAGTGTTTTTGAAAACTGGTGTGGTCTCAATAGTATTAGTTTAGTCTCTCCAACTGACGATTAATTCTGTGAATAGACCAGATTTTTAAAGATTGTTCAACATTAGGGAAACTAGAGGTTTAGCAGTTTTGCTTTGTTGTCCATTTGAAAACCAGCTGTTTGCTAGTAGTTATTTTGCGCTAGTTAGCTTAAATGTTACCCTTATAATGCTGCAACTACAGGTAAGAAATAGTCCCATAGGAGCTGGATTCATGCAGGGTTTCACCAGTCTGATGATATAACACAAGAGCTTATTCACGCCTTGAGAAAAAATTCATCCAGATGCAGTTTTAACAAGTGGAAGTTGTTTGTTGTTTTTTTTTTTTTTTAGTGATTAGTGCTATTAATTAATAAATAATAATAATAATAAGGGAGGCATTCGAGCGGTGGACAATTTGCATTTGACATTTAATATCTTAAAGAAAGTTGCATGAGAAAGGAATTTAATTTTAAAAAAGGCAGTAAATAAATTTTAAAAAATTATATTGTTCAACATTCGAGAGCACTAGATTGATTGTTTTTCTTCGTATTGCTGGCATTGTTTTGGATGTTTATGCTTTGCTTTTATTGCTAACTTCTGTTGTAATTTTAGTGACAAGCTGAGGTTTTTTGTAAACTAGACTGTGGCTTTAAGTCAGTGTCTAGACACACCCCTTTTTTTTTGTTTTTCTATGTAAATAACTTGCCACTTTGTGATGAAGTTTGGAGTTGTTACAATGTTTTGGTATTCATCATTGAACTTTAGTAATGACCTTGTTTACAGTTAGCAAGGACACAGTTTTTAACTATATAGTATAAACATTTTATTCATAATGTATACTGTCATTCCATAACATTCATGAGAATTACAAAGGAAACTTCATTAAAATTAATTTTTCTCAAAAGAGTTTATTATTTAAGGGCCACATAGCTATTTTGTTCTTGGAATCACAGGCCATTTTCTGTAAAACAGGTAGAATGGATGATGAAATAAAAATATTATTAAAAAGCTGAACAAAAGAAATTTATTTTGAGTTCCTCCAATTCTTAGATCTGTGGTATTTCAGGAGGTTGCTGCTGGTGGGTAGGACAAGAATCCATCCATCCAAACTCACTGACCAGCTGCCCTTGGGCTGGGAGAAAATGCGGCAGTTTAGTTTAGTTGTGAGAATTTAGCAGTACACATTAAAAATAGATTATTTTTTTTAATTCGTGAAATAGCATGCAAACATTTCCCTAAGATGTGCTTGGAGGGTTTAAAGACAACATTGGTGATTATTCAGGCTTGCAAAACAGCCAAGCACAAAGAGTGCTTGGTAGCTAATTTTTATTATGACTAACTGCAAATTGTACACAAGTTTTCCTGCTTAATAGAGATTTATGGTCATGGCCACATTCTTCATAATATATAGTGTTAACAAACGTTCTTGCTGTTTTAGATGACATATGACAATAAGATTGATTTTTTTAAAAAAAACATTAGTAACAGCTGCCTTAATACTTAACATCTGAATTTGTGCCATACTCCACAAGGTAACACAGTCTATATAACCTCTCCTACTAAAGCAAAATAGAATTATTTATGTTAAACCAAGATTGTGCTAACAGTCGGAAAGTTCTCTACCCGAAAAGAGTGGAGGCGAGTGGCACTTTTTGCCTCTGGCGAGCCTTTCTGGCCAAGAAGGTTAGGTGCGTCAAGACTGGTTTCGGATTTGATGTGCTGAAGCTTTTTTCCCAGAGTAGTTTTTTAGCTGGGGAAGCGATCACTCTTACACGCTGGCTGCTTTGGCGGCGGCCAGTTACACGAGGTGTTTCGGCACTTCAACCTGGCCTTTTAGGCCTTAACGGGAGCTCTGCTCCACCCCGGGTTTCGGCCCATACACGAACTTTCACACGCACCACTTACGCTTTCACCACAAAAAGAGTCTAGTAAAGTGATTTAAATTGAATAGAACATAAGATAGTAAATGATAGTAGTATTAAACTTCCATTAAGATACCCTAAGGTGACAGTTCAGTGGTAATTACAATGAAGCTAGATTTATCAGTCTAGTGCTTGCAATAACAGCTGTGCTTTTTTTTCTATTTAAATTGTCCTCTGGGAATATTTTTTTTTTATCTGAATACATCAGCAGTAATTAGGATCACTATTTGACAAAAACAAAATAATAGAAATTAATTAGAATGAGGCAGCTAGTATTAACTGTTCAGACTAAAGAAATGGTTAACATGTCAAGTGGTAAATGGCCCAGGTCATGATTTCACTGGCTTCTTGTACTCTGTTCTTTACTGTTCTGATTAGGTAAAGATGCAGAGAGCAACACAAAATATAGTACATTGCATTGGGAGTTAATCCTCCACTGAATGAAGCAGATGCAAAGGCTGACTGTGTATGTACTATTCTCTGAAACTTGCAGTATGGAATATAATTTATCCAGCTCACATAGATACATATCCCTCGATGTGTGCATTCAGCTTAATGGATTATCATTTCTTTAACATGGAGTCATATAATATTCAGTTTTTATACTCATTCAGCTATCAGATAAATCCTATTTTTCACTATGAAAATGTAGAGAGAGAAAAAACAACAACACAGTAAACATGGCTTAGAGCAAAAACAAACTTAGCTTTAATCAGAACAAGTCCACTGTTTTCAAATCACAAAGATGAAGTCAAGGGGTAGAGAGAATTAATTTTCTAACGAAAAGCTCCCCAAATTAAAAGTTACAAAAATAGAACTTGAAATTCAACCAATGCTGGCAAAATATACAAGAAATGTTTGTCAAATTTAAGATTAAGTTTTTCAAAAGATGTTCTGATACATAAGACAAAGATAGTTCACCGACGTACGACCATCTTTTTCCCCAGCAGCAGCAGGAAAGAAAATAGGTCCAAAATGTGAGACTGCTAAGTAGAGTCACCAAGTCTGAATTGGCAATGCCAGTGATATTATTGTATTACAAAAAAATGAAAGGAATGACTCCTAGCAAGGTTTATAGAGGTCTACTGAGGTCAGAGAAGGTTGCCATCGTGTGTGGAAGAGTGCAAACAACAAAGTATTGGTGAAAATAATTCTTTGAATGTGTTAGCTTTAAATTAATTATGTGATATGTAGGCACATTCTATTTCTTCAATCCAGTATCATTTTTTTCCAAAACATTACTTGTTCACACAAATGGTGACAATTGATGAGTCTTGAAGAGAAATGGAATGCATTAAATGTATAATGGTTGTATACAGTGTAACAGCTAATCATGTACACTTTTACTGCTGAAAGATTACATTTGCCAAAAACTGGGAATCAACTGTCACCTCTATCCAATAAAGAAGAATCAAGCTTGATTAAAGGCTAACCTGTGGAAAACCAAGAAAAAAATTTAAATAGGAAACAAGTAAATGTATTATATTCAGATTAAGCGATAGTCCATTGCAGACTACTTGAACACCTTCATTGTTGCCAGAAAGGAAACTGACCCTTCAACAAGCATTGGAGCCAGCAGGACGATCTAATATATGGTCAGCTAAATCCTGAAGATTTCTGCAACACAACAGGACAATCTAATACATGGTCAGCTAAATTCTGAAGATTTCTGCGACACAACCAGCCAGCAGGACGATCTAATACATGGTCAGCTAAATCCTGAAGATTTCTGCAACACAACAGGACGATCTAATACATGGTCAGCTAAATCCTGAAGAATTCTGCGACACAACAGGACGATCTAATACATGGTCAGCTAAATTCTGAAGATTTCTGCGACACAACCAGCCAACAGGATGTAAGCAGCTTTGTTCTGAGGAAATTGTATCAAACAAATAGAAACTACATTTCACCAGAAGAAGGGCTGTAAGTCTCCTTACATGTAGAAATGACCTAATCGTTTCCTTAATTATACTTAGAAAGAAAAATATTTAAAGAATTTTAATGATGCAAGCATCCAAAACCTGATATCGTAAAACTTTTATCAATTTTACAAATCTCTGCATTTCATTGAAACATGACAGGATTGTCTTTACAAGATTACATCTGCTATAGCTTCAGAGATATGAACACAAACTCTCAAATTCCATGAACAGTGATTCCTAAGCTTAAAAATGGATACCATTAGTAATGGCTCCAAAACAGTCATTTGTTCCAGAGACTTGCTGACAGCATTCATGACAATATCCATTTGACCTAGGATTGCCATAGTTATGGCAACTTACATTTACACACTTCATACATTTCCTTGAAGACTCCAACTTTCCCATTAGGTTAGAAAAGCTCTGTTCTTCTGAAGTTTTAAGAGCTGCTGTGCTGGAGACTTGCTTTTCACTTTCTCTCAGGCTAAGAGAAATACCATACTCTGCATAACATGAAGGGCACAAACCATTATAAAATTGGTCACCAACCTGCTGGCATCCTTTCTTACAGAGCATTGTCTCCTGTTTGTTGAAACACTGGGTGCAAAGATTGCTGAAATTTGGATCACCATATCGTTTACAACCTTCTTTAAGGCATAACCTTCCTTTTCCAACAGGTGTATTTGTGCACTTTTGAATAAGTGATGCATACATCTGAGCACCAAGTGGAGCTGCATGATGGATACTTTTTGACTTTGCATCTGAAATAAAATGTACAACTTAAAAAAATTAAATTTTCAGTAAAAATTTGCAAGTCCTACAAATCTAGAATGCTTCAGTTTGTTTTAATTTCACATGTATACATCTGATGTATGCTATTATTACTGCTTTTTCAAAATTAAAAACATAAGCTTTATTGACAGAGATGGGAACAATTCTTGTATGTTAAACAGGGGTGCAGAAAGAAAATCTGTTCTTGTATTTAAAGATTGGTTCAATTCTACGTCATTGTCCAACAGAGCCAACACTACACAAGTGGCCCCGGATGGACAAAACAAATGTTCAGAGTTCCCAAAGCAGCCTGACATGTTGCAAGAATGGTCATAACCAAGAACATTTATTGCTATTATTAAAACTAAGAACATTCAAATGAAACCAAACTAATATGCCATTGTTGTAATGGTATCCGAGCTCATCTTCATTTGAACCACCCAAGTACATATTTCATTCCTTTGTGAATAACTAAACTTGTTTTAACAGATATGTTAGAAGTGAGAGAGAACTCTCGCCTACTGTTTATCTGACCCACTGCTAAAGGTGCTCAAACGCTGTCTGTCAAGTTTGTTCTTTATGAGGAATCCAATACAAATCATGTGGACAAGGTTTCCTGTTTTGAAAAGCAAGTTATTTGCATGCAAAGTTTTGTTAAATAATATTTCTGAATTACTGTTTATAGCCACTAACCACATATATATATATATATTATATGCTGTGAGTACCTTTAATTCGATTGAGGTTTTGCATTTTGAAGCATCTGGAACAGTAGCCATCAAATTCTCCTGAGCCATGGAATTCACAGTTTGGTGTTTTGCATGCAGGAAGGCATTTGCCTCCTGTAAAGGAGAGGGAGAGACAGAAATAACAAAACTAAAAATCATTTCAGACTACTAATAAAAGTTTAGAGTAATTACAAATTTCCTATACAGCAAGAAATAACCCAACTTCTGACGGCTAAAACTAAACGATTTGCTAAATGCTTACATCCTTGCTAGAATCATCAAGAAAACAAAACATTGGATGATATCACCTGTAACAGTACATTACTGAAGACAGTAGACTCGAGTATGCCCATATATTTTTTATGTATTGATCCTAACAGAATCATCGAATAAATATATATGGGTGTACTTAAAAGGGCTAAAAAAACAAACAAACATTCATATTTAGAATTACCAGAACAAAAAGTTATTAAAAAATGCACACAACTAGAAAGTTTTTCAATGTTCAAAGAATCTAATTTAAGAGATGTTATAAATATATAGTTTAATCGATGACAATTTTTTTCATTAATTAAAAATCTTACAGTCAGCTGAAATAATTCAAAGTGAGCAGTTGTAAGCTCCACACACATGACTGAGGGAGAACTAAGACAAGGCAACCCACTCAAGAACAATTCTGTACACTTACCAACTTCTTTACTCTTAGCTTCCATCAAAATCTGGAAGCAGTGGTCACAGAGTTTGTTTGCCGCTACTGTTCTGTGCTCGCAGAACGGAGTCACACATTTATTTGCGCCGGTGTTGCTCTCCTTGGGCGTCATGGATTCTATGAGTTGGTTCTGCTGATAGCACTGCTCACACAAAGCCAGTTCATTTCTGCCTGCTGGAAATGAGCAGTTTTCAGTGGAACATTTGCTGGCACTCTCCAGTGGCCTTTTTAATTTGTTCGCATGATAACATTCACGGCACATGTTGTAGGAATTGTTTTCTCGGAGCTGCAAGCAACCCGGCTCCGCACAAAAGGCTTTGGCAGACTTTGCATTTGCCGCCACTGCTCTGGGTGGTTGCAACTTGGCACTTGACCACACAGATTTCTGTTGGTGTATGCCGACAAAACACTTTGGACAGAGGTTGTTTTGGTGCAGATTACCATTTTCTTGACAGCCAGGAGCAATGCATTTCGTTTGAGGAAAAGCAGAGAAACCAACAGTCCCACTTCCAAGCCCCATTGAGAAAAAGCAAACTTTGCAAAAATTCTCATGGGTAGCTTGCATCTGATGGCAATTCTGACAGAACAGTGGCTTACTGAAACTCACTTCATTTACACCTGGAATTCTGACAGGAGATTGCTTTCCATTTTGGAGCATTTGAAATTTTTCCATTGGCAGTGCCATAGAAGGAAACGGAGCTGATGGCATATTCTTTGAATTGGATATTTTAGCATTTGCTTCAGAATCAAGGATGGTGAACTCTTTGAAGCAACTTGAGCACATGTTTGCAGTTGCAGGGGCTCCAAACATACCACACTCCTTGATACATTTCATACCTGAAAAATTCCTCTCACCTTCTCTCAATATGTGCATGGTTTCGAAATGAGCCTCAGGAAAAGCATTAAATTTACCCGGAGATGAAATTGCAGCAATTTGTTTAGCTTCATGATTCTCATCAAACAAATCCATAATGACATTCAGATGATCTGGGAGTGTTTTAGCCTGCAACATAGCAGAAGAGACATTGCGTACAGTATCAGTGCCTGTCTGCACCAGTTCTGTAAGCTTCAGGTATTTTCTCAAAATGTTTCCAATGTTATCTTCTTCATGCTGGAGGAGAAAATGAACTTCAAAAAAGGATTTGTCATAGTGTTCAAGTGGAATAGCAGGAAGAGAACTGACAGCCATTCCAGGAGTCTGCTGTGTGCCATTTAAAGTGATCAAAGGGCAAAAGTGATTCATGTGAAAGCTTAGTAGAATGGGGCTTTTCACACATTTGTCATGACTCCAGAACAGTGGCAGGTAGATTCCCCCTATTGTATCCACCTGAATGCTTTCCCCTGCTAACGTCCTTGCCTTTGGATCAGCAACAATTATTATGGGTCTCCGTAAAATATTGGAGAGTGCAAACACGTGAATGTTTTCAAGATTGCTGTAAGCTAGTGCCCCGGATCTAGTTGGTGTGTCAGTGGCAATTTCCAGGAGATTTTCCCACTCTCTTTGCCATTCCTGTTAATAATAAAAAAACAACAGAGACATGCGTATTTAACAGGCTTTCTTAGTTAGAATTTATCAGAAATATTTCTCAATTTATTTAAAATAATCTAATGAAAAACCAACCAACTTTATGTTGCATCATCGTGATGAAATTGCTTAGTAAATTTAAAAAAAAAAAAAAATCTTTTTTTTAGATTTAATAAATATCAGAGGGGATTAACAGAACATCTGGTAAAACCGAAGAATGCATTAGACCTTGGAAATCTATTCTCTTCCATGAAGCACGGCACTGAATTCCTCTCTTTTTTTTTCTTTTCTTTCTCTTTGGAGAAAGAACCAACTTTATTTTTTAAAAAAGCTGTACATTTTCATATTGTCTTTTTTTGGTTTGCTAAACATATACCATCAACTACAATCTACAGCAAAAAAAAGTGCAAATTAGAAATAGCAGTAAAAAATATTTCAGCTGTGATCCTTTTTCACGTTACCAATGATAATTTTAAAAAATTGGTTTGCTTGTTCACCAGATCTAATGTGCGTGCCTGATATATATATTGCCAAGCATGCTTATACTGCTGTTTCAGAAGCCATACGCCAAAATACTTACACTTGTTGTCAAGTACTCTTCAACTTCTCCATTCAGGTTAGATCCTGAACGAAGTTTCTGCATTAGATATCTCTTTTGAAAACACTGATCAGGGTCATTGACCAAGGACACATACAGAAGACGACGCAAAAAAGTATTGTTGTCTCTTATACCCCACATAAACAATGACACCGAATGGCAGAGACAGTTACCGTCTCCTGGAAAAGAAAGTAAATGCATATTATTTATCCTTTAAATTAGAGAATTTGTTTTCTTTTAATCAACAGAATTATTCTAGAACTAAGAATATGTGAAACTAATACAAGTCAGTATCGTATGAAATTTAATTATATTAATCTAAATAATTTAACAGTGTGAGTCAAAAAATCATTACATTTTGGGCATGACTATTAAAAATTGATTAGCCTATTTATTATATATTATTTGACAATCTACATTAGCATTAATAGTAGTATTAATTTATATTTTAGAAATTACAAGCCTTCAGTTAAGTTTACAAGAACATAGCAAAAAAAAAGAACCAAACTACAGACTCTATTTGAATGTTACAAGCAACTTCTTTTTTTGATTAGATTCTTCACGTATAAAAATTAGGAGAACAAACTTTCTACGTTACCAAGTGTCTTTAAAGGTAATTGCTGTCTTGCAGTTCGACACCAGTTTAAGACTCTGGACTGTTCCAAGTCTGTTTTGGTATCGGTGTCAGCAAACTCTCTCATCAGATACTCTCTCTGCTCCTTCTGAATTGATGGGAATTCAACCGAATACTTGGAAAGGTTTTTGAAGTGAATGGGCTGTCCTTTGCCTTCCACATGGTATTCAACATCTTGCATCACCGCCTCTATCAAGGCGACTACCTTTGAGGAATTCATGTTCTCAGATGTGGATACTGCCAATGATGTAGAAATGTCAACAAATTGATAGACACAAAAAAAAACCCACTTAATCAACGAAAATAAACTACAGGAACTTGAACAGGTGAGGAAAAAAAAAAAAAAAAATCTTTTCTCCAGACCAAATGGTGGGGATTCGCTATCACTCGGCCTGAGAACGTTTTACCTGTCTCAGGTAGTAACATTAATCAAGCCCCGAGACGGGGAGCATATCGAAATTAGGGACGTTAACGAACAACACCTGGACACGGGGTGGGTGGGGGTAGCCCCAGAAACGACACGTTCAGTAGGTTAATAGGTGGGCTCTGGCTGTCTGGTCGGGTAGCAAACCGCGGGGGTTTGCGCGAGACATCAGTCGACGGATCATTGACCTTTGACCCCTCGATGAAAGCAGATAAAGGTGTGTAACCGTCATCCATCGCATCAGCAGCAGTAATAATACATCACTGTTGCTATTATTGGTCGGTGTTGTAATAGTGAAATAAGAGGGGATACTGAACAGGAAGAGAAGCAGAGCGACCGCCATCATCAGCCCCGACGACTACAGGGAGGGAGGGGATGGAGGTGGTTCCCTCATCCCCCGGTCCTTGTGCGTACCAGGGGTCGGCGGGGAAACTAGGGACCGGGCTGATTTATTCCAGGTGAGAGAGAGAGAGAGAGAGGGGGGGGGGGCGGGGCGCCATGTTTTCGACAGATGAAAACCCCAGACCAGAGGAGGAGAGAGGAGGGAGAGGAGGAGGATGGGGAACGATGGGGGTGACAGTGTCGGAGGGCTGAATAGAAAGAGGTCGGGAGACAGCCCCCCTCCCCCTCCCACCTGCTGGTGAGCCGGATGTTCTACCTTACCTGTCTCTGGGCCGGACGACGATACTCAGCGACGAATTCGCGGGAGTTCGGAGACGAGGAGCTAATATTAGTAACAGCGGAATTCCCCCCACCGAGGCGGCGTCGTCGTCGTCAGAGGTTCGTGAACCTCCGGGAAACTCCGGGAAACTCCGTGGTGGGTGGCAGCGGTGGCGGTGAACACCGGTTGGGATGGGCATTCCCTTCCTCAGCTTCAAGTAGCTCGTGTGCGTGCGTGTGTGTGTGTGTGTGCTTCGACGACGACGGCCGGAACCGACACGGCTCGCGAATGTTTCGGGGCCCCTCCCCCCCCCCGAGGTGCGGCCGCCGGCAGTGGCACGGACACGGTGCTGACCCGGATTTGTCCCGGGTCATAATAAGGTACCGCGTGCGAATCCTCTTCTGAAGTCTGTTGTTGTTGTTGTTGTCCTTTTAAATAATACCTCTGGTGAACAACAACAACAACAGACCTCAGGTGGGCCCGATCGGACGATTGTTCTTGTTTTTTTTATTCTCCTTGTTACGGTTTCTTATGATGGATTAATCTTTTAAGGTGGCAGGGCGACGCGATTTTGTTGCTTTGTAGGGAGTTGGCTTAGATGTATTGGACAGGTAAGTACAACAACAATGAAAGGGCGCTTTAATTAGTTAAAGCCCACGTTGAGGTTGGTTGATCAAACAAGCGGAATCTAATTCGTGTGTCAAGGTAAAATATAGTTGAAGCGGAATTAAGCTAACACATGACTAAGAAAAGCTATATATATATATAAATGAGTCAGTTACTGTTCTGGGATTGAATAATAATAATAATAATAATAATAATAATAATATAATAATAATAATAGAAACAGATTACAGTCTGTTTATTTTGTGAAGATCTAGTGACCTGTTAGTTTGTTCTTTTTGAGTTAATATATGAAAACAATGCAATATAAGAAATGATTATATGCCAACATTCTTCTTTCCAATCAGACAATGCCTACAGTGTAACTTAGAACTTCTGTTTTCATTAACATCGCTCGACTACTTTGATTGGGTTCACGTGTGATAACACCTATAACACACCTGATATTACCTACCTTATTAGACGGATGTTTTCTAAATTGCCTACCCATTGCCGAGATGGGTGAATAACTTCGTCCAATTTTTATAATTCGTGTATACAGGTGCATCTCAAAAAAATTAGAATATGTGGAAGAGTTAATTTTTTTCCGTAATTTAATTCAAACAGTGGAACTTTCATATATCCTAGATTCATTACGCACAAAGTGAAATATTTCAAGCCTTTTTTTGTTTTAATTTTGATGATTACGGCTCACAGCTCATGAAAATAAAAAATCCACTATCTCAAAATATTAGAATATTTCATAAGATCAATAAAAAAAGATCTATAATATAGAAATGTCGAACTTCTGAAAAGTATGTTCATTTATGCACTCAATGCATCGTCAGGGCTCCTTTAGCACAAATCACTGCATCAATGCGGCGTGGCATGGAGGCGATCAACCTGTGGCACTGCTGAGGTGCTATGGAAGCCCAGGTTGCTTTGATAGCCGTCTTCAGCTCATCTGTATTGTTGGGTCTGGTGTGTCTCATCTTCCTCTTGACAATACCCCATAGATTCTCTATGGGGTTCAGGTCATCTGTATTGTTTGGTCTGGTGTGTCTCATCTTCCTCTTGACAATACCCCATAGATTCTCTATGGGGTTCAGGTCATCTGTATTGTTGGATCTGGTGTGTCTCATCTTCCTCTTGACAATACCCCATAGATTCTCTATGGGGTTCAGGTCAGGCCAGTTGGCTGGCCAATCAAGCACAGTAATACCATGGTCAGCAAACCAGCTACTAGTAGTTTTGGCACTGTGGGCAGGTGCCAAGTCCTGCTGGAAAAGGAAATCAGCATCTTCATAAAGCTTGTCAGCAGACTGAAGCATGAAGTGCTCTAAAATCTCCTGGTAGACGGCTGCATTGACTTTGGACTCGATAAAACACAGTGGACCAACACCAGCAGATGACATCGCACCCCAAATCATCACTGACTGTGGAAACTTCACACTGGACTTCAAGCAACTTGGATTCTGTGCCTCTCCACTCTTCCTCCAGACTGTGGGACCTTGATTTCCAAATGAAATGCAAAATTTACTTTCATCTGAAAAGAGGACTTTGGACCACTGATCAATGGTCCAGTTCTTTTTCTCCTTAGCCCAGGTAAGACGCTTCTGATGTTGTCTCTGGTTCAGGAGTGGCTTGACACTAGGAATGTGACACTTGTAGCCCATTTCCTGGACATGTCTGTGCGTGGTGGCTCTTGATGCACTGACTCCAGCCTCAGTCCACTCCTTGTGAAGCTCCCCCAAGTTCTTGAATCGGCTTTGCTTGACAATTCTCTCAAGGCTGCGGTCATCCCTCTTGCTTGTGCGCCTTTTCCTACCACACTTTTCCCTTTCAGTCAACTTTCCATGAATATGCTTTGATACAGCACTCTGCGAACAGCCAGCCCTTTTAGCAATGACCTTCTGTGGCTTACCCTCCTTGTGGAAGGTGTCAGTGAGTGTCTTTGGACAACTGTCAAGTCAGCAGTCTTCCCCATGATTGTGGTTGTGTACCAAACCAGACTGAGAGATTCATGGTATTTATACTGCATAAATAGTCATTTACTCAAACTCAAAATGGAATATTCTAACATTTTGAGATACGTTTTTTTCTATTTTTTTGAGCTGTAGGCCGTAATTATCAAAATTAAAATTAAAAAAATGCTTTAAACATTTTAGTTTACATGTAATGAGTCTAGAATTTTCACTTTCTGAAATAACTGACAAAAATATTGAACTCTTCCACGATATTCTAATTTTTTGAGATGCACCTGTATACAGTCCTGGCCACAGGTTTTGCATCATCCTGTAATTTCAAGTTCTGCTTGATAAAGTCTAATTAAGCCTGCTGAATTGACATAATAATGTTACATTAATGTACTGAATGTGTGTACCGCTTTGGGAAATATGACTAAAATTGAAAAATGTGACAGTTTGAGATCTAAAAGACTTCATAAATCATGTGACCCAGTTAGAAGTATTCATAAGTAAGCATTTGGAAGGGGTAATGAGTACAGTGTGATGCTATATGAACATACAAGACTTGGCTGTATGTGTAGAGAAATCAGTAGTTAAATAAAAAGAAACAATGAACTGAAATGGGATTGATTTTATTGATAATCATGACCTGAAATGTCTAATTTTGCAGGAAATAATTAATCATTATTGTGTCAGTCTTTTATCAGAAATGCTCAAATATACCATCAGAATAGAACTAGGCTATTCTGGATGATTACCTACTTGGCTAGCATGTCCCCAAAACCACAACACAGGGGCCACATGGAGACGACAGCCAGTAATTACTGGTGAACAAAACAACTCTGACAATTCTTTGACATGTGACAGTCCAGATGATGCTTTACAAGCATTGCACACTACACTTTTGGACTGATGATATTTTGTGCAGGACTTTTAATTGTTTTAACTGGCAAACATCCACAGTAAGAGAACCTAGGTATTTTTATGAAAAAATTAGAAAGTATATGTCTTGTAGATGCAGAACACTGAATTAGATGGAACAAATGTTGCATGATCAGATTCCTGTCCTCTCTTCTAGAACACACTCTCCCACACAAATGTATTCCTCAGCTTTGAAATTTGACCGTGGTTGTACATTCTCTCACATCTTAGACGACACCACTGATCCTGGCATTACATTTCTGATACAATCTAATATCTGCATTTAAAGGCCCTGACACCAGTTTTCCTCATTTTGGCCTGCTTGTAATCAAAACCACCTTTCAGTATAACACAACAAGCATACCAATTTGGTTTGGCATATATCCCTGGTATGGTTTTTTTTCTTGTTATTCCCCAGCTCCTCTCACCAAGTACTATTTTGATGAATAGTAGATAAATAAGCTGCACATAAATAATTGCATTTAATTATTAGATTATCCAAACTTGATAACTATTTTACTAAATATTTTTATAGGAAAAAAATTTCATATGACAAGAAGTTTTCAACAGCATCATTTATTATAACAGAAAAAAAAAACAATAGAGAAATACTAAATACTGTAGTTCAGTTTCCATTCTAAATTTACTAATTACAAATTGTCAAATGCTTATAAAGTACTTTTTTATTTCAACATTTCAGTGCCATCTTGTTTTTGAGCTCCCTTTTAAATGAGATTAGAAAAGGCATTGTCATCAGAACTCATGAATTCATACATCAGTTCACCATCTTTCAGGGAATTAATTACATCTCTAATGAATGACAGTTCGCTATTTTTTCAAGCATAACTTGAGCAGAAACTGCTCTCCTGGTCATTCCGCCAGCCATTAAAGATGAACGAGTAAAGATGATTTTTCATCCAGCGACGCCCAGGTTTGTATGCCTAAATGATTGTTTCACAAACTATTTATCTACAAAAGTTGCAGTGTACTCGCAAAATAAGTACGTTTTTAAATGAAGAATGAGAATCCTTTAGAGGCTCAAATAACAAAGCCAGCCTGAACCGACATTGGAATAACATCTTTATGGTTGTATTGGTTCTTTATAGCATAGGTTCCAATACTGATGAACTGAAGGCATACATAATCACTAAAGATGCAGATTCTTTGACTGGACCAAAAGCATGCTCTCCCTGGAATGTTGAGAACTAAGTCCTCTGAAATGCCATTTCCTGAATTTTTACAACACTTTTGAGCACATACTACTAAGTCAATGATACAACTTATGTTAATCTAGAACACAGGTTTGCCTCAAGGTAATTCACAGTAGAAGTTCAAAGACCATGTCTAAGGTATAGGTGATGGGTAGCTTACCCTCCCATGGTTAGAGCTAATTTAGAATGCTCAATAATTCTTACTCAGAACTAACATAATAATTCCGATGATATGCACTTGCTGCAGCTGGAGAAGAATTCTTGCTGGGAACAAAGGTATGAATGGCATGGTGTTTGACCAAAGCAATTTGTCTTACAAGTTAAAATTGATAATATAGCAGTTTTGTTTGAAAGGCTTGCTTTGAATTTTGTTCTGTTCTTTGATAGTTTAGAAGATCCTTCAGCATTGCATGCAGTGTTATGGATTATACTGGCATGGGAATCTAGCTCCGTATATACTGTCATTCTGCTTTTTTTAAAGTAAGTATACAGTCAATTATGCTTCCTCATGTTTACAGAAGCATTGTCCAAAGACCAATAAGATTTCCCCATGAAATGTTGTATTGGTCAGATGTCATGCTGGTTTATTCAGATATTCATTTTCCACTACAGTAATAAACAAGACGTGTGAAAAAACCCTATGCATAAATCATTTCTGTTTACATCAAAAATTCGTACAAGCAATGGATATATGCTTTCTTTTCTAATGTCAAAGTTCCCATCCATGGCAAGGCTGAAGGATCACTCTTTCATAGTCAAGCATTAAGCCCAACATTTTTGGAGCCATTATATAATTTATTATTGCAGCTGTCTTCAAGGCAGTACTGCTGTCTTTGCTATGACAATATTGGGAAACATCTCGCAGAACAAAGGCCCCGTGTAAGCAGCAACTTCAAATGGAAGACTTGACTCCATTATATAACCAGTGTACAATACCTCAGAATACATCACCTTGTCCGTCAATGTGTCTGCAAAAAAAGACGTCATGGGGCTTGGCTTTTTTTGTGTGCCACTCCAAAGCTTCTGTTACACTCCTAGAGAAATATTCATACGTATTTATTTTAATCAGAGCAAAAAATGTATTCATTTACAGATTTGTCATGTTAATGAGACAGGTGGCCTGACCCATTTTGCATTTAAACAGTACAACATAAAATTTGAAAAGTTGATAGGTGCAGAATTTTGGTCTTGTTTGAAATCCCTCTTGAAGTGAAACCGACTCTATTCTTCGTGCACCCAGTCAGAATCTCCAGAATTATTTTGCCCTCTTGCCCTCTCCCTGTAATTTAGGTAGTTTATCCTGCAGAAATGGTCTTTTTTTCCCGTCATTTTAACCCCCTGCCAACTGATTGGGAAAAGATCCGTCTGCGGACGCCCATGTCGATGAGGGCAACAAACCCCACGGCAGGTTGTCGTCCAGTGCCTTTAATTATTCCGATGCTCAGGCCCCTGTAAGCATAGAAACTCGGCGTGATCGAAACGTTTTAAAGCTGTTGTCATCTGGACATCCCCGATCCGGGAGTCGTCGACGGCTTGGATAACGTTTCCATTGTCTAGGACAGATTAGAGAGAAAGGGTTAACACGCACACTCTCGCGGTGGGTTCCAATAATTCTTTCGCGCCCCTCGTTTTAAGTACAAAAAAGGGGGGGAAGGGCAGTTTACACGGTTTATTTAATAAAGGCTACGCTAGCAAACCACCCTGCCCCCTCCCCCCTCTGAATTCTTAAAGCTGCGTTGGTGATTGTTGGATCTCCTTTAAAATGAACTGTACAATGCCGCGTTGTTGGGGCGTAAACTACTTAGGAACGGGGAAGGTTGGGAAATTCCCCTTTTGTCCGGGTGGTGGCAGGAGCGTCTCTGGTTACTGGTTCCGACCAATGGCCGTCGGGCTTTCGCGGTTAGATCCGCTTCCTGTCGGCGAGCCGGGGCGTTCCGTGACGTAATCCGACCGGCTCGGTGACCCCACCCCGGGCCGCTGCGGCTGGTGACTCGGCTGTGGCGTCGGCTCCAGGGAACTTTTTAGGGGAACTTAAAGTTTGGGTGGGGAGCGCTTCCGTCCACTCACCACGGAAACGGGTCCGTTGTCGCTGATGCCGCCGCCATAACCCTAACCCCATATCCGGGTTTCATGGGAGGGGTCATGACCTTTTCTACCCTCGCTTCCGGAACACAAAATTTACCCTCTTCGAAATGCTGGTGATTATTTCTGGTTTGCAATTAGTAATTTTTAGCAGTAATGGCCTAAAAACAGGGATACGAGGAGGATTCTCGTGGGGTTGGGGGGGCCCCCAACCCCCTCAACGTTCGGGTCACGTGATCTTTCTGCTCTCGTTAGTCGAACTGTTCTCCATTCAGCCCGAAAACTAAGTTTGCCTTGATGTTTTCCCAGAATTTCCTGCTGCTGCCCGACCTTAGAACGGATTTCGATCGCTGGCCAAATCGGCTTAAATATCAAAGGTGAGAATTCCTTTCTTTTCTGTTTGTTTTGTTCTGTTTGACGGATGGATGAGAGAACCCCCCCCCCATCGTGATACAGGTGAGAGATGGAGATGGAGATGGATGGAGAGAGAGAGAGAGTCTGGTGTGAAAATCTCGCAGTAGTTTCAATCCTGTGAGAGTTGTCTCCGTAAGTTCCACTTTCACGAAACCCAAGTGAATTCAGACATTTCTATTAAGATGTAACAGAAGTCGTTCAGCATCATAATAATAATAATAATAATAATAATAATAATAATAATAATAATAATAATAATAATAATAAATATCAGTGTCTTGTTTATCACCTCAGTTGAACACATTCCAAGGAATACCCACTGGTTATATATATATATGAAATTCCATGTTTAATTATGTATTATTATTTCATGGTATTAACGAGGTCGGATCAGGAGTTCTTCCCATTGACGTGTATAGAAGCATGACTGTAGTAAGTACTTTGCATAATCAGAAATATTCGAAATTCCTTTAAACCCCCACCCCCAATTGTTAGAGATTACGTGAGTTGAGCAGATCAAGGAAGTATTGGTATTTGATCGCATGGCCATAAACACCAGTTACATCCTGTGCGAATATCAGGTGGGATCGGCTGAATAATTTAGAACAGTTGATTAAATTTCTGGGCCTTTTCCGTCCTAGCAACATGAAGGCCTTTGACCCGGCCACTCTAGAACTGGGATTTCCTGGTATGTGAGGTGCTGCTTGATGATAGCGGCCAAATGTTTCGGGTTGTTATCGTTTTGGAAAATAAATTTAGGTTGGTTGGGGGGAGAGAGAGCAGTTCTCAGAATATACCGTAGTTCCAGTGTATTAGTAAAAGTGACCAGGTAAACAAACTGATCGATCCATTGTTTCCTGGATACGATGGAAAAGGGAGGGAGGGGGCTGCCTCTTTTCAGGAGAAATAGCCTTATACCATTAATGGACCCGCCTCGGCATTTGTTCGTCGGTCTGGTTATAGGTTATAGGTTATAACTACGTTTTCGATTTGGTCGGTGAGGCCAGTTACCGGGGTACAGCAGGTGCCTCACTCCTGGAGACCGCGTGGATACGGGCTACTCGGCTCGGGCACCTGCCTATCTTCACTGCTCTCCGTAATTTCCTATAAAACTTTATAACGATATATATAAATATAATAGAATATATAGGAGAACTAAAAATAAAATTAAATATAGAAGAAAAATTATTTGATGAATTTTCTACTGGTTGTACACCTAACAAGGGGACGTAATTCTATTAAAGGAAATATTTTTAAGATTATCTCCCTTACTACACAAATAGCTTAAATCATTTATCTCCCTTGAAACGCTGCTGCTCATTTAAAATTTTGTGGCAAGGAATATTTTGAGTGCAGTAGAATTTCGAATATCCGAAATGGTTGCAGGGAGTTAGGGAAATCTAAATGCTTGGTTAATCGAGAGTCTGGGTTCTCTAAGAAAGGAAGAAAGCTTAACAAATGCCAAGCCATATCCTTACTAATGTACACAAATGATATTACAATTATTGGTTTTAGAAACAAAGGAACTGTTACTACTGATTAAAATGTTTCGCTGATTAGTTTAGCGATGGCAGCGGTTATTTAAAAGGTTGGTGACCTTTTGTCCCGTTTATTGGCTGAAAGGTTACTCATGCACTTGAATGCTAATAATCGCTTTGCCTTAGCTTCCTCCTGTCTCCCCCAGTCATTCGAAGCAGCGGTCAGACCTCTCAGCCTCTCGGAATGACTTAGCAGATATGTCTCTCGTTTCATCACCGACTGCATCATCATCCCCGTCTATGTGAAAACCACCAGTCATCACGTCTGCCACAGTTTCATCATCTGTTCCAGTTTACCAACTCACATCATCAACATCTCCTTCAAGACACTGATTTACATCCCATGCTTCCTGGTGCCTGTTTCCAGGAGTCTGTTTAAAAGTCTGAACAAGTTCCCTTGTCTCATCAGCTCCGTCACGTGCAGTGTTATAAATTGTTCCTCTTCAGTTAATCCTTCTGGCCATAATTTGTGTCAGATGAGTTTCAGAGACTTTTGATGGACGCATCTTTACGCTCTTCTGGTCCAGTGCAATGCACCTTCTACTGTTATTGTTATTAGACGCTTCCAGAAACTCAGCAGTTTCTCTAGTACCCAGTGGTAGCGACACTTCAGGCTCTCCTAGACAATAGCACGAAAGAACAATGCACAGGTGTTTTTATCATTTTAGAACAACTTTTTGTTATGTGGGTGGCAGCTGCGTCGTGCAAAAGTAGCAAATCCTTTTTGGAAACTTTGTGATTCTTCAAGTGCTTCTAGATCATCGGCACAACGTTATCTTTGAACTAGTTTTTATGAAAAGTACAGCCCAGCCCATCTGCACCCTTCTGAATCCTTGGAATATTACTGCGATTTAGAGCTTTGAATTTTCAACAATTAACAGCTTCATTTGATGAGTGCCTCAGACAGTGAATTATTACATACAGACGCGCAAAATCGAACAGATGGCGAGTGTATAAGGTGCATAAATTTAGTGTCTGGGCTTGATAGCTACTACGTCGGTTGTCATGCAAACAAAGGATAAGCCACATTGGGTCATATTTAACTGAGTGATGAATACAGCTTTTAAAAAGAAAATCACACGGTTTTTTTTTTATCGTTATCTCCCTTAGACTACAATTACGACTCGAAACAGTTTGCTGGGAAGGGGGATAACCACTACGTGTTTTGTCTCTGGTTTCGTGATATGAAATTTTAAAATTCTTGTGTTTCGCAGCAATATTTTTCGCAATGGATCTGCGAAAAGCAATCCACTGTCGTAAATAAAGCAGAAGATTAAAACAGAAATAACTCTCGTCTGCGGTAGGAAGGGAGAGAAAGGGGCAGTGGTGGACGACTGATTCTCGCGCTAGGTGGATGTAATTCCGGAGTCGTTCCCCAGAGATTCGGTTGGGCAGGGGTTAATCAAACCTTCCCTATGAATTATTCAAAAGGCTGGGGAACATCGGTGCTGACATATGAAATTTAGACAATTAGGGGCTGTCCTAGACAAAGACAAGATGGTACCTTTTTTAGGGGGGTGTACTCTAAGAGGGGGGGCTATGGTTACTTCTGGCAAACACGGTCCAGACGCACGCCCTTGCCTATCTGTCGGCCCTTCCATCTGAACCAGTTCGTTCCCGTTTCTGGTAGACGTAAAATATTACGACAGACAAGGCAAGAGAGCGGACCCAACGTCCGAAAACCCTCACCGCCGCTGAATTTGGTCGCTGGGAAAGATCGGGGTTAATGGCCCTCATATTTCTGAGGTCTTTCCTCCATTTAGTCATCACAAGGAGGCGAGAAGCAGACTCCAACAGCCGGGCGCTCTTCGGTTCGCCCTCCCTCAGCCGAATCTAGACGGCGACCCACGTTAAGACCGTTCACCAGTCTCTGCGCCGGCATCCGCCAGAGGGCGCTGCCTATAAATGTAAATAATCTATAGCGAGACTTATATTCTCTTTCCTGAATAGTTTCTGCATCAGTATCAGCCAGCAACTCTTCTCGCTTGCGTGCTATTGTGTTTTTTTGTTGTTGTTTTTGTTTAAGCATTACGGGTATCTCTGCCACCCTAACCAACACTAAAATTTGTTTTACCTAAGGAGGATAACTGTGATAAGAGTAAACGACGTTCTCACGAGGCCACGACAAATTGAAAGTAATTCTAGTGAATTTCACAACAATGGCCTCATTACAACTTGTTTCCTCCCACCCCCCCCCCGGGATGCAAATAATTGTGAGTCGAGGGTGGTTCCTTGGTTTCTCGGCCTCTGATCCGGGTAGGTTCCAAACGTTTTAATTTTTAATAATAAAAAGCAACGATTATTTCCCTTTGACCGCTATTTTAGAGAGAGACGGGTAACGAGAACGTTCTGGTTCGAGACATAATCACGTGGGAGTCGGACAATAAAAAAACTATTTTTTATTTGTTGTTGTTGTTTTTTCCCCCTTTTTTCGCCATGATAAAATAGAAAACGTTCTGCTGATACCTGTCAATTATAATTTTTTTTAAAAAGGGGGGTAATGTGGGAGGGAGGGAGAAGAAGGGAAAAAAATCAGAAATCGCAGTAGGCCTTTCGTAGGTTTAGAGGGTAAAATCGTTATGGAAGCCATCTTCTTTGTGTCTCTGGAATGCATTATTAACACACACCCATTGTTCGCTTAAAGCGGCTGCGTATGCCACCTTAATCTGCTTTTCTTTCTCAGCGGTAATTGGGAAAACCCTAATCCCACAGCTGCTTTAATTTATGTAGCGATGCATTAAACGTGTCGGATCGGCTGAAGTCGGAGCGCGCGTAAGGGGCCACTTTCGTGTCGGCCTTTACTTTCCGGTGTCACGCTAACCCCCTCCCGACTAAGGTTCCGACCGATATCCATATTAGGGGCGTGAAACATCGCAATTTTAAAATTTATTCGTATTTTTTGTAGCCTTTCGTTTACGGTCGGGTGCAGCAGGGAGTGTGTGTTGGGGGCGGAGGGGAGGTAATCGTCACTACTCCTCGGAAAGTCACCCTGCCGATTACAACACCTGAGTTGAGATGGGAAGAGAGCATCACGGGAAATGCGAACGGCTTCACGGATCAACGGAAAAAGGAAACAGGCCGCTCTCGGTCGGAGTTTGCTCCTCTAGATCATGATATTATTAAATCCTTCACAATCCCGAACATCCACCTTGCTTCCACACAGGCTGGACCCTGGATACCAGTCGGAGCACAAGCCTTTCCGGTTATTCTCGGCGTTTCTATCGTAGTAAAGTCGCACAAGGAACAAGGCGACGTCGTAGCATCGCTCGTTGTGACCGCAGATTACCGCCAGAGGGCGCGCGTTCTTAACGATTAATTGTTCACTTTCTGCCATGTGAACACGAGGCGTTCGTAGGGTACACCAAAAAAAAGAAAGAAGTCCCGGCGAAGGCGGTCCCTTTTCCACCGTTGGCGCATACTCTCAGAGGAAGAGGGCGAACGTATCAGTTGACTATCGGTTAGCGCACATGGTTTTAATCCGTTCTGTGCTTGTTGTTCATTAACATCCTCTCCTCAACACACGATGGCAGGAGATTAAGAAGCGGAGAAGAGGCGGCGAATGCGCTTTATCTTTAATTAAGCGACTGTTAGACTTATTTACGTTGCCATCGAAACATAGACCGACCGGTCTTTTATCTAATCTGCCACAGCAGGTTAACAGAAATTGACCAGAGTTTGGGAACTCAGCGAAGCTGCAGGCACAGCCTCTGTACAACTTGAAGAAAGCTATGGCTGTATACCAGATCGGCCAAATATACACCGGCTGGCCACGGGGGAGCCACTCTCACGTTTTTTAAAATCATGAATGCTCTATGTGGGCCAGTGGATAGGCGCATCATCGTCTTCGGAGAAGCCAAGAATATACATTGGAGCATCGCCGGATGCATTTGATTGGAAATGCTACCGAGTTATTTTTGGCATTCATTTTGCTTTCTAAAAGAATCAAGGGACAAAATATGCCCCCAAAAAGCCATGGCTCCATCACCAGAGCTTGGAGGGACCACACAAGAAGGGGCTGGGTGATTCGTGAGGCTTTCTCAAAACCTGTCTTCTCCCACCTGTGCAAAAAAGGTAAAACGTGATTCGTCAGACCGCATCACTTTTCACCAGCCCTTCTCGGTCCGATGCCTTCGTTCCCTGCACCACGTGAGTCATCCCCCCCCCCGTTTGTAACTGTGATCAGGGGTTTACGCGATGGTCCATTCGTTGCAGAGTTCTTCGCAAGGTCTGCCTGACAGCCTTTCTCTTCTTTCTCTATGTGTCTGCAAGCACAACCCCGACCCCCACACACAGCAGGCATTTTCCTCATATTTTGACGTTGCTGGTGTCTTGGACAGCCTGCCAGAGAAACCGTCTTGGCCACTGTGGCACCCGCTAGACATGCGCCGCGATGCCTTTGCCTTACCTCGTATCTGTTAGACCGGCTGCAAATGCGTTTGTCTAAGTTATAAATGCTGCGGAGATCACCTATCGCATCACCTAATTAGCGTCTGTAGCTCAGGTCGAAGTCGGAAAGGGCAGGTGGGTTCTAATAAAGTAGGCAGCCAGGGTGTTTTAACGATCAAAACGCCCATTACTGTCATTTTCTGCGGGCATTCCTCAATCAATTTATTGTTTTGTACGAAAGTTAATTTAATTTAATTTGCAATCTATTTTTTATTTACCAGTGTCTAGGAGGGGGACTACCCTGGCGAGAAAGCGTAGTGTCGCGGTTATCCGCCAGAGAGCGCCATCCTACGTCACAAGGGCTGGGACAGGAACTCTTCGTTTCCTTTTTAATCCAGCAGGCGGCCGGGCGGTGGAGAAAATCGGGAAAAACGATGCCAGGGTGGTACATCAAACCAAAATGGTCCCGACTGGGGGAAGCAGTGCCTAATCACTGACCTACCGGCTGCCCCTTAATTCATTTCATCTAATGATTACAAAGTGTTAATCGCATATAAGGATAAATATTCCCAGCTCGATACTTTGGGGAGGTCGCCAAGTTGGATTTTTTACGGCTTTTTTGAAGTAAAGTACAAAAAAAAGTGGCGAAATCAGAACTAATTCTAACACCACACAGCACGCCGACTTGCACATGTATGACGCGCAACCGAACGCCACGTGCAAATATGGCACTCCGCTTGATATGGTCTCGTCTATACGCGTTGAAAGCACATCTGATGTTTAATGTTGTTTTTTTTCTTCAGAATTCCACGATAAATAACGTGATACATATTCTTCGACTAAGCTAATAAATCAGTCGGGTTTATCCCAAACTATTGCTTTAATCCTAACGCAAACGGCCCAAGGATGAACCCTGTGCCATACCACCAGGTGGCGATAAATCATTTTAAAAAAGCACGTGCCGTCGCCCGCTTTCTGAGAGGCCACCTATCGACGACAGCCGGCGGGCCACAGGATCCCATAACCGTTCTTGACTGGTGCCTTGTTTAGAAATTTATCAAATAATTACTGAAAGATGAAGATAAGCCACCTCTGCTTAATTCCCCTCCTCGGCTCGCACACCCGCTCTGGTTTCCTTTCTAAAGAGTTCCAGTATCGTTCTTCGGGTGTTGTTTCCGCTTCTAGCCCGAGAGGCCGCGGCTGCACCTTTGTCGGGGTGGCTACTCTGCTTACCAGGTGGCCGGTCTCCAGCTCACCTCTGTCGGGCATCCACAGACGTCGAGAGCGAAGGCGACAGGGCCACCGACAATACACTAGCCGCCACAATTCCGGACTCCCCGAGAACTTACTCTTTGCATGGCGTATTAAGTTCGCGCTGGAAACTTTGGTCCCAAGATCTGCTTAGTACAATTTTCTCATCTCGTTTCCAATGGTTGACGTCAGCAACGGCCGTGCGCCGCAAACCGGTTATTGTTCGCCTTGGTGATCGGTGGAGGGGACAGTTGGATTGATCGCTTATTGCTCTCCCCCCCCCCCCGAGGGTCAAGAGAAGCAGCTTTGAAGATAGACCGACGGTGTCGGCGCGGACCGCGAAGCGAACGCAGTCATCGACTCCCATAAATCTCCCGGTTCCCGGGCAGTCGCTTCTTTTCTTCTCCGCATCACCACCCACCCACCCCCGAGGATCCGAATTACCGGGGAACTGCACCAGGGCTAATAACTGGGTGAACGGGTAGGCTTTAAAAGCATTTTTCTCAGGCGATCTATTGCACCCGGTGAACTGACTACACACGCAGCGGCGCATCTCGTTACTCTCGACTTCCATTCATCTACGAATAATGGGTGATGGATCAGTCTCTCCACATTGTCGGTGGGTTAAGAAAAGGTTTTAAAGAGTTAAACGCCTAAGTTCGCACAGCTCCAGAATAATAAATAAGCTATTTTCTATTTAGTTTTAATGCTGAATCACTAATCAAATTATGAAACGGATATCAACTCCTATTGGTCAATAGATATGTTCGTGTCGATACATCGTCGACCGCCATTTTGTCATGTTGACTTCTTTGAAGAGAAAAGTAATGTGAATGGTATAGGATGGGCGACGTCCAAACCGTATCATGTACGACTTTTAGACTTTACTGGACATAAACGTCTAGCCAATCCTTTACTCGCTGATGGGTTCTTCTCCAAAAGCGTCAAGGACACGTGTAAAAGGCTTCCCGGTTAGTATGCGTTGCCGGCTTTAGTACATCGTTCAGGATCGACGGAGTCTGTGGAAAATATGGTTCCCGCAATTTGTGAAACTGACACCGCGTAATAGCCACAAGTGCCCTTTCGTCGTGTAAGGGGGAGCGGGGCGGGGCGGGGGGGGGGACACGAAGGTCAGAACCAGGCTCCAGCAAAAATTAGGTACAGATTCCTGTCCAAATACCCGCCTATGTCAGCGTCCTGCAGCCAATCACGGTACCGCCTAGGTGGCGCAGTATGCGCTGGCGTCAGTTCCCGTGCAACGTATCGGTTAAAGACGGGCTGCCACCTTATTCAGTACAGGACCCGTTCCCCCCCCCCCAACCACCACCACTTCGTCACCATTTCCCGTATGTTCCTCTTACAAGTCGCCCCAACTCCCACTTCTCTGATGAAAGTCCCCACTTCTCTGATGAACGTCCCCACTTCTCTGATGAACGTCCCCACTTCTCTGAAGAACGTCCCCACTTCTCTGATGAACGTCCCCACTTCTCTGAAGAATGTCCCCACTTCTCTGATGAACGTCCCCACTTCTCTGAAGAACGTCCCCACTTCTCTGACGAACGTCCCCATTTCTCTGACGAACGTCCCCACTTCTCTGACGAACGTCCCCACTTCTCTGATGAACGTCAATTACAGAAACCGTCATGGATCGCCCTGCCCTGGCCTTTCTCTCTACTATGACCAACGTCACGATGTAGCCAATCTTTAGCACGCCATCTTGCACAACTGTGACGCGCAACGTAATGCTGCACACGGCTCTATTCGCAAACACCGCGCATGCCCGGTGTGTTTCTCCGGGCAGGGGAAAAGTAATTATTCAAGAATAATGTCAAAACTTCGCGGGTCGCTGCTTATTTACGGAAGAGACGGAATATAAGTAAAGCTGTTTAAAGTTCTTATATTATTTGGTTTTGTTTTGTTTTTGTTTTTTTATTATCTCCGATGACGAGTAAAACGAAACGAGATACACTGCTTAAAAAGGGGCCAAAATTCCATTAGCGGGATCCACCCGTTCGTTGGAATTCTTCCTCGGCTTCTTCATTCTAAGATAATGGACAACTTTTCCGCCTCCCGCCAAAATTACAAAATGGCGGACTCCTCTCTCACCATCTCTCTCTCTCTCTCTCTCTCTCCTCTCTCCTCTCCTCTCTCTCTCTCTCTCTCTCTCTCTCTCTTCTGTATTGACTTCATCTCTCTCTTCTGTATTGACTTCATCTCTCTCTCGCTCTCTCTCTCTATCTCTCTCTCTCTCTCTCTCTTCTGTATTGACTTCATCTCTCTCTCTCTTCATATCTCTCTCTCTCTCTCTCTCTTCTGTATTGACTTCATATCTCTCTCTCTCTCTCATCTCTTCCCTCTCCCTCTCTCTCCATCTTCTCTCTCTCCAACCATCACTCTCCATTTCTCTCTCTCTCTCTCCCTCTCCCTCTCTCTCTCTCCTCCTCCTCCTCCTCCTCCTCCTCCTCCTCCTCCTCCTCCTCCTCCTCCTCCTCCTCCTCCTCCTCCTCCTCCTCCTCCTCTTCTTTCTTTTTTAATAAAAACTTCAATCTGGATTAGGTTTGTTGATTGTTTCCTATAGAAATGTATCCAATCTGTCGGCGTCTTCGTTGTCTTCTAATAAAAGCGCAATGGGCGCCCGTGGAACAATCGTCTCTCCGCGGTTCTTCCCTCTGCAGCCGGCCGGACCCACCTCCGTCAGCATCCTGAACCGTCGGTGCTGGCCCCTATTTCAAAGGTTTTCTCCTCCTCTTCTTTCAAACCCGTTCACGCTCTCATCGCTGCTGCAGCGATAACCTTCACATGTTTTGTGTGTTGTGTGTGGCTGGGGAGAGAGAGAGAAGATGGGGCAGTAAATTAAAAATTTTCCCAATAAATCCTTAATTGCATCCGTCGGTCTCCTCTTCAAAAACTCCCAATTAGATTAGATCGTTTCATGTTTTCTGTCTCGGTGATTCATCCGTGCGTTTGTCGAGCGAATCGGCCTCCCGACTCAAAACGGAGGCTCAGATATCCCCTTCCCTTCCCCGAGTATTTCGCGCGACCACCCACGGCCACGGGGGCCGCCCCCACCCCAAAAAAAACAACAAAAAGGTTTCGCATCTCCCTAGATTTTCCTGGTTTCTCTCCGGTCGAAGTCGGATAAGAGTCTTCCTCCTCCCACACCAACAACGGTCGCCCGAGTTATAGGAGCCGGTCGGGGTAGATGGGCGGCGCCACCGACGGTCCGGGGTGGAAATCACGCTAAGGTCACGCGTCCGTTCTCACCGCCGTCGGTGGAGGGTAGAGGAATAAACGAGGCAGGCGGGAATGACGGGACGGTTAGGCGCAGTCGGGACAAACCGCAGCAGCAGCAGCCACCCGCGGACAGACCGACCGCCGGCCAGGGATTTCCAGCTGAAACGTCCGCGTCGAGAGTCTGGTTTGTCGTCCCAGACAGCATCCGAGTCCGCCATCAGCCATCTCTCCGCTGCTTCCTCGGCGCTCTCGTCGAATTTACGACCCCTCCGCGGGGCCTGCGGGAAGCCATTACCACTCGATTCTGCTCCGGTGGAGAAGAGATTGGCTAATAAATCATCTAGTTTCCTTGTTGTTGTTGTTGTTTTCGCTAGGGGGCGCTCTAGGCAAACTGTTTTAGTGCATTAGCTGGGAATAAACAAGGAATTTGTCGCACTGCAATAAAAAAAGTAGTGTGATCAGCCTTAATGAAGTCTCAAAAACTTAAAGGACCCCAAAAAGATGCTTTAAAGGGCAAGTGTCCTTCAGATTTCTTTTTCACAACTCTTTAAATTCACCCCCACCCTCTCCCAGAAGTTATTCATTCTATCCTGAAAGATATACGACCAGAAGTAAACGAAAGGGGATCTTTGGGACGGCTGCTTCAGCATCTCGTTGAGTCTCGTGATGTGACGTCAAGGACGAAGCTGTTCAGCGATTCGCTCGCCCACGAACTGCGTTCTGAGCCGGGAATCATGGGAAAAAAATAGGAGAAGCTCCCAATATCGCGGGAAAATGGCGTCGGTTCCGTCCGTGGCACCAATGACGTCATAAGACTATTCGCTCTCGAAGATACAACTAAATGGTTAAATTTCCTCGCGGGTTCTGATTGGTGTTCGCAGCTTTCTGACAATACAATTAAACAAAAACAAAGCAAGAGCGACTGTTGTTGGGGGGCATCTGTTTAATCGTGTGCGTTAGAAGGGAAGAGATAAGGCAGGGGTCACATCCTGTGGTGGGGGGAGGAGGGGGTATCGTAAAACGGTCTGAGTAGTCGTACATTTTCCAGCTAATTACGTTAACCGCCAAACGTCAGGCCCCATGACGAGGACTGTCAAATCTCTTTCGATCACGCACTTCCCGTATTTACGGGACCCTCGAGCGCTCCCTCGTTCCCGTCTTGCGCACAAGTGGCTCGTCCTTTCCAGTCGGGCGCTGATTTCCCCCGGCCCCTGTGATCAGCGAACCCTGAACAGCGCGTCGACATCCCTGACCACCTGTAATCCCATTAATCAAACCTATCTCCGGTGCTATTCACCTCCCCCCACCCCCCACCCCAGGCCCCTTCCCGGCCTAATATCGCGGCTACCCTGATGATGCGTGTAAATCGCTTTTCGTATTCTTGTTTCCAGCAGTTTCCTCGCGATATTGTTCCACGCCAGCGGGCGCGAAGCAAAACCTCGCCGCTTCTCGGTAGCAATAATTAAATAAAACGGTAATATGAATCTCCGCCATTTTCTTTGTCGCTAAGAACGGGGACGACGGCTTCTTCTTCTTTTTTCTTTTTTTTTCCTGATCTAATTTTGATAAGTTGTCTCCCTTTCCTTGCCTTGATGGCGGCGAGATGCGGGAAGGAATAAAACCGTCTCCCTGCCCGAGTGATACGGCCAACTGGGAACCCCACAGACGTCCGTTTTGTCGCTCAATACACGTGCTTGTAGAAACCGCTTCCCGTTAGCCTCGGTTCCATTCTATCCGCGGGGTGGCGAACGGGATCGTTGTGGTTCTCGTCAGCGCGTGTGACAAGTCTACGGGCTCGCGCGCCCGACATCTCTGACCAATAAAACCCGCATCTGACAATCGGCCGTTAATTGACCTGGAACACAGCCCTCCATGTCTATCCGTACGGTCGGTCGGTCGGTCGGTCGCCAACAAAGGCCGAGTTGCTTTCAAGGTGAATAACTTTTATTTTTTTTTTGAAATAAGATATCGCTGAATAACGACCAACAATGACAACAAAATATTACCAAATATTTATATTCCGTTTTCAGTTTTCTCACAGTCTGACTACATTCCTGTTATTTTGTATTAAGCCGTTATTCGGTTATGTCTTTCCTACATAAATGTTCTCTTCCAAATTTTGATGTTTTATTATCACACAATTTTCTTTAAATGCAGATTTTGTTTCGTTTCCTTCTAATTTTCAATTTTTTAAAAAACATAATGAAATTTCAAACAAATCTGAGTATTTAAATTATTTTAAAATCGGAATTTGGTCGTAATAACACTTTGTAACAATTACACCGTCTTTAAATCAACTTTAGGCTCTTTACTCCATATCTAAATCGCCAATCGGTCTTTACACCGTGTTTAAATCGCCAATCGGTCTTTACTCCATATCTAAATCGCCAATCGGTCTTTACACCGCGTTTGAATCGACAATCGGT
>JACATO010001463.1:107500-156352 GCA_018389105.1 Nautilus pompilius
TCAAGTAATAATATACCCGCATATAACGACTTTGTCAACGTGAATTCAATTTTGTGGAACCTTTAAAGTTATTCCTTTTGTTGTCGCTTTTTTGTTTTAAAAAAAAAGAGAAAGTTCAGCTTTAAATGCAACGGTATGAAGAGGAGAGAAACGTGAAGCAGCTCTGTTATTAGCCACATGCGCGAGATGACTGAACCACGAATTTCCTGATAATTTTTTTTTTAATTTAAAAAAAAAAAAAATAATAAAGATGTATTTCTACATTTTTCATTAAAAAAAAAATAAATAGTAAATATCAGCATCAATCTCGAAATAAATTGATCATTATAACTTTAAAATATGACAACAAAGAGAGAGGAGAAAATTATTAGTTCGCAGTCCATTCATCCTCTCTCCCTCTCCCCTGAGGAATATTTCAAAGTGGCGCGTCCAAGAAATACCTTGTTTTCAGGAAACCAAAGTGCGCGTGCTAAAAGATGAAAAGAACTTTTACAAAGAACATTTATGGAATGAATTGTTGGCGCAAAGATCAACGAATACTCGCAACAAAACAAAACAAAAAAAAAAACAGAAAAAAATGAGATGCTGTGGAGCTTAGAGGAGAGAAAGGCAAAGTTATCGCCCCCTCCCCCCCGTCTTCTCTTCCTTAATGAGCAGCTGCCGTATTTTCTAATAGTTAAAGCCATATAGGAACTAATCAAGTTCTCTATCAATTCCACTTTGACACGTGTTCCTAATTTCCAATTTCCTCGAATATTAGAGAACCGGTCGGAAAGTTCAAAGATCTGGCCACCAGGTCTGAATATCTGTAAAACGCTCTGTAATTACTACTTTATTAAATTTGGATTTCTCCCTCATCCGACGCCTGTTAGGAATTTGGCTGGGTTGGTAATCAGAAATTAAATTCTGCAACAATTTTAATATACTTTTTTTTTTTTTTTAAATGATGGGAAATCCTTAGAGAACTGCTCCCTTCCGGTGTGTAATACGTAGAACGGAAGTGAAATAATGCGGTGTATTTTGGATTAGACTATGATTGCTAGTAGATAGCAGCAGCATCCCATACCCGAGTCGCGCATCTCTCGTGCTGTTGGACAAAAACTCTACTAGAACGCTTCGTTTTTAGATGTGGGACAAGACGAGATCCTCTGGAGAGAACCCAGTCGACCATCTGAGGAAGAAAGGAAGCTAGAAGTTCTGTTTAAATGCCAAGATAGGTGAGCCAAACCTGGCCCGGGAAGTCTTCTGGTCTGTCGTGTATATATGTGGAAAGACCGCCTTTCTCAAGTGATAGTTCATTGCTGTTGAAGATGTCGGTGTCTGTAGACTGATTCATCTTCCTATGCCCTTCCAAGTTGTATACCCGAGACGGAATCAGCAGAACCAACCGCACGGGAACCCCCGAGTTACTAATCAATGTCGGCAAAGAGAAAGGAAAGCTGGGGTTCCGTACGGCTGGCTGGTGCGCGCGCATCCGGGTACCTATCGATGGAGATATTGTTCGTCTCCGTGTATCGGTCCAGTGTCCTAACTACCGCTTGGCTTCAGCCGCATCCGGTGGGAAGACAACTTCTACCAAAACCATGGTCGTCGTCCCCCTCATTAACGCCCTGTCAGGGTTAGGGTTAAGGTCAGAACCCTGTCAAAGATGATCCCTATGGTATATAATAATTTTGTCTAACGTATGCGTTCTTGAGATATTTGAAACAAGGTATTGCGTAGCGTGCTCGCTTGCCATAAGTGCTGCCCTCTGTGTTCATCGTGTACCGAGTGATGCGGTTTACTTTCCCTGACTCAGCTCTACCACTGCGGTTAGTGGTCGGACCCCAGGAAGCAGTTATCACGGAAACAAGAGGCCAAACAAACAGATAATCTCGACTTTCTCCGATGCTGCATAATCTAGGCTATTTATTCTTTAAACGGAATTGAGGATGGAAATCGCTGAGCCTTTGCTGACTCTGCGTTCGGCGTTTGTCAGCTCGGTTACTTCCCTTGTAGCCGACGGGTGCCCGGCAAAGAAGTGAACATACAAATATTAATGGAGACAGGGGCGAACCCCCCCCCCCTTATATACAGGCTGTTCACCGGTTTATGTTAATTTCGTGCCTGGCTACGAGAATAGACAGGTTTAGACAGTCTCTCGGTTAGCGAGAGACGGCCATATGTGAGAGAAAAAGAAATGGCTTGATAAATGTAGCTTCAAACTTTGTTAGCTTTATAGGATTTTCGATCCCGGATAAACAACGCAGATCCCTTCGTTGCATCTCTTTTCTGGTAAGTAATTGGCCATTTGAGCTGCAGATAGACATATAAAAAAATAAGGTAGACGTATTAAGAGTCGCGGCAGATACTTGGTCAAAATCGTGACCAAATGCGGTGGGGTGGAGCCAAACCTCGTCAGAACTTCGACCGCTTCTCGCTAAAGGCGGGTAAAGTCCATTTACGGGTAAAAAGGGGACTTTGTTTGTTATTTAATCGTTCTTACAGAGCTCTTTAATCTCAGCTGACAACAACAAGAAAATAACTGGTTTTAATGCCAAAAATCCGGGGCTCGAGCGCTAATGGCCGACGGAACCGATCGGGAAGCTCTGCGCGGTGATGGTGATGTGGTGGTGGTGCACCGGCAAGATAGGGGAGGAGAGGGGGTTCATGGCCGTTGGGATCGCGTGTGCAACAGAGCTACGAAGGTTTTTATTTTATTTTTTTTTGGTCGTTGGAAAGTAGAGCGGCTCTTTCATATACATCTTTGAACTCGCTGATTTCTGCGGTCGTGACGTCACACGATCGAGCTCCCGAAGCGGTCACGTGTAGGCTAAAGTCGTCTTCGCAGATCGGTCCTTGATTGTGAAGTTGACAGGATTACGTGGGCACCCAACTAAGCTGGTGAAATATAGAATTTATACGGATATGTTTGGAGTCCATACACCTGTGCACGTGTATGGCTGATGTATGAATGCATGTTGATACACACACACACATATATATAGATGGATCAGACAATTTATTCTGCCATTTTTTAAATGAATAACATTAAATCTTCAGGTGAACTTTTAAAAAATAAATTTTGAACTACTAAAATCTCAATTCCACAACGTGTCGGTCTTTAGCTTCGTCCCGTTGCCCGTTGCCCGGTCAGCTTTTATAGTAACCATGATATCCTTACCGTCTTAAACAGGTGTATGTCCAGATGCGTTGCATACTTTAAATTTCAGCAGCAACTAAAGTACTCATCCTACCAACTCGCCCTTCCTTAAGCCGATAGCCTTAAAAAGAAACAAAGAACCAGCCGCTACTTTAGAACTTGGTAGTCAAAGATCAGCTGACGTCATTTATAGAATAGAAATGACTACTGGAAACTGCCATCAGTGTACTTCAAGGTGGACATAAACCCCTGATGATGGCGAAGGCGGCAGATCGTCGAAACGTAGGATCATTGGTTGGTTTATGTTTTACTAATAAAATGGCTGACTGAACATTTTACTTGCTGTAGCTTCAACAGTTAGCTCATTTACTACTGATAAGGTACTAATCGTTTAGTTTCGGAGAGTAACAGATCACCAGTTCTTGAAATAGGATACATGATCAATCCATCAGGATACAACCGCAGCCTTCATCTGTAACCGTCAAGCTGTTTATAAAATGGTAAGTGATTACACATATCAATCACCACGGACGCGGAATAAACAAACAAACAAAAAAGCAGAGAGGAAAGCCTCCCCCCCAGTATATTTTCCGTAATTAATCAGAAAATTTAAAAAACAGAAAGGCTGACACATAGGTATGCATTGTCGGATAAGCACAACGTGAAGCTCTCCAACCAAATAGGTATAAGGCTGCCACTTACAGCGGCACTAATTAATTGACGACAATGTATCACATCTTCTAATAGAGAGATGGAGAGAGAGAGAGAGATGGAGAGAGAGAGAGATGATGATGATGTGGTCGATAAATAATTTGTTTGTAATAATTGACTGATATTTTTAATTTCAATAAAATTTCAGAAAATCGGTAAAATGAAGCATCTGTGTTCCTCCGCTAGTAAGTTGTTTTTCCCTGATAGACAAAACAATCTAATAAAAGGAATAGAAGTTTGAAGACGCATTGAAGAATCTCAAAGACTGCTGTGTTTAAGGGTGAGACGAGCGCCTAGTTGTTGACGAAAGCGAAAAATGAACTAAATTATCGTGTGAATCACCCACAAGAGATAGCAAAGAGACAAGTAGGGATAAAAGATGTCTTGAAGCACAGGTTCAGAGCAGCTGCTATGGCGAATCAGATCGCCTGAAGCCGTCGGTAAATCAAAAGTAAACAGTAAGAAATAAGTTAACAGAATAGAATTGGGTCTCATCCACGGTATTTCTACTGAAGTTGTGAACAATACCCCTTAATCAGGCTGCCAATCTCGAGCCTGTCTCTTCTCCAAATTCTTGTACGACCTTTTTTAAAATTTCCTGTCAAGACATCTAGTGTAGAGATGGCGTTCTAAAATATTAATAATCAATGATATTCTTAAATAATATATTCTTTAAGTATTCGCCCCCTCCTGACGCATTGCTTTCTTTTTAGGAACAAATTATTAGCCGGTTTTCTTGTATTTGAGTTACTAGAAACAGACACAAATCACAGATGACCGATGTAAAGGAAAAGATGGATAAGTGATACTTACGCGATATTGAACGATGTATCTCTTCTCGGATGTTTATTTCTCTGTCTTTCTGGGGAAAAAAAAGATTTTGGACCGATTAAAGGAAAGCGGAAATCGCCCACTCGTGGCCTCGCTAGCTTTTATCAGCCACAGAGAGACATTTATTAGCTTCGGGTTCTTCAAGCGAGAAGTCTTTGACCACACGCCGGTCACGCCAAGCGGAAGAAGGCACTGGGTCGACGACCTCCTGAACACCCAGCAACCGGGCGCTGATGGGGTAATTACAGAATTTAGCGAAAACAGCTGCCCGTCTTTGGGTGAACAGTTGGAAAGAGTGTAGGATCTACTTGTGGGGGCCCCGCCGGTTTTCCCGAGGGGCTGTGTGTTCGACGCAAACACCTCTTCTCATTAGCATTCCAAAGCTTCCCCTATAAAAAGGGGAGGTGATTCGCCGCGAAGAGCTGAGAGGGTTCTGCTCCAGGCGTGGCTGAGGTTACAACGACGAGAACGGGGCACCAGGTCCGACAACTCCTGACGGTCCGGATTATCGGTGATTGTTCAAAATTCGACGAGCGGGGAAATCAATCAGGATGGGCGCTGGAATTCGCAGGAAACTTTAAATGATGGCGCTGCTCCGGATAAACCGTTCCGGACAGCACGGGGAAGCAGTGGCCGTCACTCGGGCAGGGGGTTCATTTACACCCCATTAACGTCGAATCGGTATAACTGGGCGCGGGCCGTGGCCGCGTATCGCGTTAAGGGGGCTGCTGAGTAAACACGCGGCCTGTTCAGCGTAAACGTAAAGTGGCGGACTCGGAGGAGGAGGAAGGGGGGGAGGGCGAAACTCATCCGGGCCTACAGAGCCCTGAAACAACAAGGAAAGCAGTGGTTGGGGTTGGGGGGGTGCGCAATCGCAGACCGTATGGAAACGCCTGACGGCGCTGATTAGCAGGGAGCCAAAAAGGGGAGGCGATAAGGTCCATGCAGACGAAAAGGCTAACGGCACGAACGAAGAACGGCTGATGATCAACATCAGCACCGTGAAAACAGGGAAACTGGAGGAAAGAAAGAACGATTTAATGCAATAAAAACCAAACAGATAAAAGCATAAATGAGAAGAAAAATAGGAAACAAAAAGGGCCATTTTTAAAAAAGATATATATAGTCTCGGAACTCTTCGTGTGTTGCATTCACAGAAGTCGGAATTAGCACCAATAATAACTTGAAGTCTTCCCGGTTGGTCGGACATCTTGACGACTCGCACCGGTTTTCAGAAGCCGAATGTCTTCGATTTCCAACGAATTTTCAACACAAATCCCGCCTAATGCAACACAGCTTTCATCAGAAATATGTAAATAAGTTCTACTAAAATCGTGTAAATCGGCTCTGGTTGCAACGTAAAATCAGTCAGGGTCTGACGATTTTTCTGCACTTTATGCCGAATCTCTGCTGAACAGGTAGTAATTGCAGGTTATTACAGGTAATAAACTTGTTAATGTTCTATTTCCGTTCTACTGTAGATCTGGAGTGCGCATTTTATTACTGTGGGTTAATATGGAAATGGTGCCACTACAGCATAACTCTCCTTTAATTTAAAGTCTATATATAAATTTTGTATCGTATTTTTTTTTATTTTTGCTCTGAACGATCGTTGAAATCTATTCATAAGCCGACTTCATTTTGCTTTTCTGACCAAAAGCCATATTTGGTAAAAGCTGTTCCGAGTTATTAAACTCACCTCATTCTTAATGAATCTAAACTCTCCGGGCTTTTCAAACAGGTGCGAGTGAGGTCACAGCTCTCCTGTCAAGAGAGATCACAGACACCTTCCTGGGGCTTCATAGCCTGAGCATGGTTCTGCGACGCAGTTCGGCCGGACTTCCTATTTGCGCGAGTTGTTGCGTTGTGGGCTTTCCGCCACGCATACTTTTAATATTCCCAATTAATTAAAATATATAAAGAAAAACACAACCAGGAAGCGGTAGTTTCCAAAATATCACGATGTGTTTATTTAATTATTTATAACATGAATCCGATAGTGTGTGATTTATAGCTTTAGCATGGTAGCCGACTTAAATTTGTGGAACACGCCACGACAACTTGTCAGTGCTGACACCAACAGTCTGCCAACGCCACAAATGGAATAATGGGCCATAGCAGAAGTCAGCGACAAAGATCTTCCGAAGTGATGTATTACCAGGTTATATAAAGCAGTCGATTAGCTTCCGGCCCGGCCATCTTTATTCTGTCCGACAAGTAACCAGGCAGTCCTTTTATCTATATTTAGTTGTTGTTTTTCGCTCTGCAGTATTTTATATAGACTTTAATATATTTGTCTATAAAAGTGGATTATTTTTTTTTTTAATTACCCCAGTAGCGGGAGGGGGATATACACTTACGACCGAAAATAGCTGCCACTTTTCGTTACAAGCACGATTACATAGATACTTGCTAAAATTGATGTAAATGGTCGAAGAATGATTAATGATGGCGTTCAAAATTATTTGAGTAAATTGTATTAAAGGCCCTTTAAGGATCGGATTTTGTGATGCAATCTTAGTACGGATAAACTTAGAATACAAGAAAGCAGAGTAAAGTTCTAAACGGACTGTCACTTTCAGATTAACGTGTAGTGGTGTGTTACAAGGTTCTCTTATCGACCTCCTCTGTTTTTGATGTATGTGAACGATACTAATAGTTTGATAGACGTGGAATATTTCTAAAGTTTAGAGATGATACTAAAATCTTCTCTAAATTTTATAGTGATAGAGACAGAATTTTTAGAAGCTGAATAATTTATTATTAGACTGTTCATTTATGCTGAAAATGAAATTTAAACTTAAAAATGCAAAAATATTTAAACAATTTTTAAAAAAATAATTTAATGCCGTTATCTAAAAATTACTGTTCTGGAAAATGTAGCTTTAGAAAAAGATTTTGGGGAATAATCATTGACAGAAATGTAAAGAGCAGTGCATTTCAGCTGCTAGCAAAATCAATATAATATAACGATTAATTAACAAACATCAAATGAAAAAAATATTCTTATTATATACAAGTCATCAGTTCGCCACATCTTAAATAAGCTGTACTAATAGGTGGGATGAAGTCTTTTAAGTATAGATATAGAATTATTAGGAAAAGTGTAGCACAGATTCACCCAGATGTTTTTGGATTTTAAAATGTATAATACGATGAACTTAAATAGTTACAGGTACCTACTTTCGGCTTTGAATTTTAATGGGGAACTTAATAATTTTAAGAGAAACAAGACCTAATTAAGAGTTTTGGGCGCGTGGAGAAAATTTATAAAACTATTTCTGAACATCATTCTTTTCTGGAAACCTTGTATATGCTAGAGAGAGAGAGAGAGAGGGGATGGGGAGAGACGGAGAGAGAGAGAGAGACGACGTCAGTACACACAGAGATGATGTCAGCACAGAGAGAGAGAGATGACGTCAGTACACACAGAGATGATGTCAGCACAGAGAGAGAGAGATGACGTCAGTACACACAGAGATGATGTCAGCACAGAGAGAGAGATGACGTCAGTACACACAGAGATGATGTCAGTACACAGAGAGAGAGATGACGTCAGTACACACAGAGATGATGTCAGTACAGAGAGAGATGACGTCAGTACAGAGAGATGACGTCAGTACCCACAGAGATGATGTTAGTACACACAGAGATGATGTCAGTACAGAGAGAGAGATGACGTCAGTACACACAGAGATGACATCAGTTCACACTGATATTATGTCAGTACAGAGAGAGAGATGACGTCAGTACACACAGAGATGATGTCAGTACAGAGAGAGATGACGTCAGGACACAGAGATGATGTCAGTACACAGAGATGATGTTAGTGCACACAGAGATGATGTCAGTACAGAGAGAGAGAGATGACGTCAGTACACACAGAGATGATGTCAGTACAGAGAGAGATGACGTCAACAGAGAGAGAGATGACGTCAGTACTCACAGAGATGATGTCAGCACACAGAGAGAGAGATGACGTCAGTACACACAGAGAGATGACGTCAGTACACACAGAGATGATGTCAGTACAGAGAGAGAGATGACGTCAGTACACACAGAGATGATGTCAGTAAAGAGAGAGAGAGAGAGAGAATTTGTACGTAAGATTTTCCGCTAACCACGCATGGAAAACAAGTCAACCAAACCACTTATCCTGCACGGACGACTTCCATCACCCAGGAATGTGCCAAGTTACAGATCTGTTTGACGGTCGGAGTTCCCTGTGTACACGGGGAAACAATGGCTGGGATCGGTTTATTTTATGAGTCCGACAGGTATATATTCAGACGTGAAGCTCTCCCGCCTAACCGCACGCGAAGACGCGGATTCGGCCGTGGTCGGCAGGCAGGTTAACCTGGATCCATTCATAAGCGCAGCGTATGACGATAACGGGGATTAGCTGAGCATGTTGAGTGTTTCTTGATGGGAAATGGACTCATAGTCGGGTGTGTTGTCGGGGGTAGGGCTCTCGAGCGGTGGCTGAAGTGTAAGCCGGCCAACAGTTATTCACGGTGCCTCCACCAAATGTACCCGGAAGATCCCGCTCCTGCTAAAAAAAAGTCTCCATTTCTGGATGTGGGAGGAAATCGGAATGGCTAAAGGAAATCCACGTGGCCGGCTGGATGAAAGAGTCAGACTATCGAGGTGTTGTTTTTTTTTAAAATCTAATTGAGTTCAATGTTTCGTTTCGTTTCGGCCAATCGCAGGCAGACGATCACGACGGCGACAACAAAGAGGCGAATGTTCCCTTCCAATTATCCCATCACCCGGGCCTTTCTCGCGAAAGACGCCAGATACGACGGCGAGGCCGGCTCCCTTGATGTCGCCCGCTCCAAGGTGGTGATGCCGCATTGCCAATCTCGCTAGAACGGCCGAGGAGATCTGTTTTGTTCACTTCAAACGGTCCTCCGTCTCCTCCTCCTCATCCTCCTCCTCTTCCCCCCTCTCCTCAGACGGCCTTTCCCCGCCGACTCCAAGCGGGTTAATCCGAAGTCTTCCCGGAGACGTCGACAGAGGGGCCGGAGAGCCCGTCTCTTTGACAAAAACTAGCAACAACAACAAAAAAAAAATTAATAAAGGGACAGGAGATCAATCGCCTCATGTCATTGTTCTCGATATCCCCTTCACCCTACCACTTCCTCCTAAACTAATTTCGGGCTAACATCTCTCCATTATGTACGCGGAATCTCACCCCAATTTCCAGAGAAAGTCTGTGTAGTTTTACAGTATGGAGACGAAAACAACGGAAGTTAAAGAAAAAGAAGGTTGGTTGGGGGGGCGGCGAGATCAAAGAACCCTCTTTGATTCGGCTTAGAAAATTCGATTTTTTAAATGGTTAACCAAGATATACTTTCATTGTTCCTTTCCATTTCTTTCAAAATCGACTGCTTTGTCTTCTGGGTTGGCGGCTAAAAATATCGTTATTCTTTCTTCCCATTGTTTAGATTTGTCTGCATGTTTACTCTCCCCTCTCTCCCCCCCCACCAACCAGGAACAAGCAAAGAAGCTCAAAGCAGATTAGAAATTAGTTATAAACTAACATCCCCCCTCCAGCAGAAAAGTTCGCTTCGAGTCAATAACGATAAACTAATATCGATTTCTTTCTTCTTGTTGTTGTTCTTATTGAGCTGCTTGTAACTGATTTATTGTTGCTTTTTTCTTTAATACAACAAAAAGAAACATTTAGCAAAAAAAAAGGTTTTAAAATTCTTTTCTTTTCTTCTTTACTAGAAGAGAGAAAACTTCGAAGTTAAGAACCGCGGGGAGACAAAAGAACTCGGTCCCGCCGAACGCCAGAGAGTCGCGTCTGTGCTACGTCACGATGCGAGAAGTGAACAGGCGTCACGTGATCGCCATTTTGAAAACTCTCATTCCGGTAACAAAAGCGAAAAGGCAGATTCTGCATTAAAAATTGCTTAAAGTTTCTTTTATAGGGCTAATTTTATATTCTAATCGCTTCTTTCCATTCTCTAACTGCAGACGACAAGGCAGCCATAATATTTTAGGAAACTGCTACGGTTCACCGGGAGCTTCAGTTGCACTTCCCGTTCAAGGGAGAGAAGAGAAGAAGCTCCAGGTGGCGTCTGCTTTTTGGAGGAACCTTCATCACTTGGACCGAAACCCTTAGTTATTCCAGACTCTGACGTCACTGATTCTTCAGCCCCTCGACCCGAAAGACGGGAACTCGCCCACCCCCAAGAAGTGTCGACATGGGAATGCATCATTTCTCACGCGCCTTCGACATAATGGCGATCTCCAACTCCACCATTGATGCCGAATGGTAAATAACTAACTGCGCCTCTCTATCCTCCCACCTCCCTCGAAACCCCTAGTTATTCCAGACTCTGACGTCACTGATTCTTCAGCCCCTCGACCCGAAAGACGGGAACTCGCCCCCCAAGAAGTGTCGACATGGGAATGCATCATTTCTCACGCGCCTTCGACATAATGGCGATCTCCAACTTCACCATTGATGCCGAATGGTAAATAACTAACTGCGCCTCTCTATCCTCCCACCTCCCTTTGTGTTGTTTTTCGTGATTAGGAGATAATTCCGAGCTCTGGTCGGCATGAAAGACGGAGAAAGAGGAAGGAACCGACTTTTATTCTCAATAACATTATTTTTTTAATTATTATTATTAGCTCATTGTCATGCAATAGGCGAAAGCTAACAAATATTTGCCGTGTGGCAGACGATCAGCGAATCTACGAACCACCGGTGTCTGGGGTGGGGAAGCGGGCAGGTCCACGTATCTGGGAATTAATTTGATTGAACTGCTAATGAAATTCGGTCTTCTGCACGAATCAAGGGAACCAAACAATCGGAACGCGCTTTATGAATAACGGCAACAAAGAAGCCATCGATGTCAAAGGAAATCGTTTTTTTTTTTTTTTTGCCGCGCTAATAATTCCCCCGTAACTTCTTTCATACCGCCCCCTGCTCGGGTGGGTGCGTATAAGACTCGAATTGCAGTAAGTACACGAAACGACGGCTAGCTGGAGTGTGGAAGTCCGCAGTTCAATTAAACCCCGGCGCTTAACTGCCCAAGATTCTGCGCTGGACCAAATTTTCGAAGGCGAATAAGAATCCCTTCTTAGGGTTTTAGGGATCTTAACCGTTGCAGAAAGATTCCAAAGGAGGAAAAAAAATATAGGAATATATATATATTAATATATATTGTAGACCGCTGAGATGTTACTAAGGGTCTTTCTTGGACCTTCATGAAGAAGGAGACCGCTGAGATGTTACTAAGGGTCTTGGACCTTCATGAAGAAGGAGACCGCTGAGATGTTACTAAGGGTCTTGGACCTTCATGAAGAAGGAGACCGCTGAGATGTTACTAAGGGTCTTTCTTGGACCTTCATGAAGAAGGAGACCGCTGAGATGTTACTAAGGGTCTTGGACCTTCATGAAGAAGGAGACCGCTGAGATGTTACTAAGGGTCTTGGACCTTCATGAAGAAGGAGACCGCTGAGATGTTACTAAGGGTCTTGGACCTTCATGAAGAAGGAGACCGCTGAGATGTTACTAAGGGTCTTTCTTGGACCTTCATGAAGAAGGAGACCGCTGAGATGTTACTAAGGGTCTTTCTTGGACCTTCATGAAGAAGGAGACCGCTGAGATGTTACTAAGGGTCTTTCTTGGACCTTCATGAAGAAGGAGACCGCTGAGATGTTACTAAGGGTCTTGGACCTTCATGAAGAAGGAGACCGCTGAGATGTTACTAAGGGTCTTGGACCTTCATGAAGAAGCTTACGAAAGTATATTGAATACATGCTACAAACCTGTGCGAAACATAAGTACATCCTACAAAAAACTTGTTTCCATCAGCGAAAAATACGAGAAGTGAATAAATTAGGGAAATCCCCGAACTCCAGACACCGCAGTTATTACTAGTACCAAAGATGACTAATACTTCCATTATATCACTTCTTTATCTGCTATTACGCTTATTGTTACCGATCTACACTGTTGTTATCTCTGTCACCACTTGATACAGGCGTTCCCACCACTGGATTTACTGTTGTCTGCTACCACCATTAACCCCCTGACGTTTGTTGTTGCTACAGGGGTTGTGTTGCACATAGAAGCACCTGTATTTATCACTGGCGCCCCTATAATGTCGCAGCCTCCAAAGACCGTGGACGGATCTTTCTCCAGCATCAAGCGAAACAGACTACAAATTTAACCAGGTTTCAGATCGTAGTACTTATATTAGACGATTAGGTAAAGGGTTAATACAGACGGCCCGCAATTTAGATTTCGAAGTACAAAAATAACCGATAACGAAAATAATACTTTCGAAACCAGAAATAGATGAATACCTCGAACAGTGGAATAACTAAAGATTTCTTTAATAGTATACTTGTTTTACTACCAATGCTATTGGTACTACTAATATTATTATTATTATTATTACTAGTTGAGTATTATTACCTCAGCTAGTACGTACGTTAAAACTGCCGTTGTTACTTAATATATATATATTTTAATTTTCTATTAATTAATTATGTAAACTGAGAAATATTTATCAGTTTATTATATGCAGCGCGAGATAAGTCAGTTATCATCGCCGGCGCCGGGTTCTGCACAAACAGAATTTCTGCGGTACTGCTGCGCGAGCGTTACTGGCCGAAGGGTCCCCTAATTCGGAACTCTGATTGGCGCAGCGACAATAGCTTTCCTAGGTCATTCTGACATTCGCGAACGCTTCCCGACCGCGGCTAACCGAAGTTGTTCAGTCTTCTGGTGGACGCCCTGGTTTTTGATTCTCCAGAAGTTCCTCAGATCGGTTGGCGTCGTCGAATGGTTTTCATGAATAATGGTGCCGTCCCAAGAAGCCGTTTCCCGTGAACGTCCATCGATGGATGGCAAAACGGGGTGTGCGGAGTTGCCTCCCTGTTGAACCCCCCCCCCCGGCCGCCCTTCTCTTTGTTTTCTTCCTTTTGATTGGTCGCCGTCATTGTTTTTTTTTTTTTAAATGTGGCATCGCCATATTGTAATTGTCCTCGGGAGAGGCGGGCCCGGGCGATGGGCTGAAGGAGGAGCGAGAAGGACCGAGCCGAGACGAACGCGCGCCTCTCCAACTTTAAGGTTCCAGTAGCTTGGCTAACCGCTGAACTACCGCGCCGCCGCCCCGATTTCCGGCTAATATAAAGGGAAATTCGGTGGCGCTTAACGTACGATTGGATGTGCCCTTGAAATACTAACGTGGAGACCTTGTAAACAACCAAAACGGGACAAACCAACCGGAAACAAACACAAACAACCAAAGAATGAAATGTGAGAAGCCAGGAAGGATTAATAAGATCGCTCGGTGTCCTCCTAGCGGCAGTCCGCTTGAACTGATCACTTTCTGGGTCGGTTCTCGCTACACTGAGCCGCTGAAGTAGCCATTTAATTATCTCATAAAAAGCCAGCCGGAGTCTATACGGCGCATTGTGAATCAGGTTATTTCTACTCTTAGAGCAGCGGGCAGAAAGGGAATTTCGTGTCGCGTAGAAAGATAAATTATTAATTTATTAAACCTGTTTCTGAAGTAAATCCATTGAAAGCGAAATTAATAGCCATTGGACACTAATGATGCATTTGCGTTCTTTTGGCCATGAATAATTTAGCACTATACAATCCGAAATTATTATAAGCACTGGTAGATAATAATAATAATAATATAATAATAATAATAATAATAATAATAATAATAATAATAATAAATTTGCTTTAAATATTCATAATAGCGTATTTAATGTTTCCAGGGGCCGGAAGCTGCTCGGAGTGATATCAGACAATACAACATTCACTGTAAAAAAAAAACAAGATGGCGGCACCTCAATAGATAAACTGATATATATATCTTCAGGCTGAGGCCCGATTTCGACTCCCGGTCGGTTCGTTTCGATGGACTCCCAGCTGTTGTATTTTTTTGTCACACCATTTGGTCGTGTGAATGTTTTCTGTGAGATCTCTCCAGTTTTCATCCGCACACCAAAATGAAGGATTCGCTCCCTGCCCTGGGGGGGGCCTTCCTCGCGGTGCCGATCTCCAGCGGACAAGCCCGACCCGTCACCGAGCTGCACGACTGACTTCCGGTTTGATAAATGAAACATTAAGTGCATCGGATGCCGGCGGAAACGATGAGCGATGATTCTGTACCGAGTGTGAAAACAGATAATGGTCGAGGGGGGCAGATAGCGAGTGTTACGGAGAAGGCGGCTCTGCAAGATGCTGCTGCTATACTTCTTCAAGAAGGATGGTCTTTAGTTTTTTTAAATCCCTTCAGCGCAGACCGTTCTCGGACTTTCCAGCTAAAATCTTCAGCAGGTTCCAGAATCAAACCAACATCTCCGCGGTCGAGCTCACGTGTTTTCGGCAAACGCCAATACGGTTTAATGGAGGACATATCATCTCAGTCCGTGTCGACGTGTTTAATGGGTGTCTGCAATTAAATATGTTCGCTTGATTAAGGGACGAGGGAATCCGGCGAATAGGAATAGCCGAAGTCTGCGGCGATATGGTTCTAGGGGGAGCAATTATGGTTTGGCGCGTGAAACGGCGAATCTTCCGGAATCGGTTAAGTTGCTTGCACGTGTTGTGGTTCCACAGAAGGTCTCAGACGGTTATGGGTTTCCACAAATTGGTATTTATGCCAGAGGCTTTCGGGGCCTCGTTTGGATAAATCTGTCTTGTAAGAATCACCGACCGACGGACTCCTTAGTAAATAAAGGAATTAAATAAATGGAACGGGGAAAATAACCGAGTATGGATTAACTGCTTTAAAGTCTGAAAATCCAAAGAGGAAAAAGCCAGTGGTCTTCAAAAGTTTAAGAATTTCACTTTTTTCCTTCTTCTTCTTGCGCGAAGGAACTATGTTTGTGGTGAACCCGAAGCTTCGAAATTTTGCGGTTCTCGAAAAAGCTCATATGGATGGACCTTAAGGTCCTTGGGAGCACAGCCCCCCTCTAACTAGTAAGGAGATCCGAAGAACTCATGAAAAGGGTTCGAAAACCCCGGTGTTTTGTGATCGACTTCCCCCAGCAAGAAACCTAAGTCTTGGGGGCTCTGCGGATTTGAAAGACAGGGCCCACAAGGTCGAGGTTCCCGGCTGAGCGTCTTCTAAGCATGAGATCAACCATCACCCATCCCGCGAAGGAACGACGGACTTCGTTTCAGGCGAAATAACTTATGTTATAAAGAATTCTATCCAAATCAAATGTTTTAATAACGCTTGGCTTAACAAATATTCAGCATTAAGCATCTTAAAGGCTTCAGGCGGAATCTCCATTTTGGATTTTCGCAACAATAAAACCCCCATCCGTGCTTCGTCTATCGTCGCCCGAGTCTTTCTGCGTCACGTGATATGGCTCGCATGGCACCGCCTGGTCTAAGCAAAACAAACTTTCTTGCCATAAGTGTTTTTCGTGATGCAACATAATTTGGATTTAAGTAACCGCTTTCAGCATCTCCATCCCTCTTCCATCTAGGGCGGGCGGGGTTAGAGGGGGGCGAGAGAGGGGAGATTTGGACAAGCAGTTTTGACAGCAAAGCATGCTTCTTTTAATGTCAAAAACCGGTTCGACAAGATTAATGGTTGATCGGCGAGGCCGGTAACGCTTGTCTCCGGGGATGTTCGTGACCTTTCGGCAAACGTCGGAGCTTTGACTTTGTAAAAGTGTATTAGTGTTAGCAGACGAAGTACAGATAATGGCAACATGACAAATATTTTTTTTTTTTTTTAATGTCACGTTAACTGCATCTGTGTACACTGGACAAACACCGTATTTAATCAGTGAAAATTAATTAATGTCTATCGTTACATGAAATGTACCGACTTTGCTTGACATTTACTGGCATCAACTAATAAACATGGATTTTACATGACATTTACTGGCATCAACTAATAAACATGGATTTTACATGACATTTACTGGCATCAACTATTAAACATGGATTTTACATGAGATTTACTGGCATCAACTAATAAACATGGATTTTACATGACACTAACTGGCATCAACTAATAAACATGGATTTTACATGACACTAACAGGCATCAACTAATAAACATGGATTTTACATGACACTAACTGGCATCAACTAATAAACATGGATTTTACATGACACTAACAGGCATCAACTAATAAACATGGATTTTACATGACACTAACTGGCATCAACTAATAAACATGAATTTTACATGACACTAACTGGCATCAACTAATAAACATGGATTTTACATGAGATTTACTGGCATCAACTAATAAACATGGATTTTACATGACACTAACTGGCATCAATTATTAAACATGGATTTTACATGAGATTTACTGGCATCAACTAATAAACATGGATTTTACATGACATTTACTGGCACTTACTGAAAAATATAGATTTTACATGACATTGACTGGCATCTACTGATAAACACGAACTTCACGCGGCTCCTAGTTTTACATAACTTTCACTTTGTTTTTGGCTTTTTGTAGAGTTGAACGTCTCTCCTCAGCAGCGATCTTTGATATCTTTTTCATGGTATCGATGTTATCTCTTTTACGACTGTTTCCGAAACTTTTATAAACAAGGCCGGGTTAACCAAAATAAATAAATAAAAAATTGTTTTAATTGTTTGTATTCTATTTTCTCTTGCTTGTACTTTTAAATATAATACATAAATGTAATAAACCGTTTGATTTAGGAAAATTAAAAGTGAAATGCACTTCTGACTCCGAAGACAGGGCCGTGTGGAACCAGTTTTTTTTTCTTCTGATCCCGCGATTTAAGCCAAAACCGATAACTTCCCGGTCGTTTCCCATCTTACGATTGTCTTTACATCCTATGGTGAGGGAGTGGCTCTGTAAGGAGGAACGGTTCGACGAGGAGAAAAGATCGATGTATTACCCATCCATACGTGTTACCGATCACAGCTGATACAAGTAAAAAAACAACAAAAAAACAAACATGTTCAAGTTTTTGTTTTGTTTTTTTTTTAAAAGAAGAGCCGTTATCCGGTGTTTCGTCGTTGGAAATAAATATTTAAATTAGCTTTTAACTAACGTTTTGCTTCAGATCGTTTATTTAGGGAGCAGGAAAACCGTCCATTTTTAGACACAAGATAACGAAACCTGGAGGGTGGGGGGGAAGACAGTTCATATAATTATCTTAGACATTTCGTTAATTATTATATTTCTTTAAAACTAATTTCTTTACTCGCCTATTTTTTCCTATGCTCGTTAGTTATCACGCCGCAGAAAGAAAAGCTTTCGTAAATCTACGGCAGATGTCGCTGCTTGTATCTTCGCGATAGACCCTTTAAAGAATAAAACGTTTTCTCTTTTTTCTATGTATTTCTTGACAAAAATGGCGTATTATACTGGTTTTATTTGTTTTTTCCTGTTCTTGATAAAGATTAGTTTGATCATTCATGTTGTTGTGTGTGTATGATACTGTATATATATATATAACTCTCTGTATATCACTTCAGATGCATTTGCATCGCACTGCCCTATAACTCAGCAGGGGGGGCCATATGGGGCCGTCATAGGTAGTGCCTCCCTCATTTATACAACCATTTGCAATAAAGCATCTGTGTATGGCTCCGACCCCGAAAATGGTTTGCATTACAAGAATCTTGACTAACCATACATCCAGTTAGACGCGCGTACTGGTTAGGGATTTATGGGTGGTGGGAGTAAGGTAAAATCCGACTTGTTGTGCGGAGGGTTAAAATGATAAGATTATTTCCTGGTCGTATAAGTTATAGGCGTCGCCTTTGCGTCAAACAGCAGCCAGCGACATGCACCGGAACTGTAGTAATCGGCGACTGCGTCTTTACAGCTGGAAGTACCCAGTACTTTTTAATTTCGAATTATTTTATTGCTCTTTTTGCAGTGCATCATGACATAAATTAGCCAGACCTTTCAATGCGATCTGATCCTTAAAACTTCTTCTCCCCTCCCCCTACAACCAGATCCCCCAGTTTCGTGCTTTGCTCAAATGCGGCCTGAAATAAGCGGAAGTAGGCGGATAATGTCGGCGAATTGCTCGTCGGGAAATATTCCGGATTTTTTGCGTTGAGTTAGACTCATCAGTTACTGCTGATGAGGCGTCTGGAAGGAATGGCCAAACTGACTCTATTTCCTTTTTTTTTTCCCCCTTTTTGTGGAATTTCCAGCGTTCAGCCGTTCATTTCTGACGCGAGGGGCCAACGCTCTTAATGCAGACGATAATTGGGTGCTTCAGCTTTAGGTGGTGAAAGGCACGTGGCTTCCACGATGGCGTCTCTCGTAGTGACGTTTTACGGCACCGGTTACGACAAACGACCAGTGGCGGAAGAGAATGCATCAGAGGAACCGCTGGCTATCGCGGAATGGAGGAACCCGAAAAGATCGCTAACAGCGTAAACTGGTGGCGAGAAGTTTGTTTGTTTGTTTGTTTGTTGTTAATCCTTCCACCTAGCAAACACCGAACGCAGTCGGTCGATATTCCAACGGCTCGGCCTCCAATATTAACGCCATAACCCTATTTCATTACGCAGACCGACTTCCTTCCAGTCTTGGCTCTGTGATCACTGACTTATGGTGCCTCGTTTACCCCATCCCCATTTTCCCCCCTATTTTAATTTTATTTTTGAATTGGGCGATACATCATAACGGTCAATCTTTGTCGGCCTACATGTATCATTAATTCTCGTCTGCTTCCCCCCCTCTCTCTCTCTGTACTGACATCATCTCTCTCTCTCCTCTTTCTCTCTGTACTGATGTCATCTCTCTCTCCATCCCTCTCTCTGTACTGACGTCATCTCTCTCCATCTCTCTCTGTATTGACGCCATCTCTCTCTCCATCCCTCTCTCTGTACTGACATCATCTCTCTCTCTCCTCTTTCTCTCTGTACTGACGTCATCTCTCTCTCTCTCCATCCCTCTCTCTGTACTGACGTCATCTCTCTCCATCTCTCTCTCTCTCTTTACTGATGTCGTCTCTCTCTCTCTCTCTCATTCTCAGCGCTATAGTAACGTCCAGAACTGTAGCAGAAAGCAGAATCTAATTCGGCTCTGCGCGAAATGGACGGAACGATCGGTGGGAGCGGCTGTTTTGTGCACATCATCGATCGGTGACGATGGATTTAATTAAACAGGCGTTCTTGGTACTACTGCCTGCGACTGGATCATCATCATTATCATCATCATCATCATCATCATCATCGTATGAGTAGGAGCTAGAATTTTCTCGGCAGGACTCCCAAACTGTACACGCGACTGACACAAAGTTACAGCGGGGACTGTGCGGGAAGAATGTCTGGCGTGAGTCGCAGACTGACATCGATTTTCCTTCCTTTTCCTGTTTCATCATTAACGGGGAAGTAAAAAGTAAATTATAAGGTTTTTTTAAAAAATTTATATAAGAGATATTTGGTGAGGGTTGTGGAGGGGATTGCTCGTTGCCGAATCCTAGCCAGGTTTACCTATGACGAAGTAGAATCAAGGGAGGAGGCTGGCCGAGAGAAGTGCGAGACCCAGGCGGAAGGGAGGGAGAGCTCGGCACAGGTCGAAGGACCGCACAGGGGAATGGGTACGAAGGATTCGGTGTCGCCCACGCATCCCTAAGTGAAGAGGTTTGTCAAGGTCTATAACTGCAGTATTCGCATGTAAGAGTTATAGGACTTGGTTAATATCATTGGTTAATTTAATTAACTTGTGCTTCCTTAAGTTGCTCTAGAGTTGTGCAAATCTATGCAGCTGATCGTCTTTTTTGTTCCTTTAACTTCCCGTAGTCCACACACAAAGTTAAACCTGTAATACTTACGTTTTAGCTTTCTTTCTTTGTTGTTGTTATGAGCCTAATTGGCTTAAGACCCGGATGTGACTATACTTAGGAATGGTTGACGTAACCATCTCCATTGTCTCTCAGCAAACTCTGGCGTCAGAGGCTGTTTACCGACACCTGTCGTGAGTTTCTCTTACTATGTCCGTTTCCACCAAGAAGATGCCTGAGTAAAGTTTACAGTTGGCAGTTTAAATTCTTCAGATACATTTTAAAAAGAAACTCGTTCTTCCCAGCGACACAATTCCGGTGGCAATAATAAGCGCTTAACTCTTTCTGTACCCACCCCTCCTCCATGGGGGTGCATTTGGACCACTTCTCGGTTATGCATTACTTAGTGCCAGTTGGGTCATGGGAGACCGTGACATCCAGCACCTCCCTGTGGCGACAGGCCCGCGTATCGCTCCAAACCCAGGTGTTTCGTATTACCAGCGAGTTGGCTGAATTACACGGCCACCTCGATCGTAAATATTCCGAGACAATAAAAACTAACTGAAGTTGTGACAATAAAGAGCCTAGTAACTTCGACAGAGATATACAGGGCATCAAGAGAGGAGGAAAATGTGGCGCAATAGGCAGAGCTTGAACGTTACCGAATTCAAAACCGGTGTTAACTATAACCAATGCCGGATTTACCATTGTGATTAGGTGTGCTTAAGCACAGGACCTCATTTGTCCGAAATCCGGCACTGACCATAACGCGAGAAAGAGTGTACCACGCTGCCATTGGCGCCATCTCGCTAACAGCTCACCTTGAAAGGTAACAATTATGGACGGTCTTATATATATTTGGTGGGAGGGCTGAATCGTTCTGTAAATATAACGAGCAATTCTCTGTGTTTGTGTGCTAAAACAAAATGTTAAGCCACCAGAATTAGTATCCTGAAGGAGCTTGCTTGGTAGGTGAGCAGATACCGAAGCATCTCCAATCTGTGTAGTAACTGCTGCAGCGACGACGTCTGACCGTGTCGTGGGATGACCCCGCCAGGTGCATTGTGGGAAAACAACCCCCCCCACTCTGGGCTGGTAGGATAACAAAACCAAGAAACCGTCGAAAGGATTACATTACTTCCTGTTTCCGGGACTCTGACGTCACCGTCGCGAGGGTATGAAAACGACGTCTGACCGTGTCGTGGGATGACCCCGCCAGGTGCATTGTGGGAAAACAACCCCCCCCACTCCGGGCTGGTAGGATAACAAAACCAAGAAACCGTCGAAAGGATTACATTACTTCCTGTTTCCGGGACTCTGACGTCACCGTCGCGAGGGTATGAAAACGACGTCTTTGACCGTGCGCTGGAGAGTTTTGATGGTTTAATGGAAAGTAAGTCCTGCACATTTTCATGTTTAGCTAGATGGCTTGAATTATCTCCCTTCTCTGAGCACCACCGCTGTTAGCGCGTCTCGCGGGTGCCCGCATCTTTAACTGACAAGCAATTTTTAGAGAGAGAGAGAGAGAGACAAAAAACAACAACATTTTTTGTTAATTATCCCACCCAGCTAACGATTTTCGAGATCTTTTTGGCTGTTGATCCACCTCCTCCTCCCGTATCACACCCCCCCACCCACCACCCCCTTTATTAGATTTTTAAAGGAATTTTCTCAGAGTATATATATATATATCAGAAACGAGCATCCTTTCTTTCCCTTACGTTATTAGTCATAAAGAAGCCGGAGTAAATTATAGACAACACAAAAACCAGAAAAGTCCCCCCCTCCTCCCTCCCAATAATGATTTTTGTCAAAGGCGAAGCCTCTCTAAACATTAATCGGAGAGAAGCAAGCGATCGTCAACTCAAAGTCTCTCGGAGATCAAAGCCGGACGTAATTAAAACGCGAGCGCTTCCGGTAAGAACCTGCCCTGGCGGCTTCGTCGCAAATTACAGAGGCGGAAGCTCCCCCCCTTCTTTTTTTTGTCTTCCGTATGTTGTAGCCTGGGCCCGCCCCAGCGCCGTCATTGTTTATGCCGCTGCAGTCTGTTAGTCTCGGTCTTTTTTTGTTGTTGCGCCGACGCGTGATTAAAGCGGTCAGGCTGGTGGTGTTGGGGGGGATCCGAGTGGGTCTCAAAACAAACAAAAAAAATGGGGCCCCGCCCCCATTCGCCCTCTCGGAAGGGCTGCAAACCGCGTAGAAAGGGATTTAATTGCAGACCGCGCTCAAAACCATGGCCTCCGGGGAACAGTGACGTTCTTGGGTGATCGTTGGAACAGTCCGCCATCAGCGACAAGACGAAGCTGCTCCTTTAACATGAAATGACGTCATGCACGGTACCGACGTCACATGACCGGAACTTACGCATTTCCGTTACGATTGGCGGCTGAAAGCAGCAAAAGTCGTCGCGTTGCTGTCATAAGAACTTATACCTTCTTGCCGTGTTTCTACGTTCCACTGGTTTGGCGCCACGCTTGAAGAAATCCGGGCTGAGATTCTTCCTTTTACCTGATTCGGCGCCGTGAGCTTCAGAAAGTTCCAGAAACGTGTGCCAGACGCAGCCCGATGTTGTTGACATGCGGCCGATTTGACTCCCGTAAATAGGAGTCTTCGAGCCCGACTTTGACATTTTTAACACTTTCCCAACTATCTGCCATAAATTCGCTTTAAAGACCCACTCTTACGACGGAATTCCTGATGATTTTAGTGGATGCACAGTGCGCCTGTCAAAAGAGCCGAGTGTTTTCCGAAAAAAGAGTTCAAAAAAGGAAAAAAAAAAAGGGGCCAGCTATTTTTTCATGGTCCTGCTGTCATTTGTTGCTGGACAAGAAGGCAGAGAGCATCCCCATGTAAAAAAAAAAAAAAATGGTATTTCGCTTCTTTACCTCAGCTATTAAAGATGAACCGAAGATTACTTTGCATCCCGGGAAGTATTCTGTGCTGAATAAAGATTCTTTCACCCGCCTCTTCTCCTTCGTACAGAGTGAAGCGTAATATAAAAGGTGTACATGTGAAATATAGGTCGAGTCCAGCTACTTGCTGTAACTGTCACCTTAAAGGGGTCTGTGAGAGGGTGGGAGCACCAGTCGCTGTAAACATATCAAGTTAATAAGGGGTCGCTAAGTACAGATGGAATATGTGCACTAGATGGAACTTTGAAGAATACGTTTTCTTCTGGCGAAATAGCGACAGTTGATATCCATGGCTTTATTTGGAGACTTATTAATCTTCCAGATATAAGGTCAGTTAAAGAGATAGGATTTCGAAATACTCGCGTACGCCGCCCTCCATTACGTGTGGCTCACGTGATCTCTCGTAGCCTTATCGGTCGGACGGCCACCGGAAAATACTGGGTTACATCCGCCCTGGCTGCAAATGATCTTTACGGTCAGGCGGAAGTCCGTTGGCGATTTGGGAAAACTTTGAAAACTGGGTTCTCGCGCTATCTCGCACGCGTGTAGGTCAGCAGCGATATTTCCCCGTCTTCTTCTCGGATGCTTTGAAGGAGCAGCAGGAAGACCGGAGAAAACAAACAGCACAGTTGTCTTCCAGCATATTACTACTATCTAATCTAATATTGGAATTCCGCACCGACCTGCTTCACTCGCCATCTTTGCGATTAGTACACATAGAGACCGCTCGCGGCGCTGCGAATTGCGTCATTAATCCGGATAATATTAACTATTTTCAATTGTCGGTTTTATGGATTCAGATCCTCGTCCCCATTAGCACGTTTACCGTCAGAATGAACGCCCCTCTGGAAGGTAATTTCTGATTACTTGCATAACAACCAATCACAGTGCATTTCATTTTTACATACGAGATGCGATTCTATCTCGTGTTGTTTGGATCCTACACACAGTTTAAGCTCTGTTTCCATAATTATTCTTATATATATATACACATACGTATATATACATATCGGTGTTGACTCATTAAGTATATGCATACAATTGATGACGTTGATTTATTGTATAATAAGAGACAAACGTTCTCCGTGCACTTTCTGCTGGCGGGCCAAGAAGGGAGGAGACCGGCTGCTGAAGACAAGCCCATTCACATCCCTTGATCTTGAAAAGCAGCAGCACAGCTACGACTTTGATTCACTGTTCTGCGCCTCATGGTGGAGATGAGTTAATTATGTCTATTTGTGCGAAGTCGTAACGCGAGGAGATCCGACAGTTCGCTGACGCTGGACGGTTAGAGGGAAATGTTGGCTTCGAAGCCCCCCCCCCAAATTAGGGAGAGATGGAAACAGAAAAAAATACAGAGAAGGATGGAACTTTGGCGTCGTAGTTCAGAATCTCTCGGCCATCGTAGCGGGCTTTGATTCGACTTAAACCAGAGTGATGATGATGGGGGGGCCCAGAAAACCAACAACATTCCGATTGTTTTCCCAATCTATGCATCGTGCGATGGAAATATTTTTGCTTCTTGTTAACTAGATGGAATTAAGTTAGCGAGTAAAGCTTTAGAATCAAAGCGGGGGTCTGTGGGGGAATAATTAAGGAACTGTCCCCTCAGTGTAACTATATAACTCATCTCCCTCCAGCTATGCAGGGGTGCAATTCTCTCTTTGTAAGTCGAAAACAACAGCCGCCTGCTGTGTTTAAAATCTGCGCCAACAGTTCTAGCGGATCTTGTCGGCAGCCATTTTTAGTGCGTGGCATGTCGGCTTCCGTGGCGGTGCATTGTGGGAAAGTTTGTTCGCATGTACAAAAATTGGCAGACGTGTACTTAGATTTCTTTAAAAAGAAAACACAGGACGGTCGTGTAAAACGATTGCAGTATTAGTAAGTAAGTTGAATGTGTCGAATGAAAAACAACAAAAAAATCAGAAAGATTTTTGGGGGGTGTAGTGTATATGGAGAGAGAGAGAGAGAGAGAAGCAACAGAAGCCGAGGGTGAACAAACCGCGTGGCCACTCATGCGTTCCTAGTAAAAGGGGGAAGCTTGAGATCTTGCTCACGCTTTTCCTTCCACTACCCTTACATCCAAGACATTCGCTATTCTCCTCGTGGAGAAGGTCTGTGTCTGTGTGTATATAACCCATCCTGGCGGGTTCACGAACGGGAAGCGCACACAACTGCGGGTGGGTTACCCCTCTTTGTACCTCCCGTAGTTGGGTGTTTTTGATCCGGAACTAAGGTTGAGGTAGTTCTGGCGAAAACTTCATCCTTGCGTGTGACGGATGTGCTAGGTTTAGTAAATCGAGCTCATACCGAACCCTGCGCCAACGGCGGGTGACGTCCCCCAATATGGAGAACAGAGAGATGGATCCAGGGGCAGGCAACTCATGATCTCTGCGCAGTCAAAACTGAAAGCTAAAGGAGTAAAAAAGAAACTGTGATTGTTTTCGCTTTATTATTATTATTATTATTATTATTATTATTATTATTATTATTAGATTGCCAGTTTAAAGATTAGAAACCATTTATAAAGCCAAAAATTAATGTATTTTCCAGTCTTAATAGTTTTAATCAACACGGCACTGGATTTGTTCTCCGCTAGCACAAGTAGCGCCATCCATTCTTAATGCTGCTTATCAGGACTAACCTTACTCTTTACAACATCTTTGAAAAAATCTAATTAGATAATTAGAGTTGTCTCCCTTGCGCTATAAACCTTGTTAGCATGCCCAACCCACCATGAGTTTACATCTGTTTCAACGTCACTCATTTGTATCCTTTCAAATTTCCACAGAGCGCCGAGCTGAAGTTCAAAACCAGGCTGTGAAGTACCAACAGTGTGGACGCTACTGCTGTCACGGATCTCTCTATATACGTGTAACTAAACTAGTTTTCTATTTTGTGTGTGTTTGTTTTGGTAGGGATATCTCTCTCTTTTTTTTTTTATGTCGTCTAATTTCTAGTGCAGATTTAGCTACGCTTCATTTCATTCGCGCAGGCGTTGTCGCCTTTGTAAGTAAGCTCTTTCTGATTAAGGCCACCAGGCGTCGCCACTAGCATGGCTGCCAGTTCACACGCTACGCTATTTGAGTGTTGTTTGGTACAGGCTTTCAGTGACATCTTAATGTCATCCATTATAATGTCGCGACAACAACAACAACAACAACAGACTACAAATGGTTCATTTAAAATTCGGATAAACCGCTCGCTAGTTATAGTTGTGTCCCATGACTTTTAATAAATTCTTCGTTAAGAACAGCTACAATAGCATTTTTTTTTTAGAAAATTAGTCCTCGTGATTACAGTTAAACGTTACGGGTTTTTGTTGTTGTTGTTGTTGTTGCTATATTATCTTTTTAAATAGTGCGCGGGTAATTATCGCGTACCTTTGTATTTTAACCCATTTCAGAAGTTGCGCTACTGGACTGCCAAGGTCGAAAACCCCGAGTTCGAATCGCGGCCGGGGTCGTCGTCGTCGGCTCGGTCGCTCGCTCCCTCGCTTCACTCGGCATGAACCTTCTCGCTTCCCCCCTCCCCTGACCAACAAGCTGCGTGAGTTTGCTCCCGGACACTCTAGTTTCCTCCCACAGCTTAAAGTTAAAAGTTTACACCAAGGATTTCTCTGCTGGATTTTCTTCCAGACGGGTAGTACGTTTGAGCTGTCACTTCCAAGAAATCGCGACGTTTCCGAAAAGGCGGGATGTGCCATACCCGACATACTACTAAGATTAATGGGTTATCACGCAGCGAGAGACCAGCAGCGAGAAGTTAATGCGAACTGACTCATTCTCGCTCTGATTACCAGAACCATTCGCAGGACTGGAGGTAGAATATATATTTTAAAATCTTAATTGAATACTTAGCTAAGTAAATAGGTTTTTTTTTTTTCCTTAAAAGAAAAAAATAGGCTAAAACAGAAGACACCGCCTCCCTGCTGCTGATGGAGTAAATGGCGCTGGGTCTGTTTATGTTTCGCTGATGAAACACTCGGCTGGGAGATCAAAGGGGAACAGACAGCTCAGCCAGAATAACCCCCCCCCAACCACCACCCCGCGCGCCGCGGAGATAATCGAGAAAAGGTTTGGAGAAGGGGCGACAACCCGCGCTACTCTCGTTCCAATCCACCACCGTCCGCCATCTTGAAAGAGGATGCGAGACGCAGGAGTCTGTAGGGCTGTTTAAGAGAAATAAGGACCCACCGAAGGGAGTGATATATATTTATATATCGAACTTTACTCGCTAGACAAGATAATGGTCGAACAGACTGGACGAGAATAAAACATGTGCATCACGTGACAGTGCTCTCAGACGCGAATGAGGCTTCGATGTGAACTTCCGAGGGAAATCAGAATTTGAAGTAATATTTTTCATCGGTTCTGCTACTAATTTTCTGTCTTCAGAAGTTGGGGGAGGCATCGTCCAGCCTCTTCATCTCGGAAATGTTATTTATACTTTTCTGCGGGAGGTGGGGGGGAGGAAAAGGTGTTGATTAACTGCACGTGTGAAGTCTGTATTTGATGAAGGTTTCGGTAAATGTCACGTGGTGATAAGAGCGTGCCTTGTTGTTGTTGTTGTTGTTGTTTTACTGTGCGCGGACGATTCCTCCGGCTGCAGGACTAACTACAGTGCCAGGCTGTCGATAAAGCCATAGTGGACCGAATGAACCAGGGAGGGAGGGTGTGGGGCTACGGTGATCAGCCGCGCAGCAGCTCCGACCAGGCTATCATCTCCCACATGCTGTGAATGGCTGCAACCCCGACTCGCTCTCTCTCTCTCTCTCTCTCTCTGTACTGACGCCATCTCTCTCTCTGTGTGTCTCTCCCTCTCCAACCATCTCTCTCTCTCTCTCTCTCGCTCTCTCTCTCTCAACCTCGCTCTCTGTCTCTCTCTGTACTGACGCCATCTCTCTCTCTCTCTCTCAACCTCCTCTCTCTGTCTCTCTCTGTACTGACGCCATCTCTCTCCTCTCTCTCTCTCTCTGTACTGACGCCATCTCTCTCTCTGTGTGTCTCTCCCTCTCCAACCATCTCTCTCTCTCTCTCTCCTCTCTCTCTCTCTCTCTCTCTCTCAACCTCCTCTCTCTGTCTCTCTCTGTACGGGACGCCATCTCTCTCTCTCTCTCTCAACCTCCTCTCTCTGTCTCTCTCTGTACTGACGCCATCTCTCTCTCTCTCTCTCATCCAACCTCTCTCTCTGTCTCTCTCTGTACTGACGCCATCTCTCTCCATCTCTCTCTCTCCTCTCTCTCTCTCTCAACCTCCTCTCTCTGTCTCTCTCTGTACTGACGCCATCTCTCTCTCTCTCTCTCTCTCTCTCAACCTCCTCTCTCTGTCTCTCTCTGTACTGACGCCATCTCTCTCCATCTCTCTCTCTCTCTCTCTCTCTCAGCGGCTCATTGGAGGCACCCATCTTTTTTTTTTCTTTTTTTTAAAAAAAAACAAACAAACCTTTCATTAAAATGATTCCTCTTCGAAAAAAAGGGGAATCGTGGCCTGGGAGAATAGTCTCCTAGTTCGTGTGGGATCTATTGGCTCGCGTGCATTTGGAAAACACTTAATAAAATTTGCGCTCAAACGGATTCAGATAAACCGGCGAACAAGGAAACGCGACACCATTTTGATGGCGTCCGGTTGTTGTTGTTGTTGTTGTTGCAGCTCCTCCATTCGCCGGTCAGCCGGAGAGTCCGTTCATCGCCCACGTGCACCACGCGCAGGAGTCACGAGTTTTTTGTTTAACCCTCCCCCCACCCTAGAGCCTATCGTTCGCCCGAGGCGCTCGTGGCCGTGACAGAATATTCGGTGGGGGGGAACTGTGTGAGGAATAACTTCACGTCTGCAGCAAGAACGGCCATGGATTCAATAATAATAATAATATAATAATAATAAATATAATAATAATAATAATAATAATAATAATAGTTTCTTTTAAGAGAAAAACCAGGACAAGTTCTTTAATTTCTTTGTTTTGTTACTTTTTCTAAACGGATAGTTTCACCGTTCTCTCGACATTAGGGCTAAGAATATCCAGTACAGGGGAGACAACCGGGATGGAGGCTAGTTGGTACAGCGCCAGTAATGCATAGATGAGGTTACTGCAGTTGACGTTCTATGTTCTAAGCTTATATATGACGTCGATTATACCTCTTCTATATACATAATTAGGAACTACTGGCGTTGTAACATATAGCCCCGCTCTTGCCAATTCCTCCCCCCTTTTTTGTTATTTAAATTAGGAAAATGTGGCTATTGACGTATTCTCTGATGGATAATCCACCCACTGGTCACCCATACAGAGAATAGATAACCGCCAGACTGAGTAGATTAAACATCAGAACGCCTCCAGGTGGTGAATGAGCTCGGGACGCCAGTGGTCGGTCAATCATAAATTGGCGAACGGTTTTGAGGTTTGCCTAATTCATTACATATAGAACGAGAGAAGGCTAATTTATATATATATATGAATGTATCTTTCAACGAGTAGCTGTACTTAAAATTTCTTTGGGATTGGGAATGTGAGTGAATCTAGTTAAGAGAATACTGATAAAGAATACTTTAAAAGAAGTAACAAGGTCTAAAACGGAACGAACCCTTAGCTTTTATGTTGTCCACACCATACACACACATATATTAATATATATATATATGGAAAACGTGCTCCATTCAGGTGTTTTCTGTGGACACCCACCGATTAAATGCGTGTGCAGCCAAGCGTGAAAACAGAATGCGCCAACTGATTAAGTCGTTTTGATAAGAAATGGTCACGGGTTATTTACCAAGCACCCGGAGAAACGATCCATACTACAAGATCACTTCCACAGCGGCCACTCCCTGAATATGAAGCCGGGCCGAGCTGCCAACCACTCACTCTCCGTTCCCTTCTCCCTTCTTTTATTTAAAGAAAGACGACATCAAATCATTTCTGTCCGCATCTCCTCTTTCATTCGGGCCGCTGTCGGGCGGGGGAGGAAGAGTTCCTCTCACCGAGAAGTTCGTTTTCTGTTCTCTGCTGGCTAGCGCTAACAAGCCCAAGTGTACGTTTATCCGTTCACCGGAAAATCCCTTTTACTTCAGTCCAGTCGCGCGCACTCACACACACATATATTCTTTTCCTTATTTATCTCCCCCTCCCTGCAGCGCGCACTCAACCACACACACACACACACACACATATATTCTTTCCCTTATTTATCTCCCCCTCCCTGCAGCGCGCACTCACAACACGCACACCACATATATTCTTTCCCTTATTTATCTCCCCCTCCCTGCAGCGCGCACTCACACACGCACACACACACACATTCTTTCCCTTATTTATCTCCCCCTCCCTGCAGCGCGCACTCACACTCACACACACACACTCACAACACATATATTCTTTCCCGTATTTATCTCCCCCTCCCTGCAGCGCGCACTCACACTCACACACATATATTCTTTCCCTTATTTATCTCCCCATCCCTGCAGCGCGCACTCACACACACACACACACACACACATATATTCTTTCCCTTATTTATCTCCCCATCCCTGCAGCGCGCACTCAACACACACACACACACACACACATATATTCTTTCCCTTTTAATCTCCCCCTCCCTGCACGGTTTATAAAGGTTCTAACCCCCTTTCTTTTTGTTTGTTTTTTTACTGATTCCGCGAGTCACGTCTTCGAATATTCTTATTTCCACACGCGAAACGTGCAGTTAGAAGTGGTAATCGAGTTTCAAAGCGAGGCCGGAGCCGGCGGACGTCTTAATAAGCTGGAATAATAGCGCCACCACCCGGGCTGAGTGAGAGCTGAGCTGCCACTGTCCGCGCAGAACTCCGTTTCCAGTTTAAAACAAAAAAAAAAAACAGAGAGAGAGAGAAGGAAGAGGATGGAAATCTAGCGTAGAGTGGTGCAAAATTATCTTCTTACCGAAAAAATAATAATAATAATAATAATAATAATAATAATAATAATAATAATAATAAACAGAGTAATATCTGAAAAGTATTAAGTAAGAAAAACGTGATTTTCAACAACAACAACAAAAAAAAATGCTTCAGAAACGACACGTGACATTCAGCCCGTTCCTGGATCACTGCGCTTAATATTCGGCAGAAAGGTGACTAGCATATTGAAGTTGTTGTTGTTGTTGTTTTAAAGCTCTTTATTCCTGACCGGTGACCGTTATTGGTTTCGTCACACAACCAGCCCGAGTCATAAGGAAGTCCGTTTTATTTCATTGACCAACCGAAATCTGCTAAAATGCAGCTTCCCATAATCTGATGAGACGGGAGCTCCACAGGATGCGGGACGGTGGTCGAGTGGTTAGTTGGGTACTGTGTCGATCTTCTTCGCCTCCTAACTTACTCGGGTTCTCTTTCGTGTCCTCCTTCATCTAAAAATAGAAGAGTTCCAGTAGAGCTTTCCCGCGCCGAAGTCGGAAGTAGTGCCGGGCCCCACCCCACGTGACCCACGATCGGCTACGCTTTATCACTCGGGTTGCCTCCCTTGTAGTTCGTTAGGAACGGGTAGCTGATGCAAACTGGGGAGAGAGAAAAAAAACAAAGTAAGGGAACCTCGTTACTACTTAGCCAAGATAACACGAATTTTTTTTTACAACTCTCTCTCTCTCTCTCTCTCTCTCCTCAAGCACAAACGAGGCTACTTCCTAACGTAAGCAAAAACTAATTAACAGGTACGAAGACCAGAAAGACAAGTTCACGGTTTTCCAGAGTCGATTTCGTCAGGAGATCGTTTCAAATTCCTGCGACGAACACAGAGCATATAATCAGGTTTTCACACTATGCTGTTACTAGATTTTCTAAATTATTTGTTCACCAAGAGGCAAATGTCGGTTTTTGTTTTTAATGCATAAACTAAAACAAATTCAGAGCTTTTGAGGGCGGAGTTACATTGTCTGGGTACCAAATAATTGCTGGAATACGAGCGGTCTCCGTTAGGTTCCATCCGTCAACAATGGTCAGCTGAGTTACGTCCCTAGCTTGCCGAGGAATTCCCATTATCTTTGTCATCGCACGAGAACCGGTAATTAGTCCCAGGCCGTGGCGCATTAATCAGGGTTATCTTCAGAAAGTCACTCATCCGACACGTGCCTAATAACATACTCGCCGCGCAAGGGAGCTTAGCGTTAATATACGGGTAGATGTAGCTCCCGATGTCGGGTATGCGGTGCAAATCAAGAGTGCTTTGATTGGGAGACATCGGTATCTGCGACTCAGGAGGAATTTCTTTCGCTTTGTCTCAGATGCCGAAATAGATAAACGGATTTTCAGGCGGGGGGGTGGGGGTGGGGAACTTTATTACTTATCAACCTGTGCTTCGTTTTTTTGGGCTCATCCGGACGCGTTCCCACAATGCAGCGGTACGGAAGCCGACGTGGCCTCAGACCTGACTGCGAGTTGGGGTGCGCTAGATATCGGTCCCTACTACGGCAATGGCTGTTTACGGTTTATGAGGAGGGCGGGAAGACGGCGCATACTCGAACCAGAAAACGGTTAAGGGGGAAATATATATTTTTAGTTTTCCCAGAGTTGCCTACCCTTCAACGGAGTTCTTACAGGTATCACAAAAGAACGGCTTAGGCGGGCACGAGGGAGGCCATTAAGCCTTGAGTAAACGAGGGTATTTACACCTGTCTTCCGTAACTCTTTTAAGATTAAAGGAACTGCCTTACTACGAAAAACTAAGTAGATCGTATTAAAAGCTAAATTAAGAATTAAATAAATGGCAAAGGCCGGACGGACATTGACTTGAGACTGAATACGATCAAAATGATTCTTTTTTTAAAAAAACCCCATATAATATTTAATAATAGGTTGTTGATTATAATGGAGATGGTAAGTAGAAAAAAAGACAATTGATATTCTAAAGAATTACAGAAGGTAGCGCAAGTGCCTTTTGCAATACTTCTCTAAAATGGCACAGAAGGAAATGGATGGAAACGAGGCTGGTAGGGGACATTCAAAATGGCAGTTGCGTTAGATTTAACGATATCGGCAGATCGTTGCAGTTTAGTTCGCCCGAAATGATAATAAATAAAGTCGTATTCAATGGGCAGTTTTTCTGCGATATAAAACAGTCAGAAGGCTTCAAGGGACTCGGTCGATCTGATGTTGTGATTTCCTTTCATATACAAATGAAGATTTATGGCGGTGATTAAAGTAGTTGAATAATGAGTTCTAGCCTTTCTTGTTTTGTTTTCCCCCTCCCTATTTCTTTAGCACGCGATGACATATACCTTTCTAAAAATATACATGGGAACCAACAACAACAAAGCTAATTGTTATTTATCGATTACCCGGCCCTAAGTCGGGGGAAAGAGCGTCCGTGTTTTTCTTTGGTAACTGCTTGCGTCGAATTAATAGGCAGATGTATATCCAGATGAAGGATGGTCCAACGCCACAAACCAAGACATAGCAACAATAAGAAGAACTCCGACTAGGAACGGTGCCAAATGAAACGAGCGATTTTGGGTTTTTTTTTTTTTTTGATGACGGCGCGCTGTGTCGGTAGTGGAGTCCTGGCGGGACAGAACTGAGGACAAAAGCGAGGCATCCATTTGTTTGTTTGTTTGTTGTTGCGCCCAGTCGCGCCTCGCTCTGGCGTCGGACGTCTCGGCTGGTGCGCGCCGAATTATCGCGCGATTCATCGAGACTTCTGTTTCTACCAAACCCAGCGCAGCCTCCATTCTACCCTCACGCGCCACCGCTGTCTCTCCACCCTCCCTCCTCCGCTTCGAAAACTCGCTATTGGGTTAGTTTTTGTTATTGATATCGTCCTTCTCCTCCCTCTCTATCTCTCTCTCTCCTCTGGGGCTTCTCTCTCTCCATCTCTCTCTCCATCGCTTCTCTCTTCTGTATTGACTTCATCTCTCTTCTCTCTCCATCTCTCCATATCTCTCTCTCTCTCTCCTGCTGTATTGACTTCATCTCTCTCTCTCTCCATCTCTCCATCTCTCTCTCTCTCTTCTGTAATGACTTCATCTCTCTCTCTCTCTCCATCTCTCCATCTCTCTCTCTCTCTCTTCTGTTTGACTTCATCGCTCTCTCTCTCCATCTCTCCATCTCTCTCTCTCTCTCTCTTCCTGTATTGACTTCATCTCTCTCTCTCGATCTCTCTCTCTCTCTCTCTCTCTCTCCTCTCTCTCTCTCTCTCTCTCGCTCTCTCTCTCCACTCTCCATATCTCTCTCTCTCTCTCTCTTCTGTATTGACTTCATCTCTCTCTCTCTCTCCATCTCTCCATCTCTCTCCTCTCTCTCTCTCTCTCTCTCTCTCTCTCTCTCTCTCTCTCCTCTCTCCATCTCTCTCTCGCTTCTGTATTGACTTCATCTCTCTCTCTCTCTCTCTCTCTCTCTCTCTCTTCTTCTCCCTCAGCGATTCCTAGACTTAAGTACCAGTACAATCGTGGGTCGGTGTTAGGTGGAAACACCCGAGAAGATGGTCCGTCCGAATGCTTGCGTCGCCAAGAGAACATGAGCATTGTGTGAGGTAAGAGGCGCTCAGAGAAGGTCTATTAAATTCCGGCCAATACGAGCAGCTCGCACCCGTCACCAGGTGGCAGAGCTAGAAACGTTCGGTGACGTCACGACTCTATTAATGGCAGGGAATCCATAACCACAGTCGGCGGCTTTATAAAACCCATTAAATGCTCGCCAGTGCCTCGGGGATGCAAATATTAGAAGTAGAAAGTGAAACAACAACAACAACAACACAAAACCCCGAAGGAAAAGAAGAATCATTTACTTATTTAGTCATTTAAAAAAGATTATTATCGGTTGCGCGTCGGGTCCCATCTTCCGATAGACGAAAAGCACCGGACCGTCCACGAATTTCCGGGAACTAAATACCTGGGTCAGCAGTCGCCATTTGAAGCTTAGAAGGTAAATAACAACAATTTTTTTTTAAATAAAAGGAGAAAGAGAAATTAAACGAAATAAAAAAACCGCAGTAATAATTTCTGCCCAAGTTCGAGCCAAGGTGACGCGAGCGGAAAAGCAGATGACGTCACAAGTTGATTGTAGGCCGCGTGAATGAGGAGGCTATACGCCTCGTTCTGACTGCCATCTCTCTCTCTCTCTCCATCTCTCTATCTCCATTTTCTCTCTCAGTACGGACGTCATCTCTCTTTCTCTCTCTGTACTGACGTCATCTCTCTCTCTCTATCCATCCCTCTCTCTGTACTGACGTCATCTCTCTCACTCTCTGTATTGACGCCATCTCTCTCTCTCTCCATCTCTCTCTGTATTGACGCCATCTTCGCTCTCCTCTCTCCATCGCTCTCTCTCTCTCTCTCTCTGGTTTAGTGTTGATTTACAGAGCCTCAGCCTCATTACGCGGGTTATACATCTAAAAAATGATGAAAGACAAGAAAGACTAAAATGTAAATTCGTATGCGTTAACTGGCGTGTATGAATTCGTTTGTTGACGTAGCTACGGATAATATGTTTACAAATTCTTCAGACTTTCTCGACAGTACACAATAATTAGGATAACTAATTAATATATCTCTTTGTGGTTTGTATTTACTACGAGAGTAAAAAAATCCCTGCGTTTTTGTTTGAAAAAAAGAAGAAACTGACTTTTCACTGAGATTCTATTCAGCTTTATCAAAGCAATCGAAAATAAGTTCAGCAGGAAAAAATTATGTCTAATGTCATTCATCCGGATTTGTCTTCGTCGATAATCTTTCTTTTTTTCTATTTCAATTTAAATCAAACCACAGAGAGAATCCCGATATTGAGGAATTATAGCAGTTTAGTCTGCGTATTACTGCTCTGGTAACCGGTCGGAGGGCACGCCGGGTTGTAGTTTCCCCACGTGCTTAATGGGCAAAAGACCAAAATGGGAAAACGTGACAATTTGAAATCTAGCAGGCAAATACATGATTTCCGAAGAGTGACTCGATTAAAGGCATTCAAAAGTAAACATATAGAAGTGGCCCTGAATGCGTTGTCGAGCTATACGATCATTATTGGAAGGTAGATTTTGTTCTTGTCATTTCAGGGTGATGCAAAATTTTAGGCCGTGGCTGTAGGCATAGGCAAGCTTGCAGATGAGGAGATCTATGTCATCAACTGAGAAACTTTCTTCCCTTTTAAGCTATGATCGCGATGAGCAATGGACGCCCTATTTCGAGAGAGAGAGAGAGATGATGACGTCAGTCCACACAGAGATGATGTCATCACAGAGAGAGAGAGTTGACGTCAGTACACACAGAGATGATGTCATCACAGAGAGAGAGTTGACGTCAGTACACACAGAGATGATGTCATCACAGAGAGAGATGACGTCAGTACACACAGAGATGATGGCATCACAGAGAGATTACGTCAGTACACACAGAGATGATGTCATCGCAGAGAGAGATGACGTCAGTACACACAGGGATGATGTCAGCACAGAGAGAGATGACGTCAGTACACGCAGAGATGATGTCATCACAGAGAGAGAGAGAGTTGACGTCAGTACACACAGATGATGTCATCACAGAGAGAGAGTTGACGTCAGTACACACAGAGATGATGTCATCACAGAGAGAGAGAGATGACGTCAGTACACACAGAGATGATGTCTTCACAGAGAGAGATGACGTCAGTACACACGGAGAAGATGTCATCACAGAGAGAGAGATGACGTCAGTACACACAGAGATGATGTCTTCACAGAGAGAGATGACGTCAGTACACACAGTGATGATGTCAGCACAAAGAGAGAGAGAGATGACGTCAGCACAAAGAGAGAGATGACGTCAGCACAGAGAGAGAGAGAGACTCCAGTCTCTAATCACCATCGATCATGGCTTCTATATTTTGCTTTCGTCGAGCGCACGTCTCGTTATCAGTTATTCGCCACGAGCCGTCACTCTATGAATATTTAATAAAAATTTTCTCTTCTTCTTGATCAAACGGACGTTTTATCGGTGGCGTCTTAACCGCTTCACAGACTGTTAAATGTACTTCTTTTTCTTTTTTTTTAGAATTTAGACGTATGTATTAGAAAGACGCCGAACGAAGCTCGAAAGAGAGTCATTGGCGGAGGGGATCAGGTGAGGAGTTGCTCTATTAGAATGCTTAATTGATTTTATTTACAAAACAACGAAAACGAACATTTGTAAGGCTCGACTAAAGCTGGGATTAACATCGGATTACTGAAGTAGTTTGCGAGTTATATTGAATAAAACCCCTTTTTAATTTAAAGGGGAGGGGACATCATCTTAATCTGCTTCGTCGAGGATAAAACGAAAGTAGCGTAAAAGGTCACGTGGCAAAACATAATTACCACTTGATGCGATAACAAGGTTTGACTGGGAAAAGCAGATGATGAGTCCGGGTTCGTTTGCAGACTTTTCAAGGTAAATAGAACGGTTGCTTCGGCCAAAGCGCCAAGCTGATTCTCTCATAGAGGCTTCGTATTTACGAGTAAGCAGTTATAGACACGTGTTTATCTGAGCCATTTTGGAATGGTGGCCTCTCCGGTCAGCAACCGGTTTTCCCAGAAGTCTCCAACCGGAAATGACGTTATAATCTAAGGGTGGTGGGGGGAGCCGAAACATGTGAACGAAACGTGTATCTAGCCGATGGTTAAAGCAGTTTTTCTTGTCTCTTATTAAAGGTGAAGTAACCGTTACCTTTCTCTCGGTTGTCGCGGCTGTTATTGAGGCAGAACGAACCTGACACGGTGACGCCTGACCTCGGAAAGTTTCCCTTGTCTCGTTCGCTTTCCCTCCTCCCACCACAGGATCAATGTCGAAAGCGAGAGCGTCTCTGTATATGTGTGTGTGTGTGTGTGCGCGAGCATCAGCCTGTGAAAGAAAAACAACAAAAGCAGGCTGCGAGACCCTTTCAGTCTGAGGCAAATCTCCTGGCTTTTGTGAGCAGCTTGACTCGCGTGGAGACCCTGGTGCGCTATAGCCCGCCATAGAAGTCGGATGCCGTCCAGTCTTACTTCCGGCGGATGAGAAGCCTCGGCCGCTAATGTTGCTTCTCCCCCATCCTCCTACGGAGAAATCAGCGTTGATGGGACGATCGGGGGCGATCCACTCCTCCTCCTCTCGCAGACTGTCACCAGTTCTCCCCCCTCCCCCCCCGGATCCAAGCGCTGACGATTTTTTACCCAGTGGCAAGAGACCGCGCACCGATGTTGAAATTCGATGATAACAGATCTGGAACCCTGAAGGATTTGCGAGCCTAATCCATCCTGCAACGATAACTGAACGATCGGAAGAAGAAAATAGGCGCATCCCTGATAATCAGTTCGTAGAAGATCGTTAACTTCCGGACGCGTTGGATTGTGGGAGCTTTATTGTCGATGGAAGATCCAGGGTATTGGTGTAAGATTAAAAACTCTTTTTCCTTTAAATTTTATTCAGAATTAAAAAAAAAAAAAATGTTATTCTGTAATCGCCATGAGTGATAAGAACGAGAAATAGAACAAGCTTTAGAAATATATTTCTTATCAGGGGAAAAGCAAATAAACACGCAAATATACGACTTTAATGGAAAGCAGCCGCTGTAAGACAACTGCGAAGAATTAGCCAACACAAACGAAATATTATAAGACTTCTTAGTTTATCCAAATCTTGAATATGTACGGCGTATCTACGAAAGGACGTCCTTAATTACTAAGATATCTGATCTGTCTGGCTTAGTCCTGAAACGTTAAAGAGAAGACCGGAGAGAGAGCTTCTGAAATAATCAGCGGTCTCCGTGGACAGCGGACATTAGAAAAGGTAATATAAGATCCACCACTGGAGACCGAGTCCGCACGTTTGCTAAAGCACCAGCGCGGTTTTATATTGGAAACAAACAAACAAAAGCAAATGAATTATACCTGACAGAAGCGAATTATCGGTGGTGGTTGTTAATAGTCTGAACCAGACCAAAAATCGAGTTTATGGGACCTCTTACCCCCTGACACCTTCTCGGGAAGCCTTGCTTACATAAGCCGCACCAACTTCCTGCTTCGTGTAACAATTAAATGCAACTAATCTAGACTCGTTTTGTCAGAGAAAACATTAACTGATTTGATGTCAAACAAGGTTTTCTTCGTGAGTGATGTACGAGCTAATTTAGCAATATTTCCTTTGGATTAAGAATTTACTTTGCAGCACCAGGTAACACCCCACCTACTGCTCGCATAAAAAAAAACAGTTAACCGATTATTTTCTAGGGGCACCGATACAATAAAAGAAGATTAATAGTCAGACAACATTTTTAGGAGGAGTCGGCGACGCCGGGTAAATATTTTCGCCCAGGTAGAGATGACAATGGGAACGCCAGACTTTACCTTAGGCGCGGTAAATATCACTTTCTGAAGACACCGGAAGCCGCCCGGCGCTTTCCCTGATCCGCCGGTTTACATACCCCGCCATGACAGCGGGGATTTCACAGACACCCGGGCCTCGCTTTCGTACATGCGCGGCCGGACCGCCGCCATTGGTCACGTGGTTGGTTATACAACCTCTTAGACCCGCAAGAAATTCCACTGACCCAGTTATCTTTCCTTTCCGGGACTGGCAGCTTTTCTTCCGGAAGCCCGCTTCGCGCCATCGTTTCATCCTCCTGCTCACGATGGAATATTTACCGGTGAATTTCACAAATACGACCACCATTAATTTACACACCTGCATATTAGTATTTTTTGGAAGGCGAAAGATCTCACCAGTTTCTGCTGGATGTGCGCTAGAACGTACACGGGAAAGTTAGATTCAAAGAATCATTGGCGTGCACCTTTAATAAACTTTACGAATAGTAACCATTCTATACGCGGCCAGTCCGGTCCAGTACCGTAGTTCGACACAGCTGGAGTAGAGTGGATCTGCATGGCGACGGTCTGTCACCAGCTACTGCTGCTCGTATGTTCTCAATGTTCCAAAGCGATGCCAAAACGACTCGCCGAAAATGACGACAAACAACAGGCCCGACCTCACGTGTATTAGACGTCGTTTCCCGGACTGGTCGACGGAAGATGGCTTTTGTTGACGTTTCGGGGGAAATCTTTCCTTTTCTCGTTTGCCATCTCCAGGGTATTGCGAGGTTCAATCTGATTGCCGTAAACGCACCCGAAAAACGTTGCGAGATTAGGTAGGTATGAAAGTTCCAAGAATCATCAGCTCACGGACCAACGCCCTTTCGTTTACCCTATCCTGTTTCCGTGGCAACCGCGGTTGCTATGTTGTCTCAGGTGCGCTGATTTTCGTGATGGAATCCGGGTTATGGCCATTGCATACCGCGCTGACGGCTTTTGTAGTCCGGTACGTTGCTTCAATCGATAACTTTAAAAAAAACACACGTGCATGCTGCGTATTGAGTAGTATATTTAGATAATAACTTCGTGGTAAACCTGTAAACTTTTCTTGTACCAACCATTTAATTGTGGTTGCAAATCAACAGCCACCGATACCGGCAAAGCCTCGTGAACTAAAACATCGATGGAAACCGGGACTGTTTGGTGTAGCGATAGGTAACAGCACCCTCTAGCGGGTGAGAGCAGCGATACGCACTCTTGTCAGGATAGTCTCCCTTTTAAGACTAGCGGACGAAAATGAATTACTGTATCTATATAACACTGGTTAGTTAATGTGTGTAAACTACTGCACTTTATAACACGGTTAATTAATGTGTAAATTACTGTATCTCTATAACACGGTTAATTAGTGTGTAAATTACTGTATCTATATAACACTGGTTAGTTAATGTGTGTAAACTACTGCACTTTATAACACGGTTAATTAATGTGTAAATTACTGTATCAATATAACACTGGTTAGTTAATGTGTGTAAACTACTGCACTTTATAACACGGTTAATTAATGTGTAAATTACTGTATCTATATAACACTGGTTAGTTAATGTGTGTAAACTACTGTATCTATATAACACTGGTTAGTTAATGTGTGTAAACTACTGTATCTATATAACACTGGTTAGTTAATGTGTGTAAACTACTGCACTTTATAACACGGTTAATTAATGTGTAAATTACTGTATCTATATAACACTGGTGAATTAATGTGTGTATGTAACTTTATGTAGGGAATGCAACTAATCAATGAATCAGGGAGTGTAAAATCTTTGATGAAAAATAACCTGAACAGTTTTTGCTGTATTGTTTAGAAGAAACTTCCGATGGCCAAATGCAGCTTATTTCTTTGTGCACCTTCTCAACAAACCAAGTGTAGTGACAATTAATTTGGAAAACGCAGACAACTTCTCCGATCTTATTTCTGCCATGATACATTCAAAGACTCGACCTGAAACCCCATCTATTTGACAGGGTTCTTTAAGCTTTGCAAGTGTGTCTGATTTAATAATATTAATTTCTTTCTCATCATTTCCCTTGCAAGTAATTTGATTTCTTCCCAAAACAGAACGAACCTGCCCCGCCTAAAAACCAACTGATGTCGAGCTGATAACTTTGTCATCTGCAGATGATCAAAAGACCGAGGAAAAAAGGTAATAATATACCTGATGTTAAAACCGATACGCATTTAAAAATGAAGAGGCAGGGAGTACAAAGAAAATTACATCAGTAGGTTCACTGCATTGTCTCCCCACCTAATTTACCTACGGTATTGATTTCGTTCCTTCCTCCAGCAAATGAAATCGACAAATGACCCATTACACAGACTCTTGTCTCCATTACTAACGACCGCTGCTAGTGCGGGTCGTTCGTTCCCTTTTCAAACACGACATAATCGCCCCCAATGCTCTCAAGGCAAGGGATTAGGGGCGACATATCTTTTTATGAACCTTAGATATAACTCTTGCTAAACAAATTGCTCTCTCTTTCTCTGTAACTGACGTCATCTCTGCGTGCAACTGACGTCATCTCTCTCTGTAGCTGACGTCATATCTCTGTGTGCAATTGACGTCATATCTCTCTCTGTGTAACTGACGTCATCTCTCTGTGTGCAACTGGCGTCATATCTCTCTTTATCTATCTATCTATCTTTACTTTCTCTTTCTCTGTAACTGACGTCATCAACCTGTGTGCAACTGACGTCATATCCCTCTCTGTAACTGACGTCATATCTCTCTATCTGTAACTGACGTCATATCTCTCTCTGTAGCTGACGTCATCTCTCTGTGTGCAATTGACGTCATATCTCTCTCTGTAACTGACGTCATCTCTGTGTGCAATTGACGTCATATCTCTCTCTGTAACTGACGTCATATCTCTCTGTAACTGACGTCATCTCTCTGTGTGCAACTGACGTCATATCTCTCTGTAACTGACGTCATCTCTGTGTGTAATTAACGTCATATCTCTCTCTGTAACTGACGTCATATCTCTCTCTGTAACTGATGTCATATCTCTCTGTAACTGACGTCATATCTCTCTTTATCTATCTCTCTCTCTCCCTCCCTCTCCCCCCCCGTTGTCTTTCAGTGGCTTTCTTCTGAATCACCAACGAGTTCTCAATTTGAAAGAGTTTAAAAAAAAAAGAAAAAAGAAGGGGGCGCTTCATCCCACCACAGAAGACGGCGATCAGTGTATACTGTCAAACACTTTGATTGTCAACCGGCGTTCACCTGCACCGCTCACCAAAAAGAAGACAATAGAAAGATGAAAGGTAAAGTCGCTCCCGTGAGCTCTCGGCGACTTCGCCGAACCGAGATGATGCATCTCGCCGCATTTTTACGAAGCCGTGCGACTGTCTTCGCTATTGTGTCCCCCCCCCACCCGCACATTTCCCTTTCCTACTCACAGGCGGCGCTCAGTTTCGTCTCGCATATTTTTTTTAACAAATTAGTAGTAATTTTTGTAACGAAAGTAAACTTTGAAGAATAAATTCATAAATAAGGTATCTCAAATTAACAAGTGAACGGTAGTAGTGTTCTTCCGGTCTGCTAAGGTTCGAGGGGTTGAGTTCGACTCCCGGTGGGTACTGGCTCGTCTCGACGTACCCTTCTAACGGGGTATCCGTGGATTTCTCCGGTCAGCGTAGACTTCCTGGTGCGTGGCTGACCTCCGCGTGGTTCAGTAAATAAACACCAGGGGACGGGGTAATATTGGATACCTCCTCACACGGGTAGGAGGGTGTCGGGGAAAGAAAAGACAACAACAAAATTAGTTTATGCTTATGTTTTTTTTTGTGCCTTACGAAGGCTAATATTTCCGAGAAACGAACCACCGAAGGCATGAAGGCTTCTGATATCCTCGAGGTTGTTGGTTTACCGTGAGCACGACGCCTTGAAAGAATGTCACGTGACACACAGAAATCACCCTAGTGCTTCTGAGAGACGACACAGACTACCCAACCCTCTCACCTCGTTGGGGAGACAATCAAAATGGGCCTCTGTCAGGTCATTTAGCCAGCATTCAGATATTCAAATTAACTATCCTATATACAGTTCGAAGGGTTCCCGAAAGTGATAGTCTGAGGCCCCGTTTTTTGTCTCTCTCTCCCTGAGAACAATATCAATACATTCAAAGTTTTCGATATATGTTCCTTCACGACAGAGAACAGTTATCTTATCTATTATTTATTATGTTAGAGAACAACTATCTAAAGTATTATCTATGATAGAGAACAGTTATCTGATGTATTATTTATTATGCTAGAGAACAACTATCTAAAGTATTATTTATGATAAAGAACAGTTATCTGATGTATTATTTATTATGCTAGAGAACAACTATCTAAAGTATTATCTATGATAGAGAACAGTTATCTGATGTATTATTTATTATGCTAGAGAACAACTATCTAAAGTATTATCTATGATAGAGAACAGTTATCTGATGTATTATTTATTATGCAAGAGAACAACTATCTAAGTATTATCTGTGATAGAGAACAGTTTTCTGATGTATTATTTATTATGTTAGAGAACAACTATCTAAAGTATTATTTATGATAAAGAACAGTTATCTGATGTATTATTTATTCAAAAACAAGAGAGTATACAAAGGTTCAGATCTTTTCCGTAAGAAGAGGAGATCCGATTGCGGACACATTTTATTATATGTACGTATCTATATCAGTGGCAACAACAGGTATCTGTACGGCTGGGAATGCACTAATATCTAACTAAACCAACAAGGTCTGGATTACGCATGGGAATTTTTAACCAGATGTTTAGCTGAGTTTGTTTACTCGATCTCTGGTAGAATTACGACGGTTTTACCCGGTTGGTGATCGCACAAAAGAAAGAATTCTTTATAGCCAACGTGCCTGCCAACTTGGGAATCGTCCAAAGAAGTGTGAATAGTTTGGGCGCTAACTTTGATGGTTTACACCTCATTAGGCCAAGAGGACGCTCGCAAATCTCTGGTTTTCCTTTGGTTGCTGGGTTATATATAATACTTCGCCGGGTTCAGGTATTTGCGTTCTGAGCCGCATTCGCCGCAAGCAAATCCTGATTACCTAATCTTATGTAAAATGAACTCGTTGATGGTTGTTCTTCACGATCACGAAGCCCATTGAAGACAATGATTTCCAACGCCTACGATCGATGAAGAACTCTCCAGTCTTGGCCGTCTTTGTAGCTGCAAGAACCGTGGAACACCGTCTCGCTCATACACGTGGTTCGTGTGAGGTCCCGCCCACTGTTCTGAACGGTAAAGCTGAAAACTCTAGTATCATGCATCGTATTGAGATCAGCTGATTTATCGACAAATCTTTGGCGTACAGATATTTCCTGGAGGTAACAACGGTTTTCGTCTCATGTAGATCTTGTGGAAAATTAAACGTTTGATTAATGTATAAGAAACTGATTGTTTCCATTTAAATTTTCAACGTCCACGTGTATGCACGGTCCAAACTGATTGGTTTTGTCAGATGCCATCGAGTTGACGGGTGCGCAAATACGGTGGACAGCTCTTTGAGTGTGAGAGTTGCTGGAATGAGGTCCATCTTCCATTGGAAAGAGTTACAGGCGTACGTAATTATTTTCGACGACTGTCAGCAGATAGGAGCGAAGAACCGTCGTTTTGGTTACGTCTCAGTAAGCCCCTGCCATCTTCTGCGGAAACCGGAAGACTGCTGAGAGGAGCAATGCTTCCGAAACCAGCTTAAACATTCCTATTAATGACTGAACAGTAAGACTTCCGGGCCACTCCGGTTTCCTCTCACATCTAAAAATGAAGAGTTTTAGTGAGGTTTTCTGGGTACATGTAGTAGAGGTTCCGCGGATAAATCCGGACTAAAGGCTTCATACCATACCTGGGTAACTACTCGGTTGTCTAGCTTCCTGCTGTGAGATGTCCTCAAGGCCTCGACCGTTAGCATTGGGATCCGCGAAGAATAAAACAGTCAGGTTTCTGGACTGGTTAACGAATCTCATGTCCAACTTTCATTGGAATAAGTTATTTCTCTCTTAATAATACTCTGCAAACATTAAAAAATATGGTATTTTTATTTCTTTAAAAATCACTGATTATTATTATTATTATTATTATTATTATTATTATTATTATTATTATTATTATTATTATTATTATTATTATTATTATATTATTATTATTATTATATATTATTATTATTATTATAGCCTTCATCATCTTCCGTTATTTTTACCCATTGTTATCAATGATACAATAGATTTTGGCTTTCACCCACAAACAGTATCCAATACTTGTAGCTTTCGGGAATATAATCCATAATTACGAACACATATCAGTTAAAACTTAATTTTCTAACTTATATATGAAATTTTGCTGTTTCGAAAAAGTTCCTTATATTTCGTCTTTTTTGTTGTTGTTGTTTTCATCCCTTCATTGTGCCAGACCTTACAGCTTTAATACTAGATCAGCAGCTCTCTCTCTCTCTCGCTCTCTCTCTCCCCATCCATCCATCTCTCGCTCTCTCTCTCTCCATCCATCTCTCTCCTCTCTCTCTCTCTCTCTCCTCTCTCTCTCCTCTCTCATCTCTCTCTCTCTCTCTCTCTCTCACTCCATCCATCTCTCTCTCTCTCTCTCTCTCTCTCTGCATCCATCCATCTCTCTCCATCTCTCTCTCTCTCTCCATATCCCCCCCTGACGTGTGGACAGAACTCACCAACTCAACACACGGCTGCTAAACGATTTTCTAATTACACCGAATCATTATAATTTTATTTTTCCTGCTTATTCTTCTGATCGTAGGTCCTTTGATGTGACCATTGTCATATAAACCCGGCCAGCGAGCGCGAATTACTCCGGCGAGCCGAGCCAGCCACTTCAAAGGTTTGCCATTTTGTATAATAGGCCGAGTTTTTGTTTGCCCTTTAAAATCAATACAGTCTCACGCCTCGTTGGCGAGTTATATGAAAAGTCCTCGCTGTTTGTTTTCGTTTCCCCTTTTCCCCAATCTCTCTCCCATCTCTCTCTCTCTCTCTCTCTCTTCCGTAATTATGTAAACTCGTGCATTTTTGCGTGTGCTGTAGGTTATTCGCGAAGTTGGTAAAATTTGGATTTTTCCTTTAGTTTAGATGGATGTAATTTCTGTCTTTTCTGAAGGAATTAGGCGTCGCGTGGCGAAGGAAAGGTGCTCGGAGGCCGGTATTATGCGTGCAGCAGGGGCTGGTTCGTGTCCTACCATTGTTCCCGCTGTCGAGGACGGGAGTCCGTGTCTGCGACGCTAAACGTATTTCGCCGTATTTCCTCACGGAGGCGAAGAGAGTCCGCTTTTCCCTCTCCTCTCCTGTCAACGCCCTGCGTTGGAAATCTCCGCCTTCACCCGTTTCTCCCGGCCAGAAGAGAATATGGCGAACGGGCCTCGATTCCACTGCGTGACGGATACAACGACAGATCACGCGGTCGGTTCGCGCTCGTCCAGCGAGCGAGCCCGACAAACGTCGAAGAACTAGATGGTAAGGCGTCGAGTCTGTCACCCCCCGAACGCTTGCAGTCTCCCATACTGACGCGTGGCCGTTCGTTGGGGCGGCAGCGTCTTCAATCTCACGAGTTCGCAATAAGAAGGGCGCATACGTCAGACCGCCGGACGGTCGGGCGATTGGTTAGACTACTGAGTTCGAATCCCTTTCGCGCGCGACCTATCTAAAAATGGAAATTCTTCAGTAGGGATCTTAAGTAGGTCCTCTCTCTGGTATTGTAGAATAAAACCATAGGAGTCCACCACGTGGGTACCCTTTTCCACTAACTTCTGGTGGGCGGCGATCCACGACTGCCGGCCTTGGATGATGGCGACGACGGTGGACTAGTTAGATGTTTATTTGTTCTTTTTTAAACTTAAATACATATTCAATAAAGTTTTCTTTTTCCTTTTTCTTAAAATTAATAACCGATTCTCAGTTATTCGAAAGTACTAAGTTAAAAAAAAGAGGAAAGAAAAAGGATATAATAATGTTATCGTAATTAGCTTCCAGTTATCAAATGTATTAGATTTTAAAAGATTTATGTTAGAGCCCTTGTCGCCAAATTCTGCTGCCAGTATTTATGTGAGTAGCGTATCAAATATTAGCGTCCTGAAAAGTGGCCCGAACCATGCTTGATGTACTACCGACGTCAGTATCGAGAAACGTTGACGACGTTTTACGCGGAGTGCGTTCCAAAACTGCTGAAAGACTGGGTGGGGTTCGTTTTTCATAGAATATGCTGATGGATTTGCGTCTAAAGGGCTTTAAATCAGACTGAAGGCGTTTTCTTCGGATAAGGCGACGATAAATTCCACTGTTGCGTCGTTACGAGAGAGAATCTAAAGCGAAGATGGCGTACGTTAAGAATTCGTCAGAAGTCTCTGGTCGCTCACACGTGACGTCTGGACTTTAAATAGTGTGCGCAGATTTCTCGTAGAATTAGACGAAGGATGAAGAAAGCGGCGGAGCTTGGTTAAATCAGGCCGTATTTAGGGAACTGGAACCCGAGGTCTTGTATTCCTTCGGTTTAATTTTGCCAACAAAAGGCGTGGCGATTGCGCCTGTGGCCGGCAGAGGGCGCGACGAACTTCCCACTTCGTCCTCTCTTCTTTCATCTTCCATTCCATGCCCCCCCCTACCCCGGTGATGCTGTCGGTTCTATGTCTGGCCCTTTTATTCCTACTCTGCCTTAGCTGAGAAGACACGATCTGGTTCGGTAACGCCCCCCCCCATCTCCAACTCCGTTTCCCGGCTTATAATTCGCTTACGTTATACCTGTGTACGGCACAATAACGATGTTCGGTCGTTCGTCATAGTTGTGCAAGACGGTGCGTTATAATGGCTTCCATATTCGTTCTAACTTTGCCGTGTTTTTTTCTTTTCTTACCTGAAGAGCTCAAGATGAGACGACTGTCTCCGAAGCACTGATAAGAGAATTTTATCTGAATAAAGATACTATTTTTGGACAATTTTTCTTTTGTTTGGTATATTCCCTAATTCTCTCATTCTCAAAATCCTAACTTTTGATGCGAATAATACACCAGGCTTGATGAGATCTCAGACACTTCCCTATCCCAATGTCTTCCACCTTTTTAGCTTTGTACATAACACACGCCATAATCTAAACCCCTTGTTTCTCAATCTAATAATGCAGTAAATCTGAGCTATTTATCCGTGTCTTCAGAAATCTTGGGAGGC